>JASVEL010012728.1:0-94330 GCA_032618575.1 Nicotiana noctiflora
ATGGGACGACACCCAATCAATACAACTCAATTTACATCAAAATTCCCAAAGTTGTCAAAACCCGAGCCCCGGGCCCACATTCCGAAAATTTACGAAATTCACATTTCCGGAACCCTCGTCTCAATACGAGTCTAAGCATATCAATTTTACCAAAATCGGACTCCATTTGCCCATTCAAAACCTTGATTTTCTAAAGTCCAAGACTAGGGCTAAACCCTCCATAATTACCCCAAATTCCTCCATTTTCATGATATAATTGCATGATATTATCAATACTAATCATAATATGAGTTCATAGTTGATTACCTGATGATTTCCCTTGATTTCCTCCTCAAAATCGCCCAAAATCGCCCTCAAGCCGAGACCCCCAAATGTTAAAATGTTTCCCTTGATTTTCTCCTCAAAATCGCCCTTAAGCCGAGACCCCCAAATGTTAAAATGTTTCTGAAATTTTCTAACTTCTGATACACTTACTTACAGCGATTTTCGCTTCTGCGGAAGAATTTCCGCTCCTACGCGTCCGCTTCTGCGGAGACTCGATCGCTCCTGCGGATATTTCCGCTTCTGCGGCTAGGCGTCCGCCTCTGCGGACTCGCCTAAGCGGCTCACTTCCGCTTCTGCGATGGCCGCTTCTGCGATGGCCGCTTCTGCGGCTCCCTTTCCGCTTCCGCGATTCCGCTTCAGCGGAAAATGCTCCGCTTCTGCGGTGCCCAGCGCTTCTGCGCTCCTGGTCCGCTTCAGCGCACCCGCTCCTGCGCCCATAATTCCGCAGGAGCGGAAACAACAGAAGCAGTGCACTAGTTTCTGCAATTTTCCATATTTTCCCCCGATTAACCATCCGAAAACACCCCGAGGCCCCCCGGACCTCATTCAAACACACCAACACATCCTAATTCCTTATTCGAACTTATTCCAATCATAAAAACACCATCCTAAACATCAAAATCACCAATTAACCACGGATTCAAGCCTAAATTCCTTAAAACATTCCAAATTACACATTCAATCAAAAACCCGACCAAACGACGTCCGAATGACCTGAAATTTTGCAGGCACATCCAAAATCACCTAACGAAGCTATTGCAACTGTCGGAATTCCATTCCGACTCCCGGATCAAAATCTCACCTACCGTTCGGATTTCGCCAAAATTCAACCTTAGCCAATTCAAGCCTATTTCTACACCGGGTCTCCAAATTCAATTCCGATCGCTCCCCTAAGTCACAATTCACCTCCCGAAACTAACCGAATCATCAGAATCCGATTCCGAGCCCTCTAACCAAATAGTCAACTCCGGGTTGACTTTCCTTATTCAAGTTTCTTTCACAAAGGCTATATGCCTCATTTTCAATCCAATTCACTCCTAACTCACCCGATAGACTTTAACATTGATATAAAATCATAAAACATGTATTTACAACATAACGGGGTAGTAATTCCCGTGACGACGGGCCGGGTCGTCACATTCTCCCCCTCTTAAGCAAACGCTCGTCCGCGAGCGGGTTAAGAAACATACCTGGAGTATCAAACAAGTGTGGATATCTACTTCGCATCTCCTGCTCGGTCTCCCAAGTTGCTTCCTCCACGGGACGACCTCTCCACTGCACTTTTACTGAAGCTATGTCCTTAGATCTCAGTTTACGAACCCGTCGACCCAAAATGGCTACCGGTTCCACATCATAAGTCAAATCCTCATCTAGCTGTATCGTGCTGAAGTCCAACACATGAGACGGGTCTCCGACATACTTCCGAGCATAGATACATGGAACACCGGGTGAACTCCCGACAAACTGGGTGGCAAAGCAAGCATATAAGCCACCTCCCCAACTTTCCTAAGCACCTCAAAAGGTCCAATGAACCTTGGGCTCAACTTTCCTTTCTTTCCAAACCTCATAACACCCTTCATAGGCGAAACTTTCAACAACACCTTCTCACCTACTGAATAAGACACATCTCGGACCTTCCGGTCTGCATAACTCTTCTGACGCGACTGAGCTGTGCGAAGTCTCTCCCGAATCACCTTCACCTTATCTAAGGCATCTTGGACTAACTCTGTCCCTAACAACCTAGCCTCGCCGGGCTCGAACCAACCAACTGGAGATCTACACCGCCTCCCATATAAAGCTTCATACGGTGCCATCTGAATGCTGGACCGATAGCTATTATTGTAAGCAAACTCCGCCAAAGGCAAATAATCAGCCCATGAACCACCAAAATCAATGACACAAGCACGCAACATGTCCTCCAATATCTGAATAGTACGCTCAGATTGCCCATCCGTCTGTGGATGAAATGCCGTGCTCAACTCTACCTGTGACCCCAACTCTCGCTGAAATGTCCTCCAGAACTGAGATGTGAACTGGGTACCTCTGTCCGATATAATGGAAATAGGAACTCCATGCAACCTCACTATCTCACGGATGAATATCTCCGCCAGCCGCTCTGAGGAATAAGTAGTACACACTGGGATGAAGTGAGCTGACTTAGTCAACCTATCCACAATCACCCAAACTGAATCAAACTTCCTCGCCGTCCGAGGGAGTCCACTAACAAAGTCCATAGTTATTCTTTCCCACTTCCACTCCGGAATATCAATACGTCGGAATACACCACCAGGTCTCCGATGCTCATACTTGACCTGCTGACAGTTTAGACACCGAGCCACATGGCTCACAATATCTTTCTTCATCTTTCTCCACCAGTAATGCTGCTTCAAATCCTGATACATATTCGCGGCTCCTGGATGAATAGAATACCGCGAACTGTGGGCCTCCTCCAATATCAATTCACGAAGGCCGTCAACATTAGGCACGCATATCCGGCCCTGCATCCGCAATACACCATCACTATCAATAGTGACATCTCTAGCATCATCATGTTGAACTCTGTCCTTAAGGACAAGTAAGTGTGGATCATCATACCGGCGCTCTCGAATACGATCATATAAAGAAGAACGAGCTACTACATAAGCCATCACCCGACCGGGCTCAGAAATATCCAGCCTTACCATCTGGTTAGCTAACGCCTGAACATCAACTGCTAGGGGTCTCTCCCCAACTGGAATATACGCCAAACTACCCATACTAATAGCCTTCCGGCTCAATGCATCACCCACTACATTGGCTTTCCCGGGATGATACAAGATAGTAATATCATAGTCTTTAAGCAACTCAAGCCATCTCCGCTGCCTCAAATTTAGATCTTTCTGCTTAAACAAATGCTGAAGGCTACGGTGGTCTGTATATACATCACAAGATACACCATATAGATAATGCCTCCAAATCTTTAAGGCATGAACAATAGCAGCTAATTCCAAATCCTGAACAGGGTAGTTTTTCTCGTGGGGCTTTAGCTGACGAGAAGCATAAGCAATGACCCTACCCTCCTGCATCAACACACAACCAATGCCCACTCCGGAGGCATCACAATATACAGTATAAGAACCTGAAGCTGTCGGTAGAATCAAGACTGGTGCTGTGGTCAGTGCTGTCTTGAGCTTCCGAAAGCTCTCCTCGCACTCCTCGGACCATAAGAAAGGAACACCCTTCCGAGTCAATCTAGTCAAGGGTGAAGCAATAGAAGAGAACCCCTGAACGAATCGGCGATAATACCCTGCCAATCCCAGAAAGCTACGGATCTCAGTAACTGAGGTCGGTCTGGGCCAACTCTGCACTGCCTCGACCTTCCTCGGATCTACCCGAATACCATCACAGGACACCACGTGCCCTAAGAATGCCACGGACTCAAGCCAGAACTCACATTTGGAGAACTTGGCATACAGCTTCTCCTCTCTCAACCTCTGCAACACAATACTCAAGTGCTGAGCATGCTCCTCCTGACTACGGGAGTAGACTAGAATGTCATCAATGAACACAATCACAAATGAATCCAAATAAGGCCTGAACACACTGTTCATCAGATGCATAAATGCTGCTGGAGCGTTGGTCAGCCCAAACGACATCACAAGGAACTCATAGTGACCATATCCGGTCCGGAATGCAGTTTTCATAATGTCAGTCTCTCTAATCTTCAGCTGATGGTAGCCTGAACGAAGATCAATCTTCGAGAACACCCTAGCTCCCTGGAGCTGATCAAACAAATCATCAATACGAGGCAGAGGATACTTATTCTTCACTGTTGCTTTGTTTAGCTGCCTATAGTCAATACACATCCTCATAGATCCGTCCTTCTTCTTAACAAACAATACCGGCGCACCCCACGGAGACACACTAGGACGGATGAAACCCTTATCCAGAAGTTCATGAAGCTGCTCTTTTAGTTCTTTCAACTCAGCTGGTGCCATCCGATAAGGAGGAATGGATATAGGCTGAGTGCCCGCACCAAGTCAATGCCAAAATCAATATCCCTGTCCGGCGGCATGCCCGGTAGGTCTGAGGGGAATACATCTGGGAAATCCCTCACAACAGGTACATAATCAATGCTAGGAGATTCAGCTCCCACATCTCTCACAAAAGCTAAGTACGATAAACACCCTTTTTCAACCATCTTCTGAGCTTTTAAGAACGAAATAACACGGCTAGGGACGAAATCAGTCGAACCCCGCCACTCGATCTGAGAAATACCAGGAATGGCCAACGTAACTGTCTTAGCATGACAGTCCAATATAGCATGGTACGGAGACAACCAGTCCATACCCAATATAACATCAAAGTCCACCATCCCCAACAATAACAAATCTGCCTGGGTCTCCAGACCCCCAATAGATATAACACAGGATCTATAGACATGATCCACAACAATCGTATCACCCACGGGGTGGATACATGAACAGGTAAATCAAGACTACCACGAGTCGCACCCAAATGATGTGCAAAATAAGAGGACACGTAAGAATATGTGGATCCTGGATCAAATAGAACAGAGGCATCTCTGTGACAGACAGAAATGATACCTGTAATCACAGCATCGGAGGCAACTGCATCACGCCTGTCAGGAAGTGCATAGAACCGTGCCTGGCCTCCACCAGATCTCTCCTCGCCCCTGGGGCGACCACGAGAAGACTGACCTCCACCTCTACTAGACTGAGATGGTGCTGAAGAGGAGGGCTGATCCCTCTGCTGAGTCCTGCCCCTACGTAGTCGAGGGCAATGTCTCCTCATGTGGCCAAACTCACCACACTCATAACATGCACCTGGTGCTGGAGAAGTAGGTGTTGCACTCTGGGCTGGGAGGGCACCAAGCGATGACTGACCCTGCTGAAACCCCTGTCGACCACGACCATAAGAACCTCCGCTCTGCTCTGGGCGGCCTGAATGAGGAGGTCTAGATGAGCGACCTCTGCTCTGCTGGGAATGCCCTCTAGATGGAGCACCACTGAAACTGCCAGAACCACGAGGCCTCTTGGCCTCCCGCTCCTTTCTCTCTCTGCAACGATCCGCCTCAATGGAGCGTGCCATATCAGCAACCTGCTCAAACGATGATGACAGAACTCGCTCGCCGGTCATAAGAATACGGATAGAGTAGTTGAGGCCATCAATGAACCTCCTGATCCTCTCCCTATCAGTGGGGATCATCCATGTGGCATGCCTAGCCAACTGAGTGAATCTAAGCTCATACTGAGTCACAGACATGTCGCCCTGAATCAACCACTCGAACCGGCGACGTAGCTCCTCGCGACGAGACCGAGGTACATATTTCTCTAGAAAGAGAGTAGAGAACTGCTGCCATGTGAGAGGTGCCGCTCTAGCAGGCCTACGCCTCTCAAACTCCTCCCACCAATCAAATGCGGGACCAGTCAAACTGAAATGTAGTAAATGAAACTCCGCCGGACTCAAGAATACCAGCCGTACGCAGCATCTTCTCGACACTTATCCAAGAAACCCCGGGCATCTCGCCCTCAACGCCACCGAAATGGGGTGGTCGAAGTCTACCAAACCTCTCGAGACGACGCCGCTCGTCCTCGGGCATAACCTCGAACCATATGCTCTGGAGCCGGAGCCGGTGCAGCTCGGAGGAATAACCGGTGCAACCACCGAGCGGGGACCGCCTCTGGCGTCCGAAGTCCCCGAACAACCGGATCAGGTGTGCGAGCGCAGGGGTCTGCTGACCACCCCCCGACTGAGATGTCGCTACAGTAGCGGTAGCCGAAACTACCCGAGCCAAACCGGAACACACCGATAATATCCGAGCAAGAGTCTCCCGAAGACCAGGAATATCAATAGATATAGTCCGGCCCCGAACTGGGGCCGCCGGAGCATCAACCACCGGGGCCTGCTCTGAACCGGTACAACGGGCGGGTCGGCTTGGCACCGCCTCGGCCGCCCTACCTCTAACTCTAGTACGACCGCGCCCACGGCCTCTAACAGGTGGCAACGGAGGTCGTCCACCTCGTCCCTGATGCTCGCGTTCTCGCCATCCGCGAGAGAATAGAATATAGAAGTTCAGTTCTCAGAACAACAAGATCGCACGACAGAGTTCAAGAAAAGTGAAGTTTTTCCTAAAGGTTCGCAGCCTCCCGAGGATAAGTACAGGCGTCCCCGTACCGATCCACAAGACTCTACTAACCGGCTCAAGACTCATGAGGCCTAGTAAACCTAGGCTCTGATACCAACTTGTCACGACCCCAAATCTGGTCGTGATGGCGCCCAGCACATTGCTAAGCCAGCCTGACCAATCAATATAAACAACGGAGCTAGAAGCTCTCTTTAGCCCATTTAAGCATCTCAAAATATGAAACAATAGTACAACAGCGGGGAAACCAAGTCCCAAAATATACTAACTCCCATAGACCAAAGGGTCAAGAGTCATGAGCCTCTACTGAACATGAATGTGTAAAGGTTTACAAAATACCAAGTGCGGAAAGAAATGTCAATACAAAATCAAAAGACAATAGGAAGGAATATCGGGTCCTGCGGACTCTGCAGCTACCTCGAATATCCACAAACGTCGCCTCGCACAGCTACTGGATCACTGCTGAGAGGTACCTGGATCCGCACACAAGGTGCAGGGAGTAAAATGAGTACTGCCAGACTCAGTGGTAATAAACAAGGGTAAGACAGCGCAGATAAGAAATCCGCAATAAAGCACTATGTAAAGCTATAATCGGCTACCCTGTCATAGAATCAATATTCTCTGTACCTGTACCAACAATTACCAATAAATAGCATAACAACTAGCAGATGTAGCTAAATGCAATGCAATGCATGATATGACCGCTACGGCGCGTAGCTCGACTCCAATTTTGGGTACCCGTGCTCACTGTGGGGGTTCAGACTCCGGAGGGGCTCCTACAGCCCAAGCACATCTCATAGAGATATCCTTGCGGCGCGCAGTCCGATCCAACATATACCTCGCTGCGGCGTGCAGCCCGATCCACTACTAGTCAGCTAATATGCAGATACAGCCTCGCAGGCTCAAAAGTAGTTTTTGAAAACTCTTTTATCATTTTCAGTTAGAAAACAGTAATATCAAGTTCCAGAGATTGGAATTAGCATAATAACCAAAAATAGCCGCGGACTAGTAGTAAACTAGCATGTCTATGTGATAAGACAATGATAACGATCCTCGCGGGATCCAATAACTGGCTCACGGCCCACATGTATACTCAACCGCCCAAGAAGGGGGTTCCTCGGCTCAAGAGTGGCCATTATCACAATATATATATATATGCAACCATCCGAGAAGGAGGTTCGACGGCTCTAGAATAGCCAATAATACAATATCAACAAGTTGGACTAATATGTAGTCTCCAGTTCATGATCGACCCCGCACTCTCAAGAGTGTGCGTGTCTCGCCGCTATACAGCGTCACAAAGTGGTATATCGGGGTTTCGAACCCGCTGGTCATCACCCACATCTATTACTCACCTCAATACGGCGCGACGACTACTCCGCAATGCCCTTGCCACGAGAATCAAGCTCCGTACGCGTAGAATCCTGATCAAATACAGTAAAAATACAACAATTTAGGCCAATGGGACGACACCCAATCAATACAACTCAATTTACATCAAAATTCCCAAAGTTGTCAAAACCCGAGCCCCAGGCCCACATTCCGGAAATCTACGAAATTCACATTTCTGGAACCCTCGTCTCAATACGAGTCTAAGCATATCAATTTTACCAAAATCGGACTCCATTTGCCCATTCAAAACCTTGATTTTCTAAAGTCCAAGACTAGGGCTAAACCCTCCATAATTACCCCAAATTCCTCCATTTTCATGATATAATTGCATGATATTATCAATACTAATCATAATATGAGTTCATAGTTGATTACCCTGATGATTTCCCTTGATTTCCTCCTCAAAATCGCCCAAAATCGCCCTTAAGCCGAGACCCCCAAATGTTAAAATGTTTCTGAAATTTTCTAACTTCTGATACACTTACTTACAGCGATTTTCGCTTCTGCGGAACATTTTCCGCTTCTACGCTCCCGTATCCGCGACCAAAGGGTCGCTTCAGCGGTTCCAGGCCTGGCCGGCCATATCCGCTTCTGCGAACAAAGGGCCGCTTAAGCGGACCCACTTCTGCGAAGAAGCTTCCGCTTCTGCGGACAAATCCGCCTCTGCGCATCACTGACCGCTTCTGCGGTCTCGCCCAAGCGGAAAAACGTCCGCTTCTGCGGATCATGCCCAATTTCTCTCGTCCGCTTCTGCGATCCCAGGCTCGCACCAGCGACCCCGCTTCAACGGAAATTCTTCCGCTTCTGCGGAACCACCCGCTCCTGCGCACCTCGTCCGCTTCTGCGGACTCGCTCCTGCGTCCAGAATTCCGCAGGAGCGGAAACAACAGAAGCAGGATCCCAACCCTGCAATTTTCCATATTTTCCCCCGATTAACCATCCGAAAACACCCCGAGGCCCCCCGGACCTCATTCAAACACACCAACACATCCTAATTCCTTATTCGAACTTATTCCAATCATAAAAACACCATCCTAAACATCAAAATCACCAATTAACCACGGATTCAAGCCTAAATTCCTTAAAACATTCCAAATTACACATTCAATCAAAAACCCGACCAAACGACGTCCGAATGACCTGAAATTTTGCATGCACATCCAAAATCACCTAACGGAGCTACTGCAACTGTCGGAATTCCATTCCGACTCCCGGATCAAAATCTCACCTACCGTTCGGATTTCGCCAAAATTCAACCTTAGCCAATTCAAGCCTATTTCTACACCGGGTCTCCAAATTCAATTCCGATCGCTCCCCTAAGTCACAATTCACCTCCCGGAACTAACCGAATCATCGAATCCGATTCCGAGCCCTCTAACCAAATAGTCAACTCCGGGTTGACTTTCCTTATTCAAGTTTCTTTCACAAAGGCTATATGCCTCATTTTCAATCCAATTCACTCCTAACTCACCCGATAGACTTTAACATTGATATAAAATCATAAAACATGTATTTACAACATAACGGGGTAGTAATTCCCGTGACGACGGGCCGGGTCGTCACATTATAATATTTTGTTTATTCTGTAATAAGTAAATTACTTAAAATTGGATTTAGTTGAAATATATGTAAAGTTAGTATAATCATATTATGATAGTTTATAGTTTTTTTTAAAAAAAAACTTAATTAACTAAAACAGATTAATCAATAAAAAGAAAAATTGAGTTAAAAAAATTAGAAAATGTGTAAATAAATTTAATAATAAATAGATAAAAATATATAATTATATAATAATATATTAAAATAATATAGTGGGGAACAAGACATGTGATAGTGGAGAATAATACATTTATTTAATTAAAGATGGGGAACAAAACATAGGATAGTGGTAATTAAAGTATTAATAGAATAGGTATAGTGGAGAATAAAACATAACATAGTGGAATTCAAAGTTAGGATTAAAATAAAATGAAAGTGGAGTCTTACTTTTAGTTTTTAATTAATAGTGGTTTGTTTTTAATTAAAAGAGAGGTTTAGGTCTTGCTTATATAAGAATCAGATTTCATTTAGGGAGAAGAAAAAATTTTAGAAGAGGATTAAGAGGAGAAAAAATCCTAGAGAGCAAAAAATCTGAAAAATCTTAAGAGTGTTACCAAATAGTGAACAAAAGAAAAACAAAACAAAAGAAAAAAAAAACGAAAAAAAAATCTAAAAAAAGAGTGTTAGTTTTTATTTTACAAAGTCTTATTTTGAAACTCAATTCTGGGATGTTGATTTTTATTGCTTAAATCCGGATACTGGTATTCTTGATTGTACTGCTGTTGCTGTGATATTGCTGTGTTGTTATTTGTTGTGTTGATCACCGGGATTTCTTTTATTTCCAATATCAGGTACATATCTAATCATGTTTAAATGATAAGATGAATATATGAGAAAGATGAGAATTTTGTTGAAATTTTAAATAGTTTCTATTTCTATCTTCTCTTACAAATTATGTTTTAATAAATTCCATATTAATATTCTGTAAGTTTTGTGATAGCTTTAAATAATTAAACCTTGTTGTAACAATAATAAACCACTTCTAAAAATGACTATTAAATAGTATAGTTATAAATGTGTTTATTAATGATTCAAATTGGTTAGGAAGAATGAATTACTCTTTTGTTAATTGAATTAATGAGAATTTCTTTAATATCTTCTTTAATAAACTAAGTTGTTAATATGTAATTAAGTTCAATAAAAAATGCGAATTTTAATTATTTTGCGTAAATTAGGCATTTAGGTACGATTTGAATTTTCAATAACACAAGAATTGTTTCTTTTCAAGTTTAACCATCTCAAAAATATAGGTGTAAATAATTAAGATTGATTTTGGTTTTGGTAAATAGTTGTAAATAGTTAACATCAAGGGTTTAATTCAAAAATAGTAAAAAATTAAAAAATATGAGTTTAAGTTAGTTGTAAGATAATTGGTTTAGTTTGTATATATATATATATATATATATATATATATATATATATATATATATATATATATATATATATATATATATATATATATATATATATATATATATATATATATTAGTTGTTGATTTTGCATTTTTATTTTTATATTTATTTAAGTAATGTTTATTTTTATTAAACATTTATCTAAATATAACAAATAATATATTTTTTAGCTTATAAAAAAAACGAATTTAAATAAAATTATAGCCAATTTATAATTGTTGTTTTTCTAAAAATAAGCTTAGTTTTGAACAATTTGGAATAAAAAATAATTTTTACTATATAAGCTTTAATATGGCAATAATTTTCAATAGTTTTGAATAAATGATTTTATTAGTTTTTCTTTTTATATATTCAAGTTTTAATATTATTCTGAATTAGCTTCTTTTATTATTAAGTTATGAAATTTCGTATTTAATAAAATAATAATAAAATAATTTCGAAAAAAAATATATTTTCTGTTTAAACATATATTAAAATCTGTTTCATTAAGTTTTTGTCATAAATTAGATAAGTGTTGCATTTTTAATTTCTAGATTAATTAAGATATTTCTTTATTTATAAAAAAAACTAAAACAAAAAATAGGAAATGTAGTCAATTTAGGATTACTTTGTTAATAAATGAGACGAGCCTCGCCAAATAAATCGCAAAAACTGTGAAGCTCTCATAAGTGTATATATTTAGAAATCCGAGATTGGCCGTTTAGTAAATTTTCACGGCATTCTCAAAATAATAACGCGTTAATAGTTTTAAGCGCGTATTTAATAATTGTATCTCCCTAAACTCGGGTACACATTTATGTGACCCCAATCCAAATCCCAATGAAGTCGGAATATGTCAAAAATTGCGGACACATTTATGTGACGAAATTCGAGATATATTCTCACGACATTATAATTTTCTTCTAACAATTAAAACGGTTTAGAGTGGTAGTTTGCACATTAGTTCATATTTGTTAATAAATCAGATAATCAAGCCAAATATAACAGTTGAGCGACCGTGCTAGAACCACGGAACTCGGGAATGCCTAACACCTTCTCCCGGTTAACAGAATTCCTTATCCGGATTTCTGGTACGCAGACTGTTAAATAGAGTCAAACCTTTCCTCAATTCAGGATTCAACCGGTGACTTGGGACACCATAAATCTCCCAAGTGGCGACTCCGAATATCTCAATAAATGAATCCCGTTTTGGTTGTCCTTTAATTGGAAAAACTCCTTTTTATACCTAGCGCCCTCGCGGCCCTGCGGAAAAAGGAGGTGTGACAGCTCGGAGAAGTGTGTGTCGCAGTCTCGTAAAGAGGAGCTGTGCCGGCAGTCTTAGTGGTTGGTCCAGGGTGATATGACACTGACTTAGTATGAGTTGAGGTATACTCAGTTAGCCAGACATGCTACGTGGATGACCCTGATGGATCGGGAGAGGATCAGGAGGTTCATAGATGGCCTCAACTATTCTATTCGTATTTTGATGACCAGGGAGAGGCGATAGCAACATTATTTGAGGAGGTTGTGGATATGGTTCGCCAGATTGAGATAGATCGACGCCGAGAGCGAGAGGAGAGGGAGGCCAAGAGGCATCGAGGTTCGAGTAGCTACAGTGGTGCTCTATCTAGGGGCCAGTTTCATCAGGGCAGAGTTCGTTCTTTTAGGCCTCCTCAATCAAGTCGCCCAGAGCACACTGGGGCTTTTTTCGGCCGTGGCCGTCAGGGTTATCAGCAGGGCCAGTCTTCATTCAGCATCCTTCTAGCTCAGAGTTATACTCCTATTTCTTCAGCCCAGGGTTCATCTGCGGGGAGGGGTTCCCTTCAGTCCCCTTCTCCAGCTCTAGTTAGTTGTTATGAGTGTGGCGAGTTTGGCCACATGAGGAGACAGTGTCCTCGACTTCGTAGTAGTCGGTCTCAGTAGAGGGATCAGTCCTCCTCTTCTACTCCATCTACTTCAGCACCATTCTAGTCTAGTAGGGGTAGGGTCAGTTAGCTAGAGGTCATACTAGGAGTGTTGATCGATCGAGCGGTGGTCAGGCTCGATTCTATGCGCTTCCAGATAGAAGAGACACTGTTTCATCAGACGCAGTGATCGCAAGTATTATTTCAGTTTGCCACGGGTATGCTTCTATTTTGTTCGATCCCGGGTCTACATACTCCTATGTGTCTTCATATTTTGCTCATTATTTGGGTACGGCCCGTGGTTGTCTTACCTTGTATGTGTATGTATCTACCCCGGTAGGTGATACTATTATTGTGGATCATGTATATCGGTCGTGTCTTGTTATTATTGGGGGTTTGTAGACCCGAGTTGATTTGCTATTGTTGGGTATGGTAGACTTGGATGTGATTCTGGGTATGGATTGGCTATCTCCATACCATGCTATTCTGGACTATCATTCCAAAATAGTTACGTTGGCCATTCCGGGTATTCTAAGGATTGAGTGGTGAGGTTCGATTGATTATGTCCCTAGCTGGGTGATTTCTTTCTTAAAGGCCCAACGTATGGTTGAGAATGGATGTTTATCATATTTAGCATTTGTGAGAGATGTAGGAGCTAAGACTCCTAGTATTGATTTTGTGCCCATTGTGAGGGACTTCCCAGATGTGTTTCCATCAGACCTGTCGGGCATGCCGCCGGACAGGGATATTGACTTTGGTATTGATTTGGTGTCGGGCACTCAGCCCATCTCTATTCCTCCTTATTGTATGGCACCGACTGAGTTGAAGAAATTGAAAGAGCAGCTTCAGGAACTCCTAGATAAGGGGTTCATTCGCTCGAGTGTGTCACTATAGGGTGCACCGGTGTTGTTTATCAAGAAGAAAGATGGCTCAATGAGGATATGTATTGATTATAGACAGTTGAATAAGGTAACGGTGAAGAACAAGTATCATCTACAGTGCATTGATGATTTATTTGACAAGATCCAGGCAGCGAGGGTGTTTTCGAAGATTGATCTTCATTCAGGCTATCACTATCTAAAGATTAGAGATTCTGATATTATGACGATAGCCTTCAGGATGAGATATGGGCATTATGAGTTTCTAGTTATGTCTTTTGGGCTGATTAATGCCCAAATCGCGTTCATGCACTTGATGAACAGTGTGCAGAGATTGAGGGAGGAGAAGCTGTATGCAAAGTTCTCCAAGTGTGAGTTCTGGCTTGGGTTTGTAGCTTTTCTGGGACATATGGTGTTTAGTGATGGTATTCATATTGACCCGAAGAAGATCGTGACAGTGCAAAGTTGGCCTAGATCGTCCTCAGCTACGGAGATAAGGAGTTTTCCTGGTTTGGCGGGGTATTATCGCCGGTTTGTTCAGAGATTTTCATCTATTGCTTCATCCTTGACCTGGTTGATGCATAAAGGTGCATCGTTCGTATGGTCGGATGAGTTTAAGGAGAGCTTTTAGAAGCTCAAGACAGTTTTGACCATAGCTCTAGTGTTAGTCTTACCATCAGCTTCAGGTTCTTATACCGTGTATTATGATGCATCGAGAGTTGGGATAGGCTGTGGGTTGATGCAGGAAGGTAAGGTTTTTGCTTATGCTTCTCGTCAGTTGAAGCCTCATGAGAAAAACTACCTTGTTCGTGATTTAAAGTAAGCTGCCATAGTTCATGCCTCGAAGATTTGGAGGCACTATTTGTACGGCGTGTCCTATAAGATGTATACTGATCATCGCAGTCTCCAGCACTTGTTCAAATAGAAGGATATCACTTTGAGGCAGTGGAGGTTGCTTGAGTTGCTCAAGAATTATGACATCACCATTTTATATCATCCGGGGAAGGCCAATGTAGTGGCTGATTCTTTGAGCCGAATGGCGGTTAGTATGGGTAGCCTAGCGTATATTCCAGTTGGGGAGAGACCCTTTGTAGTTGATGTTCAGGCGTTGGCCAATCGGTTAGTGAGGTTGGATATTTCAGAGCCCAGCAGGGTGTTGGCTTGCGTTGTGTATCGGTCTTCCTTATATGACCGCATTCGTGAGCGCCAGTATGATGTTCCACATTTGCTTGTCCTTAAGGACAGAGTTCTGCGTGATGATACCAAGGATGTTACTATTGATAGTGATGATGTGTTGAGGATGCAGGGCCGGATTTGCTTGCCCAATGTGGACGGGCTTCGGGAGTTGATATTTGAGGAGGCCCAGAGCTCGCTGTATTCTATCCATCTAGGTGCCGCAAAGATGTATCAGGATTTGAGACAACATTATTGGCAGAGAAGGATAGTGTGAGTCATGTAGCCCGGTGCCTCAACTATTAGCAGGTCAAGTATGAGCATCAGAGGCTCGGTGGCGTGTTTCAGCGTATTGATATTCCCGAGTGGAAATGGGAGAGGATTACTATGGACTTTGTTAGTGGTCTCCCTTGGACAACGAGGAAGTTTGACTCAGTTTGGGTGATTGTGGATAGGCTGACCAAGCCTGTGCACTTCATTCTGGTATGTACTACCTATTCCTCGAAGCGGTTAGTAGAGATTTTCATCTGGGAAATCGTGAGATTGCATGGGGTCCCAGTTTCTATTATATGAGATAGAGATAATCAGTTTACTTCTCAATTCTGGAGGACATTCCAACGAGAGCTGGGTTCACAGGTAGATATGAGCACTGTATTTCATCCTCAGACGGAGGGGCAGTTCGAGCGTACCATTCAGATATTGGAGGACATGTTACGTGCCTGTGTTATTGACTTTGGAGGTTCTCGGGATGATTACTTGCCTCTTGCATAGTTTTCTTTAACAAAAACTACCAATCCAAAATTCAGATGGTGCCATTTGAGGCTTTATATGGGAGACGGTGTAGATCTTCAGTTTGTTGGTTTGAGCCCGGCGAGGCTAGGTTGTTGGGGACAAAGTTGGTCCATGATGCCTTGGACAAGGTGAAGGTCATTCAGGAGAGACTTTGCACAGCCCAGTCACACTAGAAGAGTTATATGAACCGGAAGGTCCGGGATGTGTCTTATTCAGTGGGTGAGAAGGTCTTGCTGAAGGTTTCCCCTATGAAAGGCGTCATGAGCTTTGGAAAGAAAGGAAAGTGAGTCCGATATTTATTGGCCCTTTTGAGATACTCGGGTGTATTGGAGAGGAGGCTTATATGTTTTCTTTGCCACCCAGCCTATCGGGAGTTCATCCGGTATTCCACATGTCTATGCTCCGAAAGTATGTTGGGGACCTATCACATGTGTTGGACTTCAATACATTACAGTTGGATGATGACTTGATGTCACGACCCGGATTTTCCCCCAACATCGGGATCGTGATGGCGCCTACTCGTGGTAGCTAGGCAAGCCACTATATTCATACTATCCTGTTTTTAACACAATTTTAATTAAATAAATGCGGAATACTTTATCGAAATAGAGATAACTAATTACAAGATGAAAATCATACTGAAATCCTCTACCCAAGACGTGGAGTCACCAACTCACGAACTACTACTGAATACTACACATAAGAGTTTGAAAGAAATATAACATGATATGTCACTCCCCACGCCCATAGCCATCTGGAGTCTAATTGGCTGATTAAGCCCATCTATAAACCTGCGGACCCTCTCCCGCTCTGTGGGAAGTATCACCACCGCATGACGAGCCAAATCGACAAATCTCGTCTCATACCGTGTGACCATCATAGTGCCCTGATGGAGGCGCTCAAACTGCCTCCGAAGTACATCCCTCTGAGTAGCAGGGAGAAACTTCTCCAGAAATAGATCCGCAAACTGATCCCATGATAAAGCTGGGGACCCTGCTGGTCGAGTCAAGCAATAATCTCTCCACCAAGTCTTGGCGGATCCTGCAAGCCTGAATGTACAAAAGTCAACTCCATTTGTCTCCACGATCCCCATAGTCTTGATAATCTCATGGCAACTGAATAAGAAGTCCTGAGGGTCCTCTGATGTGGCACCGCTGAATGTAGTGGTAAACAACTTGGAGAACCGATAAAGTCTCCATAAAGAATCAGAAGTCATGGCCGCTCCATCACCTGCATGAGCCTGTGGTACCTGACTGAGTGGCCACAGCTGGCTGAACCACTGGTGCCTGAGGCTGAGGAGCTACTGGCTCCGGAGTACGAGCAATAGGAGTCCGGGCCCCTCCTCCAGCCTGAGAAGCGGCTGGTGCAACTGATAATAAACCCGCTCTGGCAATGCTGTCCATAAATCCCGCTATTCTGACCAAAGCATCCCGAAGATCCGGGGTAAATAAAGCCTCTCCTGGGACCTGAGCTGGGCCCACTGGAGCTGCTGGGACTGGAACCTCCTCGTCAATCTCAATATGAGGCTCCACCTCTGGGGAATAGCTGCCTGGGCTGAGCTCTACCCCTACCACGGCCTCCGATACGGCCTCGGCCCCTGCCCCTCACGGGAGCTGCCTGGGGCTCGGGCTGCTGGCACCCGTGGGGTTCCTGTATGCTCTTGGAGGTGGGTAATTATTTTGTGGAGTTAGTGCACGCCATGGTGCCTGGACGGGAGGTGGGCCATATGACTGGGCATGATGGACGATAAAATGAGTATCCGATATTGGGTAGTAGTGTTGCGGATGGCTATATGGACCGTGGAAGTAATTTTGTTGGTGGGCTTGTGGTGGATTGTCACGACCCGGATTTTCCCCCAACATCGGGATCGTGATGGCGCCTACTCGTGATAGCTAGGCAAGCCACTGTATTCATACTATCCTGTTTTTAGCACAATTTTAATTAAATAAATGCGGAATACTTTATCGAAATAGAAATAACTAATTACAAGATGAAAATCATAATGAAATCCTCTACCCAAGACGTGGAGTCACCAACTCACGAACTACTACTGAATACTACACATAAAAGTCCGAAAGAAATATAACATAATCTGTTTGTCTCGGAACAAAGAGACTACAACTAGTAACATAAGTAAAGAGAGAGATGCCGGGCCTGCGGACGTCTGCAAGCTACCTCGGTCTCAAATATGATCAACTCCCACGCAAAAGATTTACTGCTGCTGCTCCTGATCGTAACCTGGACCTGTGCAAAAACGCACAGAAGTGTAGTATCAGCACAACCGACCCCATGTGCTGGTAAGTGCCTCGCCTATCCGGCGAAGTAGTGACAAGCCTAGGACCAGACACCCACATAAACCTGTGCAATTCAATATATATGTATACCACAGAATAACAAGAAATAACCAGGTAATAACACAATAAGGAATATCTCAAAGAATTCAACAATTAACAACGGTTAATAAATTCACAAGGAAAAACAAAGTATAATGGAAACACAAGTAATATCAAGTCAAGGAATAGCAAGCAGTTGCACGGCATCACCCTTCGTGCTTTTACTTTCATCCTCACCAAATAAGCAAATAAAGTACACGGCATCACCCTTCGTGCTTTTACTCTCATCCTCACATCCATAGTACGGCATGATCCTTCGTACATGGTTCAATAACAAGGCACGGCATTAACCTTCGTGCATAAATAATAAATCAAGGCACGGCATTAACCTTCGTGCATAAATAATAAATCAAGGCATGGCATCACCCTTCGTGCATTATCACTCTTCCTCACCCAAATAACAATCGCAGTTAAGGGCAAAGAAGGAAGCAGAAATTCATAAACTGTCCCAACAAGGGCAATCAATAATCATCTTCACAACAAGTCCCGACAAGGGAGAACAATAACAATTCTACAACCTGGCAAAGGTTCAACAATTCATCTGCAATTATGTCTCACAATAAGCATTATCAACGACTCACGGTCATACTAGACGCCAGTGTATGGATGCTCGTCACCACAGCCCATACACCGCACTCGATCACATAACACATAGCACATAATCCTATTCCCTCAAGCTAGGATAGAACAAACACTTATCTCGAATGTTTATGAACAATTCAATCCGTGGCAATGCCTTTTCCTTTCAAATTTGGCTCCAATCCAATTGTATCTATACACAATTAATTTAATATCATCAATACTACTCAACAAACTAATTCATAAGGCTAATTACAACTTTTACAACATTCTGCCCGGAATAGTGAAATTCGACCCCGGGCCCACATGGTCGGAACTCGGGGTTCAGACCAAAATCCGGTTACCCATCTCCCACGAGTTCAAGTATATGATTTGTTTCAAAATCGGACCTCAATTCGAGGTCCAATTTCCAATTTATGAAAAACCCTATATTCTAACAAAAACAAGAAATTCTACCGTGAAAACCTTTGATTTCTATTGAAAAACATGTTTAATGATGTTAGGAATTGAAAGAATTAAGTAAAAAGTGACTTACAATTGTTTTGAAGAAGAAGGAATCCGTGAAGAATCGCAATTGGGTGTTTTTGGTTTGTAAAAAGTGAAGAAATGAACTGAAAATCGTGTTTTACAGGTCTCTGTGTTCGCATTTGCGAACATGGGTTCGCAAATGCGAACCATTGTTCGCAAATGCGAACACTGCCTTATACAGCATGTGTTCGCAAATGCGAACATTAGTTCGCAAATGCGAACATCCCTTTGTCTGCCAGTGTTCGCAACTGCGAACAAATGTTCGCAAATGCGAACTTCCCAGCCTTAGCTTATTTTTCAAACTACGGAAATTGGTCGGGGTTCGCAATTGCGAACCCATGTTCGCAAATGCGAACACAGAGACCTGTAAAACACGATTTTCAATTCATTTCTTCACTTTTTACAAACCAAAAACACCCAATTGCTATTCTTCACGGATTCCTTCTTCTTCAAAACAATTGTAAGTCACTTTTTACTTAATTCTTTCAATTCCTAACATCATTAAACATGTTTTTCAATAGAAATCAAAGGTTTTCACGGTAGAATTTCTGGTTTTTGATAGAATATAGGGTTTTTTCATAAATTGGGAAATTGGACCTCGAATTGAGGTCCGATTTTGAAACAAATCATATACTTGAACTCGTGGGGGGATGGGTAACCGGATTTTGGTCCTAACCCCGAGTTCCGACCATGTGGGCCCGGGGTCGAAATTCACTATTCCGGGCCGAATGTTGTAAAAGTTGTAATTAGCCTTATGAATTAGTTTGTTGAGTAGTATTGATGATATTAAATCAATTGTGTATAGATACGATTGGATCGGAGCCAAATTTGAAAGGAAAAGGCATTGCCACGGATTGAATTGTTCATAAACATTCGAGGTAAGTGTTTGTTCTATCCTAGCTTGAGGGAATAGGATTATGTGCTATGTGTTATGTGATCGAGTCCGGTGTATGGGCTGTGGTGACGAGCATCCATACACTGGCGTCTAGTATGACCGTGAGTCGTTGATAATGCTTATTATGAGACATAATTGCAGATGAATTGTTGAACCTTTGCCAGGTTGTAGAATTGTTATTGTTCTCCCTTGTCGGGACTTGTTGTGAAGATGATTATTGATTGCCCTTGTTGGGACGGTTTATGAATTACTATTTCTTTCTTTGCCCTTAACTGTGATTGTTATTTGGGTGAGGAAGAGTGATAATGCACGAAGGGTGATGCCATGCCATGTTTATTTATTTATGCACGAAGGTTAATGTCGTGCCATGTTTTATTGATTATGCACGAAGGATCATGTCGTGCCCTGTTATTGAACCATGTACGAAGGATCATGCCGTACTATGGATGTGAGGATGAGAGTAAAAGCACGAAGAGTGATGCCGTGTACTTTATTTGCTTATTTGGTGAGGATGAGAGTAAAAGCACGAAGGGTGATGCCGTGCAACCGCTTGCTATTCCTTGACTTGATATTACTTGTGTTTACATTATACTTTGTTTTTCCTTGTGAATTTATTAACTGTTGTTAATTGTTGAATTCTTTGAGATATTCCTTATCGTGTTATTACCTGGTTATTTCTTGTTATTCTGTGGTATACATATATATTGAATTGCACAGGTTTATGTGGGTGTCTGGTCCTAGGCTTGTCACTACTTCGCCGGGATAGGCCAGGCACTTACCAACACATGGGGTCGGTTGTGCTGATATTACACTTCTGTGCGTTTTTGCACAGGCCCAGGTTACGATCAGGAGCAGCAACAGTAAATCGATTGTGTGGGAGTTGATCATATTTGAGACCGAGGTAGCTTGCAGACGTCCGCAAGCCCGACGTCTCTCTCTTTACTTATGTTACTAGTCGTAGTCTCTTTGTTCCGAGACAAACAGAATTATGTTATATTTCTTTCAAACTTTTATGTGTAGTATTCAGTAGTATTTCGTGAGTTGGTGACTCCACGTCTTGGGTAGAGGATTTCATTATGATTTTCATCTTGTAATTAGTTATTTCTATTTCGATAAAGTATTCCACATTTATGTAATTAAAATTGTGCTAAAAACAGGATAGTATGAATACAGTGGCTTGCCTAGCTATTACGAGTAGGCGCCATCACGATCCCGATGTTGGGGGAAAATCCGGGTCGTGACACTTGACTTATGATGTAGAGCCTGTAGACATTTTGGGTCGACGGGTGCAGAGATTGAGGTCTAAGGATATAGCATTAGTGAAGGTACATTGGAGAGGTCGGCCCATGGAGAAGGCCACTTAGGAGACTGAGCGGGAAATGAAGAGCAGATATCCTCACTTGTTTATGACTCCGGGTATATATCTTGACCCACTTGAGGACGAGCACTTGTTTTAGTTGGGGAGGATGTGACGACCCTGCATGTCGTCATGTGAGTTACCACACTATTTCCCCCTTATTGTGTTGATTCATGTTTCTGTATTAGTATTAGAGTCGATCGGGTGTAATGGAATTGATTCTGGTTGAAAATAAGGCACACAACCTCTTATAAGGAAGTTTGTTTAAAAACGTCAATCGGAGGTTGACTATGTGTTTGAGGGCTCGGATGTGAATCTGGTGGTTTGATTAGCTTCGGGGGATGATTTATGACTTAGGATTGCAATCAGAATCGAATTTGGAGGTCTGGTGTAGAAATATGCTTGAATTGGCGAAGTTGGAATTCCGACGAAATCCGGTTGATAGGTGAGATTTTGATCCGGGAGTCGGAATGGAATTCTAAGAGTTGTAGTAGCTTCGTTATGTGATTTTGGATATGTCTGCAAATTTTTAGGCCATTCGTACGTCGTTTGGTCAGGTTTTTTTATCGAATATGAGTTTCGGAAGTTTTAGTTGAACTTAGGCTTGAATCCATCGAGATTTGATGATTTTTGTGTTAATGGTCTTGTTTTTATGATTAGAACAAGTTCATATGATGTTTAGGAGTAGGTTGGTGGTTTTGGTTGGGGTCCAGGGGGCCTCGGGGTGATTTCGGGGGTTCCAATGGATCATTTTTAGTTGGTAATGAGATCGGTTTTGCTGTCACAAGTGCTGCAGGTTTTGGTTCATCGCGTTCGTGTGGTGGTGGACGCGAATGTGTAGAGACAATTTCGGATCCTGGGAGTTTTCCCTTCGCATTCTCAAAGGAGTTGATGCGAATACATAGTTGTAGAATGGTTATCCGCTTTCGTGTAGGAGGAATTTGGGATCAGTGGATTTTGTTATACATGATCGTATGAGGGAGGACGCATTCGCGTAGTGGGAGGAAGCTATGCATCGCGTTCGTGTGGACAAGGCTCGCATTCGCGTAAGAGGTTTTTGAATTTTAAAAATGTTGGCTATCGCGTTCGCGTGGGTAGTATCGCGAACGCGATGAAGAAAAGCCTGGGCAGACAGAAAGGTTTTATAACATTTCCTCGGCGAGCAAAAAAATCATTTTCCACCATTGTTGAGCACATTTTGGAGCTTTTGGACGAGGGAGTAAGAGGATTTCAATTAGGATTCGATTGGAGGTAAGTTTTAAGAGCTAGTTACGTGATATTATTGAAGAATCATCATCTAAATCTCTCAAAATTGGGTGGAAATTGGAGAAGTTAGGGTTTGGTTTTTGGTATTGAACATTTGGAATTTGAAGGGGCTATTGGACTCCGATTTTGATAAATTTTATATGTACGGACTCGTGGCGAGATGAGGATTCAGAAAATGTGACTTAAAAATTTTTCGAGATGTGGTCCCAGGGCTCGGGTTTTGCCAACTTCGTGTTTTTAGGTATCTTTTGAGTTATTTCGATTGGGTTATGTTCCATTAGCCTATGTTGATATATTCCTTATGGTTTGATCAGATTTGGCACCCGTGGAGGTTGATTCGAGAGGGAAAGTCTTAACGGACTAGTCTTATGGCCGGTTCGAGGTGAGTAATAGATGTGGATGATGACCTGAGGGTTTGAAACCCCGGTATATCACACTGTGACACTATATTGAGGCGAGATGCGTACTTTATGGTGAGTGCAGGGTCGACTGTGATTGGGGACTATGGCTTAGTCCGCCCGAGTGGTATTGTACTGTGTTGTTGGCTACAAATGAGCTGGTAAACCTCCTACTTGGATGGTTATGGATATATTTGGGCTGCGTGCCGATTATTTGGATCCTGTAGGGATTGTTATCATTATTTCTATGATTTACAGAATGTTTTCATGATATTAGTTTTGAGCTAAACACTATCTAAATATGACTGGAAAATTCTAAGGTTTTGAACACCTAATGTTATAATAAATGATAAACGGAACTAAAAATGGTAAGTTTATTTGTGCCTGTGCGGCTTGCATGCATATAGCTGGACTGATAGTGGACCGGGCTGCACGCTGCAGCATATGTTACTATGATATTGCACTTAGGCTGTAGGATCCCCTCCGGAGTCTGAACCCCCACAGTGAGCGCGGGTACCCAAATGGATCAGGTTGCGCGCCGCAGCGGTCATGCGTATCTGCATTGTATTCATGTATTTATAATTATCTGCTCTATCTATTAATATTTCCTTAGATTTACACTGTTAAATGAGTAGAAACACTGTTGGAGCTTTACTTTGTCATATGTTGGGATTTCTTGCCTTCAATGTCATTATACATATCTATTACCGCTGAGTTGGAAGTACCCACTTTTCTCCCTGCACCATGTGTGCAGATCCAGGTACTTCAGGGAAGAGCTGAGCCTATAGCTATTCTTCAGGTCTATTATTCGGAGTTTGTCGAGGTAGTTGCCTGGCATCCGCAGGACCCGACTCCTCCTTTATTTCTTGTATTTGACTTTTCCGCGTACTGCAAACTATATAGTATTATGGTATCATTACACTATTCCAGTAGAGGCTCTTGACTCATGACCCCCAGATCTGTGGGAGGTTGTTCTGTAGCTGATGTTATTGGGTTATTTTCAATATAACTGCTATAATTCAGATTTTCTTTGTTTTTAATGATTTTAAATTAAGGTTTTGAGCTCTATGCTCGGATTTTGAGTATAATTGGTCGGGCTTGCCTAGCAGTGTGGTGGGCGCCATCACGACTGGGTTTGGGATCATGACAATTGTTTATTCCTTTATTGATCGTTACTTGTGTATGGCTTGAGTTTACTTGAGGCAAAGCTTGTTTATACATACCAATACAATTCAAATTTACTGACGTCCCTTTTGCCGGGGGCACTGGTTCGTGTTATGGTTATAGGTGGATTCGTAGCAGGTACTCTAGTCCACAGGCCATAGCTCCCCTTCACTTCCCGTCAGCTGAATTGGTGAGCCCCTTTCCTGTCGGGCCTTGTGTGGCTCATGCTACTTTTATTATGGAGTCTTGTTTTGGTTCTAGTTTAAGGTATAGACGGAGCTTTATTAGCGAAAAGTACTATATTATCCTTTTGTAACTTTAGAGGATCCGTAGACAGTAAATATGGGTTACGAACTTATGTATATATATATATTTTGTATGTTGAGTGATGTGAGTTGTAAACCTCATTAAGTGGCTACGTATGTTGTGTAAAAAGGTGTTTTAATTATAAATGACTATCCCCTTTTATTAATGATCAAAGAAAATGCGGGGTAACGTGTGGGGTAAGTAAGGCACCCAGGTCCGCTTGACTGGGGCTACCCGGTCGAGCGTCGATTATGTCCCTCGGTTTTGGGGCATGACAGTTGGCATTGACCATTAGGATGTTTCTTCAAACCGTCATCGAAGTAGGATCCCGTCGTAGTTCGAACAAAGTCGAACTCTTGTTTTTCATCGATGGCCTTGGCCATCGGGATGTTGCTTCGAACTGTCATCGAAGTAGGATCCCATTGTAGTTCGAACGAGGTCAAACTCATGTTTTTTATCAATGGCCTTGGCCATTGGGATATTGCTTCAAACTGTCGTTGAAGTAGGAGCCCATCATAGTTCAAGCAAGGTCGAACTCATGTTTTTATCGATGGCCTTGGCCATTATAATGTTGCTTCGAACTGTCATCGAAGTAGGATCTCGTCATAGTTTGAACGACGTCGAACTTATTATTTTTGTCGATGGCCTTGGCCATTGGGATGTTGCTTCGAACTGTCATCGAAGTAGGATCCTGTCATAGTTCGAATAAGGTAGAACTCATGTTTTTTGTTGATAGTATTGACCATTGGGATGTTGCTTCGAACTATTGTCAAAGTAGGATCTCGTCGTAGTTCGAACGAGGTCGAACTCATGTTTTTTGTCGATGGCCTTGGCCATTGGTATGTTGCTTCAAATTGTTGTTGAATTAGGATCCCGTCGCAGTTTGAACGAAGACGAACTCATGTGTTTTGTCGATGGCCTTGGCCATTGGGATGTTTCTTGGAACTTTCATCGACGTAGGATCCCGTCGTAGTTCAAACGAGGTCAAACTCATGTTTTTGTCAATGGTCTTGGCCATTGGGATCTTTCTTTGAACTATCGTCGAAGTAGGATCCCATCGTAGTTCAAACAAAGTCGAACTCATGTTTTTTGTTGATGGCCTTGGCCATTGGGATGTTGCTTCGAACTGTCATCGAAGTAGCATCCCATCGTAGTTCGAACAAAGTCGAACTCATGTTTTTTTTCGATAGCCTTGTCCATTTCTTGGAGATTTGAACGTGTTCCCGTAGGAAGATGTGTTGATTTTGTTCATGCAATGGATATTTGATTATACACTTGTAAGGGTGACATGTCGACTAATGGAGATCTTATTTTGCACATACAGTGGAGATTTGATGCTGTACATACTATGGAAATTTGATTATGTACACACAATGGAGATTTGATATTGAATATGCAATGGAGATTTGATTCTGCACATGCAATGGAGATGATTATCTATATCCAGTCCATTCATTATTTCACACCGGAGACCATGTTGATGGGTTGGGGTAATGAACAGAACTCTGATCCCCGAGGTGCCTCCCTAGCCGCCATATTAAAAACCTCCACGGGAAAACCCGATTGAGACAAAACCCGGGTGAGGGAAAAAGAGTACGACTCAGGTGACGCCTTCTTTTAGAAGTGGAATTACTTTAGGCGAGCGACATTCCACATGTTTTAGAGTAGTTTTACTTCCATTGTTTCTAACTGGAATGCTCTTTTTTTTTGTTGTGGCTATGATTTTGTACATGTGAGCACGCGATTTTTGCCCCAAAGCAAATGATTCCAAAAAATATAATAAAAATGATTTTTTGTGCCTAGTTTGTTGATAATTGTGTAGAAATATCAGTGTTTGTTTTTATTTTTGAAGAAAATAAAGCAAAGGAAATTAAAACCAAATACATTTTGTATTAATTAGAAAATACCAAAAAATATAAGAAAATTACTCTTAATTCTAAAAAATCAGAAAAAATAAAAGAAAATACAAAATACAAAGGAAATACATGGAATACTGAATACAGTAGTAATACGAAATACAATTAATAAATAAAATACAAAAGAAAAATATATACAATCCAAAAAATACATAAAATAATGCAAAAATATAAAGAAAAATACACAAATTGGGCAATATATTGGCCAAAAATACACCAAACGACCAAGGCCCAAAGATAAGGACCTAGGCGGCCTGCATATACTTAAAACCAAACGACGTCGTTTAGAAGGAAATATTAAGGACAGTTCATCTAAATCATCTAGCAGACAAGGACGAAAGCCTTACTTAATCATACGACGTTGTATGAAAGCAAATAGATCCTGGCCTTTTATCTGGTTTGATCTAACGGTTGAAAATCACCATTACACCTTTGATATATATATACCCACCGATACACTTCATTTCATTATACATTATACACCTTATAACTCCAAAACCCTAGCCACCTTCATCTTCTTCTTCTCTCTACTTCAGCCACCGGAACCTTACCGGTGGTTCAGAACCAGACATCTTCTCAGACCATCCTTCACACCCCTGACCCTCTTATCCTCCTCTTTCACCCCATCACCATAACTCCGACCAAAAACCACTCTTTCACTTCAAATCTGTAAAAATGGTTCGCCAGAACCCTAGCCAGTGACCACTACACCTTGAACCACCTTCCACCAGTAACAGCCCTGAACCACTTTGAACCCCTCTTTCACCCCATCCACTTGTTTTCCTTTGAATATAAGCCAAACCCCTCGAATCTTGAAAAGTATTCCGATGGAACCCTACTCCGGCGGGTACACCTAAGCCAAAAGCTACTCCAATCAAACCCTAGGCCATTGAACAAGATCTTTTTACAAAAATAAGACTCAAGGGGTCTGTTTGAAGTCCAATAGCTAAGAAAGGCTCATGGACTCCTGATAACCAGAAAATCAAGAACAAGAAAGAAAGATGAAGAAAAAGAAGGAAAAGAAAGAAAGAAATAAAAAGGAAAAAAAACACAGAAAAGCTAAGTATCCCAAACCCTAGTTTCTCTATTGTGCTACTACTTGACTTTGTTATTAGTTCCATGCTATCCTGAAAACTGTTGTGTGCTTAAATTCTTCCTTTATGAAACCCAACTATGAATTTGCATTCTATATGTTATCTTTTTTTATTAAGTCCTTGGTTAAAATAGCATGCTTTATATCTGTTTAAGTTTCTTACTTGAATGGATCTAATTTTGATTGAATGTTCTGTTAATAGATTCAACCTATATCCAATTTGTCCTCTAAGTCCTGTTAATCGAATGTTTGATCATTGTGTGGGTATATTTGTAAGGATGTTTAATACTGGCTGTTATTGCAATGTAAGTTTGACTTTTTCTGAATTTCTGATTAATTAAAAGGGCTGATTGGGTACTTGGTCATAATTAGGGCTATGTCTTCAAAGTTGATTATTTCTGTAAAAAGGTTACTTAGCCTTAAATTGACTATAATATAAAGTTTATATAATTGGGGCTATTTGTTAAATACAATTCTGATTTCGACTGCTCAAAGTCTAATTGACCTAGAGGTTGGTCGGGTAAATAGGAATAAAAGATAAGGGTAAAAGGGGAAGGGATAAATGGTATTCTGAAAATAATTTGAAAAGGTTAAGGGTATAAAAGGCAAAGCTGCCTGGTTCTTATGTAATTAGTTAAATAATAAAGGGTATCTTAGGTATACCTAAAGGTTAAATAGGTAGAAATCACTAGCAAGTGAGGGTAATAAAGACATTAAGGCGTAAATAGAATAATATGGAATACACTAGAACCTTCTAGCAAGGGTGCAAGTGTATTCACGGCTAAATTGGGTATACTAAATTGAAAATAATTGGAAATAGTAGGGGTGGAAATTTGAATATTAAATTCAAAATTTCCTTCCATTTTGCTGTATAAATAGGCCTTCTTAGGCCACCATTTAAGAGGTTCAGAAGTTTTAAGTCTGAAATACACAAAGAATTGGTTCTATTAC
This sequence comes from Nicotiana noctiflora, assembly GCA_032618575.1. NCBI lineage: Eukaryota > Viridiplantae > Streptophyta > Magnoliopsida > Solanales > Solanaceae > Nicotiana > Nicotiana noctiflora. The sequence continues at coordinate 28,446 of JASVEL010012728.1, forward strand.
TGTTTCATTGGTTTAAATTGAGTGAAAAACTCTGGGTTTCTGGTGTTTCGATCACTGTTCAGCATTATTTTGTTGAAACTGTTGGGTTTTCTACTGTGAATTCAAGTGTGTTGCTGTGATATACTAGATCTACTGCTGTATTACTTGGATTTCTGCCTGTTGCTGATTTTCTTCTTCCATACATCCTTAGAACTCATTGATTTTCCTCTCAATTTGACCAGGTACATTACTAACTTTCAAAGATGTAATTGAAGTTCTGAAGAAATAAAATACGCATTAGTCCTTTTTGTATTTTTTATTCAGTTCTACTTGTAGTTGTAGAATACTTAGAAATTATGTAATTCGTTAGGAATCTATTCTATAATTCGAACTTGGACTGTTTGAACTCTCGTCTAAAATTAGTAATGCTGTAGAAACATTAATTTAGATATTAATATAGGATAATACATAATAGACTAGTTTTAAAAACGATCATCTAGATTTGTAGGTTCAAAACTAGTCAAAATCAAATTGAGTACTGTTAAGCTTCATTTTTTTTCTAAAATTAAGAAGTGAATACAAAATATTAGAATACTTTCGTTGTTTAAAGTTTCTAAACTACTGACTATCAATAAATAATGAAGTAGTTGGATACATTTTATTCGTAATTCTGAGGTGTTAAATTTGTTTAAATTCAAAACCAGATATGAACCATGAATACAGTATGAATGAAGTTCAGGATCTAGTCAAAAACATGTAAACTGTACCATTAGGCCATTTCCAACCTTGTCCCCATTTTTTGTCCTCAAAATGGGGATTTTCCCATTTTGGGGATAACTTACTCCAACCATTCTCCCATTCTTTCCCCAAACTTTTTTATATTCTTCTCTCTCTTCTATATTATATTATTATCTTTCATTTCAATTTCATTTTTTAATTTCCATTAAACAAATTTTATCTTTTATTTTATTAATTTGTAATTGCCATAATTAAAAAATTCCATAAAATTTTAAATAATATAATTTGTAAGCAGTTATTATAAATTAACTAATAATTCAAATAAAGTGAAATCATTGCGATACAAAATTAATTAAATACATATTACATAAAATAAAATTCATTCAAAATACCTGATAAATATTCAACTTCAACCTCTAGTATTCTCCCATATAAATGCAACCGAGGCAAAACTTATATCTAATATTTTATATTCGCACATTTCAATTTTAGCAACATCTTGCACCATTCATTTTTTGAGATAATTATATATTATTAATTTGCAGGATGGAACCCTCCCACAAGATAAAAATGAAACCAAAAACTCTAAGTATAGGTAGTCGATAAAGCCTCGTAAATGGTGATCTCTACAAAAGAAGAAGAAGTATACGAAGGGCATTGCGGCACCCACATAGGAAACTACGCCCTCGTACATTGCCTCATCTGCGTCGGGTACTACTGGCCCACCATGGAAAAAGAAGCCGCAGACTATGTTAGGAGATGTGAACAGTGTCAAAAGTACACCCCTATGATACATCAAGAAGGGAATATCCTTTATTCCATCACTTTGCCATGGCCGTTCATAAAGTGGGGAATGGAAATAGTCAGCCCCCTTCTAGTAGGACAAGTTAAGGTACGTTTCCTGTTGGTTATAACTGATTACTTTTCTAAAGGGGTGGAAGTAGGTGCATACACTCAGATACATGAGCAAGAGGTGATCACATTCATATGAAAAAACTTAATATGTCATTTTGGCATCCCCAAATAAATCAGATGCGACAACGGGCCTCAATTTGTCGGAAAGAGAACGACTGAATTCTTCAAGAAATGGTACATCAAACAAATACTCTCCACGCTGTATCACCCTACCGCGAATGGTCAAGACGAATCCTCCAATAAAGTAATACTGAATATATTAAAAACGAAGCTTGGGGATGCTAAAGGGCTATGGGCTGAACTACTACCAGAAGTATTATGAGCATACCACACTACGCCAAGAACCAGCACAGGTGAGATGCCATATTCACTGGTTTATGGGACTGACGCAATTATACTCGTCGAAATCGAAGAACCCAGTTTGAGATTCTCCAACGAGAGCTGACCAAGTAACGACAAAAATAGGCTACAACATCTGGATAAAGTCGAAGAACGAAGAGATATGGCCCACATAAGAATGGTAGCCAGAAGCAGCAAGTGGAAAGGTACTACAGTAAGAGGGCCAAGGTGCATCTGCTCAAAGTCGGAGATTGCATCATCAAGGCTAAAACACAAGCAGCGAAAGACCCAAATGAGGGAAACTAGGAACAAATTGGGACGGACTCTACTGTCACACCTCCTATTTTCATACTACTATACCCGTGAGGGCGTAGAGGAATTTTTCCAATTTAAGGACATTTAGAACGGGATTAGTTATTTAAGTTTTTAGAGTCTCCACTTGAGAATATAATGGTGTCCCAAGTCACCGGTTTAATCTCGAACCGAGGAAAGTTTGACTCTGTTACAGTCTGCAAACTAGAAATCCAGATAAGGAATTTTGTTAACCCGGGTGAAGGTGTTAGGCACTCCCGAATTTCGTGGTTATAGCACGGTCACTCAACTACTGAATTTGATTTTATCTGATTCGCATTATATATTTTTTAAATCATGTGTATTAAGGTTCCACTTTTTAATTTTTTTAAGAATTACAACGTCGTAAAAATGCACTTCTTAACCACACCGTACCAGTACGCCTGTGGCTTTAGATACATTTCGACTTCGTTGGGAGTAGGATTTAGGTCACATAAATGTGCATCCGTACTTGAGAATGTTTATTAAAATTGTGCCTATGGTATCTATTTTTATTACTTTGGGAAAGACCGTGAAGTTAGCTAAACGATCCTTCTGAGTCTAAAATATTTCGGCCCAATATCTCCCCAACTTGTATAAAAGGGGTTCTAAACCTAATTTAGAGGGAATCTAACTTACTTTACAATTATAACTTATAATAAATTTAAATTATAATTTTACATAAAAATAATAAATGCGCGAAAATGATAAGGTTACGCCAGTCGCAAATTAAGTTTATAGAATGTATCTCGACGTGGTCAATTGCAGAATGGAGAAGAGTGACCATATTTTCTTTGTTGATATTTTTGGTGGCCGCAACTAGTTTGGCAAGGCCATCTGCTTTGATATTTTGTGCCATGGGTATTTGGTCGAGGCGGCATTCATCGAATTCTGGTAGTAGTTTGTGAATTTTTGACTAGTACTTTTGTAGTCTCTGTTCTTTGATTTGGAAAGTCCCGGTGACATGGTTTACCATGAATTGAGAGTCGCAATGGAGGACGAGTCACCGAGTGCCATATTTGAGGGCTAACTTCAAACCTCCAATCACAGCTTCATACTCAGCCTCATTCTTAGTCATCTTGAGGCATCGTATAGACTAATGAATTACTTTGCTTGTAGGGACTTCGAGGATGAGTGCCAGTCTTGATCCCGACGCATTAGAGGCACCGTCGATGTAGAGGACCTATAGGTTGGTATGTTAGGAAATGCGTAATGCTTCCTGTTCTACTTCAGGCAATATATCCGTGCTGAAATTAACGACGAAGTCGGCGAGCACCTACGACTTATTAGCAGTTTGCAGTTGGTACGTTATGTCGTGCTCGTTTAGTTCTACGGCCCACTTAGTTGTCTACCCGATAGTTTGGGTTTGTGTAGGATACCTCTTAGGGGGAAGGTTGTCACAACCTTTATGGGGTGACATTGAAAGTACGGTCTAAGTTTACGTGAAATTACGACCAATGCTAGAGCTAGTTTTTCAAGGTGGGGGTACCTTGTTTTCGCGTCGATTAAGGTTTTGCTGATATAGTAAATCAGAGATTATGTACCTTGATTTTCACAGACCAAGACTACGCTTACCGCAACTTTGGAAACTGCCAGATACACAAGTAGACATTCACCCGGGTTCACTTTGATGAGTAGTGGTGGCGAGGATAAGTACATTTTCAGTTTTCTCAGGGTGTTGACGCATTCTTTGTTCCATTGCAGCCCGTGATCCTTAATTAGCACATTGAAGAATTTGTGGCATATATCTGAGGATTGTGAAATGAATCTTGATAGGGCAACTATTCGCCTTGTTAATTTCTACTTCTGCTTTTTGCTGGTCAGTATCTTCAGTATTGCATCGATGGCCCTAATTTGATCGGGTTTAATCTTGATTCCCCTCTGTGACACTAGGAAACCAAGGAACTTTCGTGAAGTTACACCGTAGGTGCAGTTTTTGGTATTCAGTTTCATCCTGTACTGCTTTAATATCTCGAAGGTTTCCTTCATATGACTAATGTGATCCTCTTTCCTTGTCGACTTCACTAGCATGTCGTTGATGTAAGCCTTCGTGGTCTTACCAAGTTGTACTTTGAATATTCTGGTGACTAACCTTTGATACATGGACCATGCATTCTTGAGCCCAAACGACATCACCTTAGAGCAGTACATTCCTTGATGAGTGATGAAAGTGGTTTTTTCTTAATATTCTTCACCCATTAGAATTTGGTTATAGCCAGAGTAGGCGTCTAAGAAAGTGGTTTTTTCTTAATATTCTTCACCCCCGTTGTTGCATCAATAAGTTGGTCAATGTGAGGTAATAGAAAAGAGTCCTTCGGGCATGCTTTGTTTAGATCGGTGAAGTCAACACACATTTGCCATTTCCCGTTCTTCTTTTTTATATGACCACATTGGCGACCTACTGGAGGTATTTTAATTCTCTGATGGAACTGTTGGTGAGTAGTTTATCAACCTCCTCGCTAACCGCCTCATTGGTACCGACATTAAATTTTCTCCTTATTTGCCAAACCGACGGATAAAGTGGATTGACATTCAGTCTGTGTATGGCGATATACCTTGGGATTCCTGGCATATCTAAGTGGGAGAAAGCAAACAAATCGGAGTTGTTAGTTAAAAATTCACGATACTTACTTGGCTACGAGAGGTTGTGTCCAATATAAGCCTTTTTGTGCGACCGGTGTTATCCAATTGGACGAGATCGAGATCTTATATGGTCACCTTGCAAGCCTCTATGATGTTCGGGTCTTTGATGACCTTTACTTGTATGTCGGGTTTGGTTCCCAACATGGCTGATTGTTATGCTTCTACACTTTCCCCCTTTAGTTGTTTGGTGTATGAGAAATCTTGTGTAATCCGGTAGCATTCTAGGGCAGTACGTGGCTCGCCTCAGATGCTGAATATCCCCTATGGGGTGGGAAATTTGATTACTTCATAGAAGCTCGAAGGGACGGCTTGCATGGCATGTATCCATGGTCGTCCTATGATGGCATTATAGGCAATTTCCTGGTTCATGAAGTGGAATGTCATTTTTAGGGTAACTCATCCTACCTGGTCATAATATGCATTTTACACTCCTTCATGCTCAAGTTTTGATTAGAAATGTATACAAAATAGTCCCAAAAGGCTCACAAGTTGTACTTGATTGCATGTTTGATCAACATGGTGACAAGGTGTCAAAGATCAGCTTAAAAAAAGTGAAACATGCACAAGTACCACGACAAAGATAAAGCACACGCAAAATAGGGCCAGTGCGGCTGCATACCATTCTGTGTGGTCTGTACAAGTGAGGTTCAGAGAGGCTGACATTCAGGTTAAAAGGCAATGCGATCGCACGAGGTTTCATGCAATCCGCACTAGGATCAATGCATCTACACTCGATTTACTGCGGTCCGTAGAGAGATGATTCAGAGAGTTGACAAGTCTAGGGTTGAAGACCAATGCGGTATAAGCACCATTTCACGCGGACCGCAGTAGAAGCCACCGTGGTCGCACTCAATTCTATGCAATCTATATTGCCCAAGTTCGGAGAGCAGTTTAGTCAAGTTCAGAGCCTTAGTGCGAACACGCATGATTTTGTGTGGTCCGCACTAACCCCGTAGGGGTATTTTTGTCTAGATTTGTCAACTTAGTATAAATAGCTTTTTTCTATTTTTTAGGTAAAACAGATAGTTAGTACTGAAAGCTACACTATGGGTTCGAATATTTTAGATGTTTTGAGTAATTTTAGCTTCATTTCAACATTGAATCTTTAAGTTTAATTTTGTAATTAACTAATATGAGTTTTTCTTCATCTATTTCTTTGTTTTATTCTCTAATTATGAGTAGCTAGACCCATAAGCTAGAGTTGTGGCTCAACCCTAGTATGGGTAATTGATGGGTCTTGTGTTTAGAGCTTGATTAACTATGGGTATTTGATATTTGGACTAATTCCATACTTAATTGTTGGATTCGTGGTTGCAAACACTAGTTTGTGTTTAGTTGATTTTGGCTCTTCTTGAGAAAGAGAGCCTAAGTATCTGAAATTGGCCCAACAAGGAATTAAGGCATACTCAAGAGATTGATAGCCCCAATTAAAGGGTTAAACCTAGAGATAGTAATACTCGACTTGAACCCTGATTGCTTGTGCAAATTTGCATATCCAATTGGTCTTAAGAAAGTCAATTCGGGCAAAACCACCCGTACTACCGAAAGGTATAAAGTGAGTAGAATCAAGCAACGTTTATATCATACTCCCCAAATGTTACAATCTAGCTTTAGACTCAAGAAGGCAGAAGTCACTATCCTAGTGCCTTTTAATCATTTGAACAACTCGCAATAGTTTAACCTTAGCTTATTTTAGTTTAATTGAGGATTTTAGTGCTATAACATTCGAATCATAATCAAAATTAAAAATGTGTAGAAGTGCAATTAAGAGCAAATACACAACTTTGCTTTAGATAGACACCCGACTCTAATATCTAGCTTCTTGTGGAAATCGATCCCGACCTTATTCGGGTAAAATCTGTTTTGACCTCTCTCGCTACTCAATAGTAGTGTAGGGTTGGCCTCGATAACCAGGACAGGTAGCACTATTTATCCAGATGTCCGCTCTGCTGCATTTTTAAAACTTGTTAGTGTTATGCAAATAGTATTATTTTATCCTTGAGTCTCATTTGTATGAGAACTCGTGGGTGAATAATACATGTCCCATTTTGTCATCCACCATTATTTTTTTTACATCAGTATCTGTGATGCGTAACGTTATAACAAAAACATCATAGTGAGGGAAAGACAAATCGTCGGCATCCGACTTATCAAAGATGATAATGTCTTCGAGGTCGTCATATTGTTCATGTGCAGCTATCCGTTTGAGTTTATGTGTGGTGGTGAATTTTACATGGTTGATCACTTAATCATTTTGGCCACTAATGACCATTTATATGGTACGAGCCGGTGATGGTGGCTTTGGAGGTCCTTGAGGTTGATCGCTCCCTCGAGTGAAGTTGGCCCGTCCTTTATCGCTTAGCAGTTTCTTTCAGATACCCCTGGTTTAACATCCTCACTACTTATTGTTGTAGACCTATGTAATCTTTGGTCTTGTGTCCTCTCTCCTAGTGGAATTCACACAGGAGGTTCGACCTCCTAGTACTTGGATCCGATTTCATCTTTTGCAGCCACTGCACCTTCGTGCCTAGTTTTTCCAGCGCGTACACTTTCTCTGAAGGGGAAACACAAAAGTTATGAGCTGATAGTACTAGAGGCATACCTTTTTCATTTTGGAGGGGTGTAGTGTGTCAGGGCGCGACATCCACGTGTTGTATAGGGGTGGATTGGATGTTCGGATATAGGGTTGCTACCTTTCTCAATTGAAACGTTGTAATTGATCCCTTTGCCTGTTTTTACATCGATCTCTCCTTGGCTCGATATGGGCTGATGTTGATCGCTGAAGTGGTCCGTTCTGGTCATCCTCATCTTCCCTCACTTTGGCACAATATGCATTGTGGATACTTCATGAGTCTACTAAGTAGTTTCTTGCTTGCCTTTGATCCGTTCCTGTTTAACCCATTTCGAAATGTTTGTACTGCCATCCTTTTTGATACGTTCGGTAGGCTCATCCTTACTTTATTGAATTGGGCTAGGAAATCCCGATGTCCACTGCATGTCATTTTCCTGACGATAAAGATATCATAACCCTAGCCTCGGGCTTCTTCGCTTCTCGTGAGCGGTAGAGATTTATCCGACATCTCTTCAAATGTTGATATCGATTGTGCTAGTAGTTGGTAATACCATGTCAATGCTCCCCCATTAGATTTTGGCCGAACTTTTTCAGCAGCATAGATGGTACCTGTTCTTTTGATAGATCATTACCTTTTACTACAATAACGTAGTGGATTAAGTGATCCTTCAGGTCCGTAGTCCCATCGTATATTTTCAGGTGTGGCAGTATTTTGAAGTTCTTTGGAATAAAATGGAGCGTTTCCCTTTCGCTGTATAGTTGTTCGATAAATCAGCCCACATCGTGTTTTGGTAATAACTTTGGAGCGCCTGGTATTTTATCAACCCTCTCCTGGTGTTCTTTCATCTGGCCGCAGAGTGTTTTGTTCTCACTTTCCATATCTTCCATTTTCTTTAAGATGGTCGTGAGTGTATTGTTCCCCATATCGATAACGATACAAGGGTTACCTGTTCGCGTAGCGTCTAGCTCATCGACAACAACTACAGTTTCTACAGGTGATGTGTCTTCGGTGTCTCCTTGAGCGGGTTTCTCGAGCATGTTGCTCAAGGTACTTGTCAGCCATTCTTCTAGTAGCTTTTTAATGGCCGGAGACGTTTCTCTTGCTGCAGATATTGAGGTTCCCCTCTCACGCATGATAGTTATATCTCCGTGTGGAGGAGGCAAGATCTCCCCATTCGGTGTAACACTTGGTGTTGCATTCTCATTGTATTCTCCACTGGTTTCGTTGAGGGATTTCAGAAGGTTGTTCATGACATCCACAACTGCATTTAGCCTCGTTTCTCCCTTTCCCTCCATTGCTGGTTTTTATGAAGCTGATGAAAAGTGATTATTACTTTCAAGAATCTTAAATCCAGATGAAAACTACGATTTTAGCTATAGAAATTCCCACAAACGGCACCAAATTGTTTGACTCAAAAGATACTAGAACCTTTTTGAACAAATCAATCAAAGATGAAGGGGCAAATCTTAGCTCAGGGTAAAGATTGATAGAAAAAAAAGGTAGATTACAAGATTTATTTCTATTTGCCAGCAATAATGTTTCCAAAAATCTCCCCTCTTACAAGGTTATTGTCCTCTATTTATACTCGTAGAGAAACTCTTCTAAACTTCACAAAACAAAATGTAAGGAATATTTGAAGGAATATTCTTGATGTCCCCTAATGGCTATACACTACTACAAGGGACGTCCAGTCTCTGATCTATTTCGGGGTCGTCCTCTTTAAAGCATCACTTTAAGGAGGCCTCGTCTATCGTCATACTCGTTGTCGGTCGGGGTCGGTTAAATTTGGACCGATACACTTATTACTATCATCAATAAAATTCTAAGGCCGCGACCAAAATATACACAAATTTCTTTTACTCTCTCATGTACGTAGTGAAGTCACCTGAGTAGATAATTTCTCAATTTTGTTGATCTTTTGCTTCTGATTTCTCATTGATAAGGTGAATGTCACAAAAGTAGCTTTCTTCGTGCCTAGATCACTATACCCTACAAGATATTTTGTTATTTAAGGACCGTTTTTATCGTCGTCTTGATTGGCATCATGTTTGCGAAAATCCACGTTTTGGCTAACAGTTATTAGACACTTGTTGAATATTATTCTAAAACCAGCATAGCAATATGTATGGGGCCAAATATGGCTTGACCGTAGGGGTTCGAGCGCAACTCTCCCCACATTCATAAAACGATAAGGTTACAACCCCTCCCCTACGTCTCCTATAGCAAGGGAGAAGTGTAGACGTAACGACACAAACGATGACATTTATATTTAGACGTCCCCTCTGAAAGGGCGTCAACTACCCCTCGGCGGATTATAATTGTAGTAAGGAAGCCCCGCCTCTATATAAAGGGAGGCTTCCATGTTGTAATGGACCATGTGTTATTATCTAATAATACAATTTCTCTCATTATCTCTCTATCATTCTCTCCCAACTATGATAAGCAATTATCTTTAAAAGTTTTTCATTCTTGCAAGTGTCTCTACATTATAATTACACTTATTCCATATTTAGGTTTACTATATTTGATTACGATTTACCCCTCTCATATCTTTTGATTGTTTCTAGCTTATATTTGATTACGATTTACACCTCTCATATCTTTTGATTGTTTCGAGAATCAAAATCATAGTATCCACCTAAAGATCAGCCAACCATCTCCATTATATCACGCGAAAACCCAAAAATGACCGAAAACAACACCAGATCCAAAGCAATAATGGGGGTCACAACCAATCTCCTTGGCTCTCTCAATGAGGTCGGCGACGATGCTATCACCAACACAACCCCCGACATCGCACCAGAAGCAGAAACCTCACCTCCCCCATCTGAAGATTCAATGACCTTGCAAGACAAAGGAGCTTCCACATCCGTTGCAAAAGAGGCACCCTGGGTGGTCAGGAAATTGCTGAAAGAGTGGCTAACAAGCACCCTGAGTGGCTTAGTAAAAAAACCATCACAAGGTAATGTCAAAACAATACCAACGACGAGTATCACCACTGTCGCGGACGAACAAGAAGAGATGCGAGTAAACAACCAACCCGTCGAAACACAGACCCATGATGACACGCTGACCACCATCCTGAGGAAGATGGAAGAAATAGAGAGCGAAAACAAGGCTCTCCGCGACCAGATAAAGGAGTACCAGGAAAGGGTCGACAAAATTCCCGGAGCCCCTAAGTTGTTACCAAAACGCGACATGGGGAGGTTCGTGGTGCAACCATAATCCGAAGAAGCTGCCCCCTACTCCATCCCAAAAACTTTCAAGATGCCCTCTTACTTAAGGGTATACGATGCAACCACTGATCCCAATGACCATCTTATTCACTATGTTACCGCCGTAAAAGGTAATGACCTATCAAAAGAGCAGGTACCATCAGTGTTGCTAAAGAATTTCGGCGAGATGCTAACCGGAGGGGCCTTGACATGGTACTCCCAACTGCCTGCCAAGGCAATATCAATATTCGAAAAAATGGCAGATAATTTCATCACCGCCCATGCAGGTGCAAAGAAGGCAGAGGCAAGGGTGAAAAACATCTTCGGCGTCAGGCAAACCACAGGTGAAGGGCTCAGAGACTTCCTCGCCAGATTCAACAAGGTAAGAATGAGCCTGCCAAACGTGTCGGAAGGGATGGCGGTCACTGCCTTCCAGAACAGACTAACCAGGGATAGTTCCGGAGTAACTAAGAAGCTACTGAACCGCCTCATGAAGTATCCCCCTATGACATGGGAGGAAATCCACAATGCTTATTGTGCCAAAGTACGAGCGGACAAAGATGATTTCAATGGGCCAACCCAACGGTTAACAACTATACAATTGGAAACAAGGAAAGACCAACGCCACGAGGGACGTCGGGAACATTCCTTTCGTTCCAACAAAGAATGACATCAGCCATACACGAGATCTTCTGATCCGCTGCCCCAACACATGGACGCATTACAACGGCACATCGCCCTACTCCAAAATGAAAGAGGTACGCCCCCTTTATTATCATCACATAATTTTTGTGTCTCTCCTTCAGAAATAGTGTACGCATTGGAGAAGCTTGGCACCAAGGTGCAATATCCTCAGAAGATGAAGTTAGATCTCGCCACAAGAAAGTCAAATGTCCTATGCGAAATCCATCAGGAACAAGGACACAAGACCGAAGATTGCATAGGCTTGCGACAAGAGGTCGTCAGAATGTTAAACCAAGGATACCTGAAAGAACTGTTCCGTGACAAAGGAAAGATCAACTTCGGACGCAGATGAGATCAACCTCGCGGACAACCAAAGCCGCCTTCCCCGATGTAGACAGCAAATACGATTGTTGGTGACGGCAAAGACTCAGAAATCAACCGCGTCAAATTCGCCAAAATCATAGGCTAAAACAGACCATCTCTTACGAACGGTATAACGACTTCGAAGGAAGTATCGCCTTCGATAAGTCTGATGCCGACGATTTGTGTTTTCCTTATTACTATGCTTTAGTTATTACTTTATGTATTATTGATACGAATGTCAAGAGAGTCATGATCGATGACGGAAGTGGCGTCTGTATCATCCACCCGAGAGTCCTTACACTGATGGGACTCGAGGATAGGATAATACCCCGCTGCATAACACTAACCGATTTTAACAATGTAGTGGAACCTACGTCCAGAAAGGTGACCTTCCCATCCTCGTGGGATGGGTCACGTTGGAAACAACTTTTCACGTGATGGACCAGGAGACGATATATAACGTCATCATAAGGCGTCCATGGATACATGCCATGCGAGCAGTCCCCTCGAGTCTGTTCCAAGTGGTCAAGTTCCCTACCCCATGGGGAATATTCAGCATCAAGGGGGAACCACGTACCACACAAGAGTGTTACAAGATAACCCAAGACCGCACCCGCACCCGACAATTGAGGGGAGCGAGCGCGAAAGCATAGCAATTAGCCGTGTCGTGGACTAAAACTGACCCGACGGCAGACACCAGCAAAGATCCTAACATTGTGGAAGCTTGTAAAGCAACGATCAAAGATCTCGATCCAATCGAACTAGATAGCAACAATCCCACAAAGAAAGCCTAAATCGGACATGGACTCGCCAATCTAAGTAAGTATCGTGAATTCTTAACTAACCATGCAGACATATTTGCCTTTTCCCATACAGATATGCTGAGGATTTTGCCAGATATCGCCACCCATAAGCTAAATGTCGACCCGCTGCATCCGCCGGTACGGCAAATCAAAAGAAAGTTCAACGCTGCAATCAATGAAGCAGTCCGCGATGAAGTAGACAATTTGCTCGCCAACGGCTCTATCAGGGAGTCAAAATATCCTCAGTGGGTCGCCAACGTCGTCATGGTCAAAAAGAAAAATGGGAAGCGGAGAATGTGCGTGGATTTCACCGACATGAATAAAGCATGCCCTAAGGACTCCTTCCCCCTTCCACACATCGACCAGTTGATCGAAGCCACTGCCGGACATGAACTTTTGAGTTTCTTAGATGTGTATTCCAGTTACAATCAGATCCTGATGGCTAAGGAAGACCAAGAGAAAACAACCTTCATCACGCACCAAGGAACTTACTGCCACAAAGTGATGCCCTTCGGGCTAAAAAACGCAGGGGCCATATATCAAAGACTGGTCACCAAGATGATCAAAGAACAACTAGGTAAGACCATGGAAATTTACATCGATGACATGCTAGTGAAATCTGTAAAAAAGGAGGATCACATCGACCACTTAAAAGAGGGCTTCGAAATACTAAAAAAGTATAGGATGAAGCTGAATCTTGAGAAATGTGCTTTCGACGTAGCGTCAGGAAAGTTTCTAGGGTTTCTCGTATCCCAACGAGGCATCAAAGTCAACCTCGACCAAATCAGGGCAACCTCCACAATACCCAAAGTGCTAAACAGCAAAAAGTAGGTATAAAAATTAATGAGCCGAATAGCCGCCTTCTCCAAATTCATCCCACGATCCTCTAACAGATGCCACAAATTTTTCGATGTACTAAGAAAGGACAACAGATTCCAATGGAACGAGGAATGCATCAAAGACTTGCGAGAACTGAAAACATACCTGTCGTCACCACCACTGCTAGCCAAAGCGGATCCGGGTGAGCCCCTACTGATATATCTGGCCGTATCGAAAGTCGCCGTCAGTGCAGTATTGGTTCGTGAAATGAAAGGTACGCAATCCCCTATCTATTATATTAGAAAAGCCATGGTGGACACCAAAACACGGTACCCACACCTCGAAAAATTAGCTATGGCACTGGTCACAACTTCGAGAAAGCTCAGACTCTATTTCCAATGCCACCCCATTAAAGTGGTGACCAAATTCCCCTTAAGAAGCATACTACATAAGCCCGAGTTATCGGGCCGACTCGCCAGATGGGCCATAGAGCTTAACGAGCATGATATCTCGTATATCCCAAGGACCACCATCAAGTCACAAGTCCTCGCCGACTTTAGCGCAAAAATACTACCAGAGGCATAAAAGGAAGCCCTACACTCCACCTCAAATATCGACCTCTGGGCTCTCTACATGGATGGAGCCGCTAATGCCTCGAGATCGGGACTGGGACTCGTCGTTAAAGTACCCACGAGTGAAATCATTCGCTAGTCCATACGATGCCTCGAGATGACAAATGATAAGGCAAAATATGAAGTCGTTATTATAGGTATAAGGCTGGCCATCAAATACGGGGGCCGTCGACTTGTCCTCCAGGGCGTCTCTCAGCTCGTGGTAAATCAAGTCACTAGGTCTTACCATATCAAGGAACAAAGATTGCAGAAGTACCAGGAATAAATCCATAGGTTGATGGCCCAACTCGACAAGTGCCTCTTTGAGCCGGTCCTAGAGCACAAAATGCCGAAGCGGATGGTCTAGCAAAACTAGCTAAAGACACCACAAGCTTCGACAAAGAAAGTGTCGTCACTCTCCTCCACTCGGAAATCAATCATGCTAAGGTACTCTCCTTAAACTTAACCTGGGACTGGCGCAACCAGTTTTTATCGTACTTGCAGGAAGGAACTCTCCCGCCTGATAAAAAAGAGGCAAAGAAGCTCCGTGTACAGGCCACCAGATATTGCATGATAAACCAAGAGCTCTACAAAAGGATATTTAGAGGACCCCTGGCCAAGTGCCTAGGCCCTAATCAAATGACACCAGTATTGGAAGAAGTTCACGAAGGCCATTGCAGTGCCCAAATGGGCAACCGCGCACTCGTGCGATGTCTGATACGAGCTGGATATTACTGGCCTACAAAGAAAAAAGATGTTGCAGAGTATGTCCGTCTATGTGAAAGATGCCAAAAGTTCGCCCCCATGATACACCAACGAGGAGAACCCTTCCATTTGGTCACTTCCCCTTGGCGCTTCATCAAATGGGGAATGGACATAGTCAGCCCGTTACCCGTCGGATGAGGAAAGGTACATTTTCTATTAGTTTTAACTGACTATTTCTCCAAGTGGGTGGAAGTAGGTGCACATGCCCAAATACGCGAACAAGAGGTCATCGCCTTCATATGGAAGAACATCATCTACCGCTTCGGCATCCCCAAAGAAATCACCTGCGACAACAGACACTAGTTCATCGGTCAGAATACAACCAAATTCTTCGACAAATGGCACATCAAATGGATACTCTCCACACCATATCATCCTACCGCCAATGGTCAAGCAGATTCATCCAACAAGACCATACTGAATAATTTGAAAAAGAAGCTTGAAGACGCCAAAGGACTTTGGCCAGAATTGCTACCAGAGGTACTATAGGCGCACAGGACTACCCCTAAATCTTCCACGGGAGAAATTCCATACTCAATGGTATACGGAATTGATGTCATTGTACCGGTTGGAGCAGGCAAACAAAGTTTGAGGTACTCACATACGAGCAGAGCAGAAAAAGATTTGAACCGACTTTAGGACCTCGATAAAGCTGAGGAAAGGAGAGAAATGGCCCATATTAGGATAGCATCCTAAAAACAACAAATCGAAAGATACTACAACAAGAGGGCCAAAATCCGACCACTCAAAGTAGGCGACTACGTCCTCAAATCCAAAACCTTGGCATCTAAGGATCCAAGCGAAGGAAAACTGGGAACCAATTGGGATGGACCATATAAAATTACTGCGACAGTAGATAAATGGTCGTTTCAACTAGAGACGATGGAAGGGAAGACGCTCCAAAACAATTGGAATATCTCTCATCTCAAGTACTCATAAAGGTTTTTAACGAGGCGACGAAGAAGATGCTCGGAAATGCTCACGAGGCAAGTTTGACACGCCAGTTACTCTGCAAGCTAGCACAATAGGCATGCCAAAGGGACTAAACCTACGGCCATCTCCAATGTATGAAAGGCTACGATCATTTCCAATGTATGAAAGGCTACGCCCATCTCCAATGTATGAAAGGCTACGACCATCCCCAATGTATGGAACCAACGGCCATCTCTAATGTATGAAAGGCTAAGGTCGTCTACAACGTATAAAAGGCTAAGACCTTCTACAACATATAAAAGGCTAAGGCCGTCTACAATGTGTAAAAGGCTAATGTTGTCTACAATGTGTAAAAGACTAAGGCCGTCTACAACGTGTAAAAGGCTAAGGTCGTCCACAACGTGTAAAAGGCTAAGGCTGTCTACAACATATAAAATGCCAAGGCCATCTACAATGTGTAAAAGGCTAAGGCCGTCTACAACGTGTAAAAGGCTAAGGCCATCTACAACGTGTAAAAGGCTAAGGCCATCTACAACATGTAAAACGCTAAGGCCATCTACAACGTGTAAAAGGCTAAGGCCGTCTACAACATATAAAAGGCTAATGCCATCTACAACGTATAAAAGTCTAAAGCCATCTACAACGTATAAAAAGGCTAAGGCCATCTACAATGTATAAAAGGCTAAAGCCATTTTTGCAGTAATCAACTCGATTCGATTACGACAAATCAACTCGACACGATCGAAATCATTAAATGGTTACGATCATCTCAAAATGAACAAGTGGCTAAAGCCATTGTCGTAGTAATAAACTCGATTCGATTATGACAAATTAACTCGACATGATCGAAATCACTAAATAGTTACAACTATCTCAAAATGAGCAAATGGCTAAGGCAATTGTCGTACTAAGTCAACTAGGCTCAACTATGACAAATCAACTTAACAACGATCGACACTACGCATACTGCTACGGCAAGTGCACAAAATTAAAGGAGAAAAAGGTATACACGTACATCAAAAGAATAACTTCCATTCCCTACAAAAATAAATGTATACATTTATAAAAGATCCTATTCACACGGTTACAAAATTACAACAACAAAACAAACACACATCCTAGCCCTCGCCACCATGTTCGCCATCGCCAGCTGGGCCGTCGCCTTGCCCAGCGCCGCATTCAGTCCGGAACCACAGAAATCCAGGACCCAGTAACCAAATGGTTCACATCTTCAAAGGTAAAGCCCGCCGGGTCTGGAGAATCAGGGTTATACCCATAAGCTTCCAAGGCAACCCGAACCAAGCGGCATCGGTCCTCAACCTATGCCTCAATAGCCCGACCAACGGCATGTAAATCTTCAAAAACTGCCAGCTTGGCTTCGGCGTAAACCCACATATCGTGTGCCTTTATAGACACGTCGTCGGCTAACTCGGTAGATGTTTCTTGCCTAACAGCGTCAAATTCAGCCACCTTGGTATTGAGCTCGGCAGTTAGGGCATCAACTTTGGCACACAATTCAGCGGCCTCCGCCATTGCCCTACGACCAATCTCCAACTCATCCTGAATCCACCGAAGAAGGTTATCCAACTCCGTGTTTCGAGCAGCAGTAGTCATTAAATTTACATCTGCTTTCTCCAACTAAGTCACACACTCCCGCAGCTGAGCTTCCCACTGCTCCAAGCCCGCGCGAAAGACCTGAAATTATGGGTTCTGGGCATATAGGTCCGCCAATATCTAGTGCTTAGCACGCCACTCTTTATACTTTTTTACTACCCTCTGAAGGGTGGCAGTCTTCTTCTGAGTACGCCGGACCCTCTCTACTTCCAAAATGAGGGTCTAAAGAGAAAAACACAACAAAAGTTAGCATACACTAAGGTTTGCTCTAAGAAACGAAAAAAGCAAAGCAAACCTGCAAAGCTGCACCAACGACTCTTCGGGATAAATCCATGTCGCTGACATCCTTTAGAGTCTCATTCTCTGCAGTCGCGCAAAGCAAAGTCATGTTCGTCGACCTGCTCACTCTCCAGTAACATGCTATATCCGGTCGGGATCACGATTCGATGGTTAGGCCCAATCGCCTCCATCTCCACTCGAGCGTGATCCCCCTGCGTCATGTCTGCAGTTGTGGAAGCGTGCTCGGAACCTGCCCTTCCCTCGTCAGCAACCGCCTCGGCAGCAGCCCGCGTGTCGTCTCCTTCGACACTTAGGGGGTAATATCAGGTACAACCCCCCTCTGACGGGCCAACCTCTCCGAACGAATGGCATGACCCATCAAGACCGGCCTCGACTCTGGACGGCGTACATTTGCCCTCCTATGCTCTACGACTATTCCTTTGCCAAGAAATCAATGCCTCTTCCGCTCCGGTGGCTCTTCACCTTCGGAAGCCTCCTCTTCGGCACGAGGAGATGGAGGTGAGGGAGTCATCTCATTCACATATTTGACCACCGACACTACCTCAGGCCGAATAGTTTCAGGAACGTCCTCGCTAGAGGGCTCCCGGGTCGTATATCTACCCTCGGGCCAAGTAGCTTCGGGAATGTACTCGCTAGAGGGCTCCAAGGTCTCATACTCAACCTCAAGAATATCCTCATCCGAACGATCTTAAGGCACATACTCATCCTCAGAATCAGTCCTCGCCGCCGAGGGGGCTGCAGCATTCCGTCTTCTCATCCTTTGGGGGCGCTCCGAACTGCCAAAATAAAGTAAGTCAAATGACAACACTTGAAAATAGAATTTCCAAATTAGAAGTCGGTGTAATACCTAAAGGGTCGTGTTGGGTGATAAATGCCACCCATTTCCGACATTCCTCTGCGAAAGAGATCACTTTCCCCACCCACGACCTTATATCTGGTACAAGTCGAGACAGAGAAATCCTAGCTTCAAAAAGGGGAAAGTGAGGAAGTCACAAAGACTGAACGGGAGGAAATTATGAAAAATATTAAGTATGCATAGAAGCACTCACGTTCTGGATTCCACACCTCTGGGACCGAGGTCGCCACCAGGTCCGCCGTCCAGACATAGAAAAATTTAAGCCAGAAGCGGCGATTGTGTTTGTCATCTGCCCTAACGACCAGGCCTTTCGTGCCACGTCTCTTTAACTGTAACATCGATCCCCTTATAAAACCAGGGCTAAACAACTATAGCAGGTGGTGGATCGAGACGTCGAGTCCGGACCGATCAATGCAAGTGGTCAATATGCGATACACTTTATATGTATACGGAGTAAGCTGAGCCGAGCATACATTGCAAAAACAGCAAAGCTCCTCCGTCAGAGGGTAAATTGGAAAGCCACACCTGATTAAAAATGGGTATTCATAAAAAGCGCAGAACCCCGGTCTGTGTACGTTGGCAAAATCCTCTCCGACTTCCTCCATGACCATTGTATCAAGGATTTGGCACGCCTCCCGCAGACTATCCAAATGTGAATCAAGGAACTTAGAGCGGTTCCATGCAGGAGTTGGGCATCTTGTGGGAAAATCCCTTTGAGCATGAAGCTCTCGGGGAAGGACATTGTCCACAGCGAGGGGAACGAGGGGTCTTTGGGTCTTTTCCCCGCCATCCGAATATGGTAGAACCCTAGAGGAGGACTCGTCTCTATCTCCCCTACTTTGTTGGCCTCGTCTTGTGATATTCAGTGTTTATCTATGAATAAATACGTCAACAACTAGAGAAACTAACTTTAAAAAAGACTCAAAGGGTTCAACACAAAAGTTACTAGGATCCCTAACAGGAGATGAAAATAGGAGAAGAGAGTCTGAGAAGTCGAAAAGATAGCAGAAATCAAACCCTACCCCTATTTATAGAGCCACGATACACGAAAATCGAAGAGGCAGGCGTCAGAAAATGGGTGGGAAACCAAAACGTCAAATCGCCCCTAATTCATCTTGGGAGCAGTTATAATCATGATGCATGCCGGCAGTGACGTCAGTCTAAAAAGTAGACCACGTGTCAAAGCATTAGCGATGCCACAACAGATCGAAATTTCCGCCCATTGAAGACGTACATCGTGTACACCTCCAACGGGCGGAGGGATTAACTGTATGGGGCCAAATATGGCAGACCGCAGGGGGCCGAGCGCAACTCTCCCCACGTTCTCAAAATGATATGGGTACGACCCCTCCCCTACGTCTCCTACAGCGAGGGTGCAGTGTAGACGTAAGGACACAAACGATGACATTTATATTTAGACATCCTCTCTGAAAGGGCGTCACCTACCCCTCGACGGATTATAATTGTAGTAAGGAATCTCTATATAAAGGGAGGCTTCCCTGTTGTAATGGACCATGTGTTATTATCTAATAATACAATTTCTCTCATTCTCTTTCTATCATTCTCTCCCAACCGTGATAAGCAATTATCTTTAAAAGTTCTTCATTCTTGCAAGTCTCTCTACATTATAATTACATTTATTCCATATTTATATTTATTATATTTGATTACGATTTACCCCTCTCATATCTTTTGTTTGTTTCTAGCTTATAAAGTAACCGATAACTTTTGAGTCAAACACAGAAATACATTTTTGTTGCTCCATTAGATGGAATGTTGAACCTTTCGTTTTTTTCCGGGGTCAAAAAATACACGTTTGATCATTTTTAAGCTAGTATTTAAGAAAATGATACTATTTATTGATTATTCCATTAATAGCATTTTTTTTACAATCTTAGCATGTTGTAAACGTTATGCCTACAATTAATGATTTAACAGTACCACAAATCATGGAAAAATATTCTTTCTCTCTCCAAATTTATATTCTAAATCTCCAAATTCAACCGGCTCTTTTCAATGTTTCAAATATCTCAAACCGAACATGTCACAAAATTAATTCTCTGTCTTCTTTAATGAACTCCACCATTTTTAAGAGTGGCAAATAAGAAATTTTTGAGAAAAAAACGACTAAAGAGTGGGATTATGATGAAGATTGGTGGTGGTGTATAAGGGGTTTGGGGGTTTCTCAGTTCTTTGGTGGCCATGAAATTGGATGCATGAGACATACTGAAGTAGGGATTCGGCGGAGACCGTGAAGATTGAAATTATTAATATATGAGATGCGTATAGTGCGCGCGCGCGCACGCGCACACACATATACACACACACACACACACACACACACACACACATATATATATATATATATATATATATATATATATATATATATATATATATATATATATTGTGTATATTTAATAATATATATGGTATTTGCATAGTTATATTTATGGAACAAAAGTACATCAAATTAGTTTATAAAATTTCACACATTCCGAATATATCTACGTATATATTTCTCATGTATTCGGCAGATATATGGTTAAAGACTATCTATTATGCATATCCAAACAATATAATATTATATACCAATAATATTTTTTAATCATATACTTAATTAGATAATTATATCATATGCATATACCATTTATATATGTTGTATAAATAATATACAAGTAGTATATTATACAAATAGTTTGTACAACTATAATATATTCTAAAAATATCAGTATACCCTATTACCAATAAGATACTACCATGATTTGGTGGAGATAAAACAATTAAATTTTACCAGATGAGAGATAAAAATATTATAAGACTTTAGCAAACATGCAAAAAAAAGTAAATATCGCAATCACTTATTTTAGGGAGGTTACCGTTTACAACAACAACAATAACTACCCAGTACCGTTTAATTTGCTTATTTATAGGGAGTAGTAAATTTTATTCCTATTTGTACTGCACATAAGGAAAGGATTATTTATTGTACGTATTAAGTAATGTAATTATTTAGCTGCCATGTCAAGTAAAAAACTATTGCTGCCAGGTTTTTGTAAAAAATTCTTAAATATTGCCTATTTATGTTTTTACCTCTATATTGATTGGGCTTGTTATAAAAGCCCTTTTGTACTTAAAGGCGAACAATTTAATAAGGCCCAAGACATTTACGATGGACCGTTAGTACGAGGCCCAGTCTCTTTTTAAACACAAAAGAAGCATAAGCCTTATTCAGAAAAACCCTAAGGCATTTCTGTGTATAAGACCACGTTATTACCACTGCAGCTGCGAGAAAAGAGAGGTTGGAGGAGAAAGGAAGATGGTGTCGTTGAAGCTACAGAAGAGGCTTGCGGCGTGTGTCCTCAAGTGCGGTAGGGGAAAGGTCTGGCTTGACCCCAATGAAGGCAACGAGATCTCCATGGCCAACTCCAGTACGTTGCTTTCTTACGAGTATTTTAGAAATAAAACTATTTTATTTTAGAATTTTTTTTCACTTTACCTATTTTTGCGTAACGCTAGATGTTGAATTCGATCTGAACTTAATTTACTCCTTTAATTAAACTTCTAGTTTTAGAGTACACTTAATTGTCTCAAAAGACTATTTTTATGAGTATTGGTGTGAACTGAACTGAAATAGAGTTGCATCTTATAGTGGATTCATAGCAGCCCATGGTGACTAGTTTGAGATTGAGGCTTATTATTTTGTGTAATCAAAGTTCAAGGGATTATTTATTCTCGAGTGGGTAATTTTCGTACATTGGCGTAGTCTATGTATGAATTGCAGGTTGTGCTCAATAGGGTTAATATTTTTCATATCAGCAAAAATGTAGTATCACTGCCAGTTATGTTTTGGTATTACTAGGATATGAAATGGAAATAGGGATTGAGTGGGGTATTGCATTTATTTAATGGTCTGACCATTTTCTGAAAATCTGAACATATTGCTTGAGGCGAGTTATTTTAGCTTTTGCACGCCCTGTGTGATCATTTCCTATCTATTGCCATTTGAGGAGTTACAGTTTTGGCAATGGCAGTTTGATATTAATACCTTTTTCTCAGTCTCTAAACAAATTGAATGCCTCAAATTCCCTTGTTTTGCATTGAGTGCAGGGCAAAACATCAGAAAGTTGGTCAAGGATGGTTTCATCATCAGAAAACCTACGAAAATTCACTCAAGATCCCGTGCCCGTAGAATGAAGGAAGCCAAGAGGAAGGGCCGTCACTCTGGATATGGTAACTACTAACCTTTGCAATGGCTACTACCCGATTTAATTTAGAGTAACACTTTTTGTTATGTGGTGTTAGTTCTCACCAGAAGGTATTTTGTCGGTTGACTTGTGTGTTGACCAATTTAATTTGCGTTTTATACTTCTTGTTTAGAAGTTGAAAGGTAAAATGAGCCTACTTTCTGTTATCTTTGATAGTTTCAGTATTATAGGTGTTGCTGCTATCTTTTTCAAAAATGAATATTTACTGCTGAAATTGGTTTTGGTGACTCGCAATATTGAAGACATTTCTTGTTTGCCCAGGTAAGCGTAAGGGTACCAGAGAAGCTAGGTTGCCTACAAAGGTGCTATGGATGAGGAGGATGAGAGTCCTTAGGCGATTGCTTCGCAAGTACAGGGAGTCAAAGAAGATTGACAGGCACATGTACCATGACATGTACATGAAGGTGAAGGGTAATGTTTTCAAGAACAAGCGTGTGCTAATGGAAAACATTCACAAAACAAAGGCTGAAAAGGCCAGAGAGAAGACCTTGTCTGACCAATTTGAGGCCAGGAGGGCAAAGAACAAAGCAAGCAGGGAAAGAAAGTTTGCTAGGAGGGAGGAGCGTTTGGCTCAGGTATTAAGTTGTAAATTTAGCTGAGGTCTTGTCTAATACTTGAGAGGAGGAACTATTTGTTTTTGCATCGATATTATGTTGGCTTGTAGTCAATGAATTTTGTCCTCCCTAGAAATGATGGTGCAAGGGATTTAAGCTTGTATGTTCTCCAATTCTCAGGGACCTGGAGAGAAGCCAGCACAACCTGCAGCAGTGACGGCAGCCCCCCAAGCCCAGCCAGCCCAGTAAGTTTCATAACAAATGCTATTCTCTTGGCGGTTGTTAGAAGTTAGGAACAACTTTTGATAGAAACTTTTTCTTTCAGGGGATCTAAGAAGTCAAAGAAGTGAGGATGATACTCTAAAGAGCCTTGGCTCTATATTTACTTGTCTTTGATAGTATCCTGTTTGTGATATCTTATTTAGTATTAGAGAACAACATTAGTTACATGATTTTGCGAGCACCTTAAAGTTTTGATACGTTATTTGCATTGTATCTGAGCTATTCCTATTTCAGTCATGCATTAGCTTTTATTATTGTTCTCAGTCAGTCGTTTGCAAGCGATGCACAGAAGAAATTGATTCTTAATTAGTTGAAATCAAGTTCAGCTTAGGCTTGTTGTATGGGTGACTAGCCTGTATGATGAGGAGTTTATATGTGCTCCGAGTACCTCTTGGACACTAAGTCTAGCTGGCTTGGTTTAGGTTGGCATGATCAAAGCCCAGGTTGAGCCAGCTCCATCTACTCCAAGTAGTTTAGTTACTCCAAATATAAATTTATACTTTTGGGTGAACCGAATTAATTAAGGCTTACTGATCTGATCATTATACATTTGTCAAATTACTTGCGGAGGCATACAGATCAAGCTCCTGATGTTTTGTATCTATGCCATTTTACGTAAATTATTTCTTAGTCCTGACTTTCATAAGTGCTTGTAGTGTATTCCGCCAAAAGCTAAAAAAAAATTAGTTGAACCAGACCCAGACAGAAGAAAAACCAATTATTACCTACAGCTGTCTCACTCTGTCTGCGTTTGTGTGGGAACTTGTGGTTTCCTCGCCTTATTAAGCTCTCTATTGATTTCGAAGTGAAACGCAAGCTTGTTTCCCTAATTCCCTATTTGTTTATTAACTATACGTGTGTACACATAGGACAAGTTCTACAATTTTAAACAGAATGCTGCAAGGATAAAATCTGCTAGTAACATTCTCCCTGCTGGGCAGTAGACACGAAATTTGGTGATGACACTGTTGTTGAGAGTGAAACAAATCAGAGATGGTGCCATTGATAAGATTCAAAGGTTCTTGAATGACTCCCAGTTCCAACAGTAATCTCTCTGTTTTGTTTATCTCAGATTACGCATTCCCTATTCTGTAGGGCAGGTTGCGACTGGACATACTTAGATCCTTCCTGGGAAATAGTTGATAAAATTCATTTGTTGGTAACAGTCCGATCAGGTCAACAACACAGCAATAAAAATAAATGCAGTCAGGATAAGTGCATGTTGGATGATGAGCATCGCTGTAGTTTTAGTTTAGTTGGATTTTTCTCTTCTTGCTTAACTAGGTCATTACAGTCAAGAAAATTTTACATTCCTATTCCACTTATGAAACCTTTTTATCCTACATGTTTAAGGTTTCGCTTAATTATATATAGTATACCAAATTATTATCTTTTATACTCCTTAATTTAAGCGCTTTCGTTATTTTACAGTACTAAGTACTAATCCTCTCTTCTCTCTCCTAACCTCTCATTCTCATACACCCCACGTTCATTTGTAACCTCCCACGCTTATTCCTCCATTTTCCTTCTTCTATAACTACTCTCTTTACCTCTAAGTTCAAACAAAATCTAGTAAACCCCGCAAATAAATTCATGTCGCTATTTTTAGTTACTGGAAGTTCAACAATGAAGATCAAGCAAGCTTCGAAAACGAGTCCAAGAAAACCAGCAGTAGGTGAATTACCCTTCTTTGATTTGTGTGTTTTATCCTCCAAATCACCCAAAAACCTAGGTAAATCTACACATGCACTTACAGATATTAGTCATATTTCATCTCCCCGACAAATAAGAGCTGAAATGAGAACAAAAAAACACTTGATGTAGAGGGTGGAGAATGTTCTACAGCAGTCAAACAAGTCAAAAGAAAAGGAAGACATTGTAGAGGATGACGACTTTGTAGAGTAGTTCCCTACTCTTTGAACAAGAAAGAAATCAAAGGTGTCTGTTGGTTTAAAAAATCCAAATTCGAAGAATCATTCAAAAAAACACCCTAAAATTGTTCAGAACCAATCATTGACGAAGGTATGCATTTATTAGTTTATTTTCTAATTTTTTTCTTTTTTGTAATTTTATTGTCTGGTTATGATGTTAAAATATGTGTTATTCATTTCTTTTCTTCACAATTGTAATTTAATTGTATTAATTTTGAAGATTATTGTAGTTGTGATTTTCTGTATTTATAATTTTATTTATATTTATAGTTTTATTGTACTGATAATGTTATGTAATTACTAGTATTTGAAATAGAATTGTTGTTCTCTAAATTTGGTTCATTTTTGTAGAAAAGGCTTTAAATGGTAGTTGTATCGTTAGTTAGATATTTTTGTAGTTATATTTTACATATAATCTTAGGTACTTACTACAATTTTGAAGCACAATTGTATGTCAGGATGTATTTTTTAACAACAGATATGTATTTATTGTTTCTTACTCATGTTTTTTCATATATGTTTGTAATGAAATTATAGTTAGATGTAGTTAATATGTAGATTAATGGGTAATTTTTATGCATTTTACTTATTGAAACAATTTATCATTTTTTGCAGACTGGATATTATTTTGCAAAATATTGATTATGGTGTGCTGAAATTCCACACTTTGTGTGATCCTAGCATTCCTAGTCTGATCAAAGCCTTATTGTCTCCTATTGGTTTAAAGGCTTTTAAGAAAATTTGTTTTGGTTACTTATTGTCTCTCCCACCCATTGTTATGCAAAACCAAGCTATCTCCTTATGAAGTATGAACTTTTTACTTCTAATGACTTATTTTTTTTCAGTCAATTTGAAGGGTGAAAAGTTGAATTTTGGGTTGAGGGAGTTTGGTTTAATTACTGGATTTAATTGTGTAAACTAGTTTTCAGATTTTGGATATAGTTCTAGTTATGTAAGTGTCACGACCCCAAATTCGGTCGTGATGGCGCCCAGCATATTGCTAGGCCAGCCTGACCAATCAATAACAATGACGGAGCTAGGAGCTCGCTTTATCCCATTTAAGCATATCAAAACATGAAGCAGCAGTGATACATATATCGAAAACGGGGAACCAAGTCCTAAGATATACCAACTCCCATAGACCGCAGGGTCAAGAGTCAGGAGCCTTTAAAGAACATAAGTGTAATAAAGTTTATAACCAACTCAGTGCGGAAAGGAAAGACAACAAGATAAGAAATGACAGCTAGAAGGGGAGTCAGGTCCTGCGGACGCTGCAACTCCTCGACTATCCTGCATAATGCCTTCGAGCGGCTACCGAATCAGGTCTGCTGAGAGGTACCTGGATCTGCACACAAGGTGCAGGGAGTAAAATGAGTACTGCCATATTCAGTGGTAATAAACAAGGGTAAGACAACGTAGATAAGAAATCCACAATAAAGCACAATGTAAAGCTATACCAATACCCTGTAAGAGTTCAATACCAACAGTAGAGAGCCAACAATATTAACAACAAGTACAACAGCTAGCAGGTGTAGCTAAATGCAATACAATGCATGAAATGACCGCTACGGCGCGTAGCCCGATCCAATTTGGGTACCCGTGCTCACTGTGGGGGTTCAGACTCCGGAGGGGCTCCTACAGCCCAAGCACAATATTACCGCGGCGTGCAGTCCGATCCAACATATATACCGCTGCGGCGCGCAGCCCGATCCACTACCAGTCAGCTAATATGCAAATGCAGCCTCGCAGGCTCAAAAGTAGTTTTGAAAACTCTTTTATCATTTTTCAGTTGAAAACAGTAATATCAAGTTCCAGAGATTGGAAATAGCATGATAACAGAAATAGCTACGGACCGGTAGTAAACTAGCATGTCAATATCATAAGACAATGATAACGATCCTCGCGGGACCCAATAACTGGCTCACAGCCCACAAGTATACTCGACCGTCCAAGAAGGAGGTTCAACGGCTCAAGAGTAGCCAATATCACAATATAGTATGCAACCATCGAGAAGGAGGTTCGACGGCTCAATAATAGCCTAATATCATAACACAGTAACAACAGGTTGGACTAAGCTATAGTCCCCAATTCACAATCGACCCCGCACTCACAAGAGAGTACGTGTCTCGCCGCTATACAGCGTCACAAAGTGGTATACCGGGGTTTCGAACCCGCCTGGTCATCACCCACATCTATTACTCACCTCAATACCGCGCGACGACTACTCCGCAATGCCCTTGCCACGAGAATCAAGCTCCGCACGCATAGAATCTGATCAAACATAGTAGAAACACAACAAATTAGGCCAATGGGATGACACCCAATCAATACAACTCGATTTACACCAAAAATGGCAAAGTTGACAAAACTTGACTTTCGGTACGCTTCTCGAAAAATTACATAAGTCACATATTCGGAATCCTCATCTTGATACGAGTCTAGGCATATAAAATTTACGAAGTTCGGACTCCATTTGCCCATTCAAAACCTTGATTTTCTAAAGTTCAAGCCTAGGGCTAAATCCTCCATAAATTACCCCAAATTCCTCCATTTTCATGATATAATTGCATAATATTATCAATACTATTCAAAGTTTAAGTCCATAGTTGATTACCTGATGATTTCCCTTGAGTTTCTCTTCAAAATCGTCCAAATCGCCTCCTTAAGCCGAGACCCAAATGTGTAAAATGTTTCTGAAATTTTCTAACTTCTGATACACTTAACTCACTGCGATTTTCGCTTCTGCGGACCATTTTCTGCCCCTGCGGAACCGCTCCTGCGACCAATTGGTTGCTTCTGCGAACACAGGCCTCTTTGATCAATTTCGCTCCTGCGATCCACGGACCGCTCCTGCGCGTCCGCTTCTGCGGGAATTCTTTCGCTCCTGCGCGGGATGTCCGCTTCTGCGATCAAGAGTCCGCTCCTGCGGACTCGCCTACGCAATCGACCTTCCGCTTCTACGGACTCCCCATCTCGCCTCTTGACCGCTCCTGCGGTCTCCTCTTCGCTCCTGCGACGCCACCTCAGCGGACACTTTTCCGCTTCTGCGAAGACAAGCGCTCCTGCGCCCCCTCGTCCGCTCCTGCGGACTCGCTTCTGCGCCCCCATTTCCGCAGGAGCGAAAACAACAGAACCAGAGTCAAAACCTGCAACTTTCCACATTTTCTCCCGTTTAGCCATCCGAAAATACCCCGAGGTCCCCGGGACCTCATCCAAACACATCAACACATCCTAATACCTTATTCGAACTTGTTCCAATCCTCAAAACACGTCTAACAACATTAAAACCCATAATTCACATCTAATTCAAGCCTAAATTCCTTAAAACATTCCGAATTACACAATCAATCAAAAACCCGACTAAACGACGTCCCAATGATCTGAAAATTTGTAGACATATCCAAAATCATATGAAGAAGCTACGGGAATTGTCGGAATTCCATTCCGACCCCCGGATCAAAATCTCACTTACCGATCGGATTTCACCAAAATTCAACCTTAGCCAATTCAAGCCTATTTCTACACCGGACCTCCAAATTCAGTTCTGATTGCTCCCCTAAGTCACAAATTACCTCCCGGAACTAACCGAATCATCAGAATCCAATTCCGAGCCCTCTAACTAAATAGTCAACTCCGGGTTGACTTTCCTTATTTAAGTTCCCTTCAAAAAGGCTATATGCCTCATTTTCAATCCAATTCACTCCTAACTCGCCCGATAGACTTTAACACTGATATGAAAACATAAAAAACGTAAAATGCAAGATAACGGGGTGGTAATTACCATGACGACGGGTCGGGTCATCACATTCTCCCCAACTTAAACAAACGCTCGTCCTCAAGCGGACCCATAATTGTACTAGAAGCAACCGAATAGCTAAATGACCTTTCCAAGCATATATTCGG
Source organism: Nicotiana noctiflora (assembly GCA_032618575.1). Classification (NCBI taxonomy): domain Eukaryota; kingdom Viridiplantae; phylum Streptophyta; class Magnoliopsida; order Solanales; family Solanaceae; genus Nicotiana; species Nicotiana noctiflora. The sequence goes on from JASVEL010012728.1 coordinate 57,864, forward strand.
GCGATCATACGTCACCCTATCTCACATAAGTCCGAAAACGCCATATAGTTGAAATCTCACAGACCATCTGAACCAATATTGCACTTTTCGAAATCATATACCAAATGCTATTCCCATGCCTATACTTAGGATACACTAGAATCCACTGCAATAACCCATACTCACCACTCCGGGTGAGATCATATGATGTGTCAAACAACCCAGTCACTCGAGACAATAGTCTCTAATCACAACAATTTCCCACGACAACCAAATACCAACTGAAAAACCTTTTTCACTAGATAGAGTCTCATTCCAACACCTTCATATCATGCCCACGGCAATCGAACATGCGATATATCGAACCCATCTCTCAGGTCAACCATTTCACTTTTAACTGATACCACAATAGATTTCGGAGCCGAACCTCGATATTACCTTTCTAACCAACTGAAATCACATATACTCACACTCATTATTGGCTCCAATGATCATTTCGATTATAACACACCGCACTGGTGATATGACACCTCAACACCGGCCTAAGCCACGACGAGCACAACATAGGCTCCAATAGAAACATCTGAACACACTTAAATCATGACAACTGACTCAAACAACAGAGTTGCATTTCAATTCCTCTATGCCATCATAACATAGAACTGAGATCGCGTCTCATATTATAGAAATATAGTACCTGAATCCTCCTCGAGAGGTCATAACATCACGTAGCCTTGCCATGATTCATGATTCTATCCAAACACCATTGCTTATGGAGCACCTCAAGTTACCCAGCTCAAACGGTCAGCCACGCACATATTTAGGTCTGAACTCAAGCAATCGACCTCACCCACGGTGAAACAATTAATGTATGCTCTCAAATCCTGAAAGAACACAACCGATGTGTCGTTCGCCAAGCGATACTCAATACGGAATTTTCCTCAGAAGACATGAGTATTGTATACCAGGTAACATATAACCACTCTATTTTCACATTACACTGTTGCGGCGTGCAACCCGCTCCAATGACATACCCGTGGCGGCGTGCCACCCGATCCAGATACCATACCTGTGGTGGCGTGCCACCCGATCTACGCATAAATCTCGCAAAAGGAAATGCACATCGAGTCGAATTGCTCATTACAGTAAACATATATAGCCTCAAGCTCGGCCATAAGAAACGCATCCGACAAAGTTCCCCAATACCGGAACTGAACCCATGGTAGAAACCTCTGCACTGATATCCGCCACAAAGGCCCAACTGACAAAGCAATACCCACCAGCCGTCCGCTGGTCCTGGGGTACAACTACCCCGCTGGAGCATACTCTGATGCACCCTGCTACACAATTTGTGTCGTACCATCATAGTCCATATCACATTAGTCTAGACAACCTGACCCATAACAACCAGTCAGCAATCAAGTATCATAATCCAAATTCGTCATATCAAGTTGAGAGAGAGCCACTAGGGCTTCCGATTTTCCAATAGTAACAAAACGGTGCCGATACACACGATATACAACCACTGCATAGGCGGACTAAAGAGAACTTCAAGTCTCCAACACATATATAACACATGAATCACTATGCCTCATTATGTACTTCACCGTACGAATACATAACGCACATCAAGCGTCCATTCATACCACGAAAGCCATTCAGAAATTTCACTATGCCATCAATGACTCAATTATTACAGTCAATCCAACAAGAGAATACCACTATATCACTAGATATTATCAGTTTATATTACCTGGCCCTGTTTGGACCATATTCCCTGCCAATTCACTAAAATAGCTGTACAATTTTCCTTAGTCACTAGAAAGATCGATTCTTAAACCCGCAGCTGCCCGCGCTACTCAATAATTTTAATGACTTCCCATATATTATGAACTGATCTCAAAACCTTGAATATGCCATTATCAACTTTTCATAACACATCCCATATACAATACCACACTAGGATAACATAGACATTCATATTCCTTTCCTACGCTGCAAACATCGACGCACTCACTAGTCAAGGACTTTCATGATCCCATATAGAGAAAACTGTCACTACCCTAGTTCACCAATCGTGAACATGTCGTGATGGCACCCAGTCTCCACAACTAGGTAAGCCTGACACGTTGCGGAATATACAAGCTTATGAACATTTAATAAGAATTAGCGGGAAATAAGATAAAAAGGAATGTAATCCGTGCTGCTTGGCACATACACCCGGCAAATACACTGTATGAAACACTACCAAGACCCGAAATTCCACGGGTAACACAGACTAAAAAAAAGAACATACAACTGTAGCTCTATGTATACAGAGTATCTAACAACGGAATGAAGGAAAAACATCTACTAGCACTAGAATAGAAGGAAGGCCTCCGGATCCGCAGAAGTAGCAGATCATACCTCGAGGTCTCCTGAAAATACTCCTAGATCACCGGTAGTGCGTCTGATCAGATGGACCTGGATCTGCACAATAAAAGTGTGTAGAAGAGTAGCATGAGTACACCACGGCGGTACTCGGCAAGTGCCAAGCCTAACCTTGATGGAGTAGTGACGAGGAAGGTTAAGGCCCTACCGAGAATAATAGAAATAATGATAATAATATCGAACAGTGCAAGGTATGAGTAATAATTCCGAAATAACAATAATAAAATGATTACTACAGTCGTCTACAATTAAGCTAACAACAAGTAACAAAATTCAATTAACAAGTCCAGGACCTGTGGGAATTGAACCCACAGTCCCACTCTATAATCAACAGTCCAGGAGCTACGAGAATTTAACCCGCAGTCCCAATAACGGTATCTCTGGGTCTCCAGGAATCGAACCTGCAGCCCGTGTCTCAATACCTAAGGGTGTATCTCAATGATCTCAGGATCTCCGGGAATCGAACCCGCAGTCCGTATCTCAATAATATATCAATAAACTCCGGGTCTCCGGGAATCGAACCCGCAGCCCTTGGATCTCCGAGAATTTAACCCGCAGTCCACAAACAATATCAAATCCGGGTCTCTCGGAATCGAACCCACAACCCTGGGATCTCCGGGAATTGAACCCGTAGTCCACAAATAATAACAAATCCGGGTCTCTAGGAATCGAACCCACAGCCCTGGGATCTCCGAGAATTGAACCTGCAGTCCTCCAACACAACAATTAAAGAAAACGCACACAGAAAACATAATATGCTTAACTACAACTTCACCGAGGACTAGTGCCAGCCATTTATCAAGAAGTGCAAGTAGGACAATTAGGCAATTAGACAGATAAATCCTACCTAATCATGCTTCCCTAACGATTACCAGGTAAATGTCACAATTTAGTAAATTAAGAACAGGAATATCACGAATTGGACAATTCAAGTAAAGTGAGTTACAACAACTAGCGCATGTACACGCCCGTCACCTCGCGTACAAGGCATTTAAACTATCACATAATATCCTAGGGGTAAAGGTTCCCCCACACGAGGTTAGACAAGCCACTTACCTCAACTCCGGTACAAAACCGCTAAGAGACAACTCTCTTGCCGCGAATGTCGGCCTCCACATGTGTAGTATCTGATAAAAATCAATAGAATCACATCAAAATAGGCCAATTGGGCATTACCCAATCAAGACAACTCAAAATACACCAAAACCCACAAGTTGCCAAAACTCGACTTTCGGTACGCTAATAAAAAATCACGAAAATTATATATTCGGGTTCCTTATCTCAATACGAGTCCGTGCATATAAAATTTATCGAAATCGGACTTTGTTTGCCCATTCAAATCAAAGGGTTTCAGAAATTTAGGCCTAGGGTTCAAACCCACCTTTAATCTTCCATTATCAATGAAATAATCACGGATTTCATGATAAACTAACGAATTAAGGTCAAGAAACTTACCCCCGATGATTTCCCGATGATATCCCAGCGTTTCCCCTTCAATTTCCTCTCTTGGAGCTCAACATTGGCGGTTTTGGTGTGTTATGCCGCGACTGAAATGTTCTGGACTTAAAGTCACTGCCAGGCCATTTTACTCTACGCGATCGCAGCACTGGGCTTGCGATCGCGATGCACAAAATATGGGCGACCTATTTTTCCTCTACGCGATCGCGTGGTCCTGGACGCGACTGCAGTGAACAACTCAGCGACCCTACGCGATCGCAATGATACGAACGCGATCGCGAAGAACAAACTCGTCCGGCTCCCCAAACTAACCTACGCGATCGCATACTACCTCACGCGATCACGGTGCTTACTCTCCCAGACTTACGCGATCGCACGCCTTACTTCGCGATCGCAGAGCTCAGGGTTTTTCCCTTACGCGATCGCATGGCCATCTCCGCGATCGTGGAGAGCAAAATTGCTCTGCGATTATTGCAGCAGAAACATCAGTGCTTTTTGGCACAAATTGGTCCGTTTGGACCCCCGAATTCATCCCGAGGCTCCCGGGACCCCAACGAAAACCACCAACATACTCCAAAACACGATACGAACTTATTCCAATCATAAAAACACATCTAACAACATCAAAACCCATAATTCACATCGAATTCAAGCCTAAATTTCTTAAAACTTTCCGAATTGCACATTCGATCTAAAACCCGACCAAACGACGTCCGAATGACCTGAAAATTTGTGGACATATCCAAAATCACATAACGAAGCTACAGAAATTGTCGGAATTCCATTTCGACCCCCGGATCAAAATCTCACCTATCGTTCGGATTCGCCAAAATTTCAAGCTTCGGCATTTCAAACCTAATTGAGCTACGAACCTCCAAAATACTTTCCGAACGCGCTCCCATCCCCGAAATCACCTATCGGAGCTAATGGAACCATCAAATTTCCGTTCCAAGGTCGTCTTAATAGTTTTTCGGCTACGGACCATTTTCTAACTTTAAAGCTCTCATTTAGGGACTAAGTGTCCCAAAATACTCCAGATTTCAGAACCGATTCTCCCGGCAAACCACAATAGCAGAAATGAACTTAGGAGAACAGTTAAATTGGGAATTGGGGCGTAATTTTCTAAAATGATCGGCCGGGTCGTTACATTTTCCCACACTTAAAAGATTCGTTCGTCCTCGAACGAGCATAGAAAACATACCTGGAGTAGTGAAAAGATGAGGGTACTGGCTGCGCATATCCTGTTCAGTCTCCCAAGTCGCCTCCTCGACCGGCTGGCCCCGCCTGAACCTTTACCAAAGCGATGTTCTTTGACCTTAGCTTTCTGACCTGCCTGTCTAGAATGGCTACCGGCTCCTCAACATAAGACAGATCCTTGTCTAGCCGAACAGAAGTAAAATCCAACACATGCGACGGGTCACCATGGTATCTCCGGAGCATGGAGACATGAAATACGGGGTGAACTCCGGCTAGACTGGGAGGTAAGGCCAACTCATAAGCAACCTCCCCAACATGCCTAAAAATCTCAAAAGGGCCAATAAACCTAGGACTCAACTTTCCTTTCTTCCCAAACCTCATAACGCCCTACATGGGAGAGACTCGAAGCAGAACCCGCTCACCAACCATAAAAGCCACATCGCGAACCTTCTTGTCCGCATAACTCTTCTGTCTAGACTGAGCTGCATGAAGTCTATCCTGAATCACCTTGACCTTGTCCATAGCATCCTGGACCATCTCGATACCTAGCAGCCTGGCCTCGCCCGGCTCGAACCAACCCACGGGGGACCTGCACCTCCTACCATATAGAGCCTCATACGACGCCATCTGAATAGTGGACTGGTAGCTGTTGTTATAAGAAAACTCCGCCGGTGGCAAAAAATGATCCCATGAACCTCCAAACTCAATCACGCACGCACAGAGCATATCCTCCAAAATCTGAATAGTGCGCTTGGACTGGCCATTAGTCTAGGGGTGAAACGTTGTGCTCAGCTCCACCCGAGTGCCTAGCTCCTGCTGTACGGCTCTCCAGAACCGTGAAGTGAACCGAGTGCCTCTATCCGAAATGATGGAAACTGGAATACCATGCAGCCGTACTATCTCCCTGATATAGATCTCCGCTAGTCGCTCCGATGAATAAGTAGTGCTCACCGGTATAAAATGGGCGGACTTGGTCAGCCGATCCACAATAACCCAAATGGAATCGAACTTCCTAACAGTCCGTGGAAGCCTAGATACAAAGTCCATGGTGATGCGCTCCCATTTCCACTCTAGAATCTCAATCTGCTGCATCAATCCACCCGGACGCTGATGCTCATACTTCACCTGCTGGCAGTTGAGGCATCCGGAAACATAATCAACTATATCCCTCTTCATCCGCCTCCACCAGTAATGCTGTTTCAAGTCCTGATACATCTTTGCGGCTCCCGGATGGATGGAATACCGCGAGCTATGGGCCTCTGCTAGAATCAGCTCTCGAAGATCATCTACATTGGGCACACAGATGCGCCCCTGCATCCTCATAACTCCATCATCCCCGATGGTAACATCTCGATCATCACCACACCGAACTCTATCCTAAAGGACAAACAAATGAGGGTCGTCGAACTGACGCTCCCTGATGCGGTCAAATAGAGAAGAGCGAGAAACCACACAAGCCAGAACCCGACTGGGCTCCGAAAGATCCAGTCTAACAATCTGCCTGGCTAAAGCCTGAACATCCATCGCCATAGGCCTCTCCGAAGCTGGTAGATACGCCAAACTCCCCAAACTCTCTGCTCGATGACTCAAGGCATCGGCAACCACATTAGCCTTGACCGGATGATAGAGAATAGTAATATCATAGTCCTTCAGTAGCTCCAACCATCTTCTCTATCGCATATTTAGGTCCTTCTGCTTAAACAAGTGCTGCAAGCTACGGTAATCAGTGTAGATCTCACAAGGAACCCCATACAAGTAATGACGCCAAATCTTCAAGGCGTGAACAATGGAAGCTAGCTCCAAATCATGAACCGGGTAATTCTTCTCATGCACCTTCAGCTGTCTGGATGCGTAGGCAATCACCCTACCGTCCTACAACAATACCGCACCGAGTCCAACTCGTGAGGCATCACAATATACTGTATAGGACCCCGAACCTGTAGGCAACATCAATATAGGGGCCAAAGTCAAAGCTCTCTTGAGCTTCTGAAAGCTCGCCTCACACTCATCTGTCCACTGAAAAGGGGCACCCTTTTGGGTCAATCTGGTCATAGGTGCTGCAATCGAAGAGAACCCCTCTAAAAAACGACTGTAATAGCCCGCCAAACCAAGGAAACTACGAATCTCAGTAGCGGAGGAGGGTCTGGGCCAACTCTGCACGGCCTCCACCTTCCTCGGATCTACTCGAATACCATCACTCGACACCACGTGGCCCAAAAATGCCACTAAGCTCAACCAGAATTCACATTTAGAGAACTTGGCATAAAGCTGCTTCTCCCTCAGAATCTGAAGCACTATCCTCAAATGCTGCTCATGCTCTTCCCGATTCCGGGAATATACTAGAATATCATCAATGAAGATGATCACAAACGAGTCCAGATAAGGCCTGAACACACTGTGCATCAAATGCATAAAGGCTGCTGGAGCATTAGTCTGCCCGAAAGACATCACGAGGAACTCATAGTGGCCATACCGGGTCCTGAAGGCAGTCTTCGGGATATCTAGCTCCCGAATCTTCAGCTGATGATACCTAGAGCGCAAATCAATCTTAGAAAACACCTGTGCGCCCTGTAGCTGGTCAAATAAATCATCAATGCGAGGCAAATGATACCGGTTCTTTACTGTAACCTTGTTAAGCTGACGATAGCCAATACACATACGCATAGAACCGTCCTTTTTCTTCACAAACAACATAGGAGCACCTCAAGGCGAAACACTGGGTTGAATGAAACCCTTACCCAATAACTCCTGTAACTGATCCTTCAACTCCTTCAACTCAGGAGGAGCCATATGGTACTGTGGAATAGAAATGGGCTGAGTACCCGGCAACAAATCAATAGCAAAATCAATATCTCTGTCGGGTGGAATACCCGGGAGATCAACTGGAAATACATCAGCAAAGTCACGTACCACAGGAACGGAATCAATAGAGGGAGTGTTAATACTGACGTCCCGCACATAGGCTAGATAAACAGCACACCCCTTCTCAACCATACGCTGAGCTCTGAGAAAAGAAATAACACGGCTATGGGTGTGATCTAGAGTACCACTCCACTCAATATGTGGAATGCCTGGCATAGCCAGCGTCATGGTCTTGGCGTGACAATCAAGAATAGCAAAATGGGGCGACAACCAGTCCATGCCCAGAATAATATCAAAATCGACCATCCCGAGCAACAATAGATCTGCTTTGGTCTCAAAATCACAAATAGTAACCAAACACGACCGATATACACGGTCCACAGCTAAAGAATCACCCACCGGAGTGGAAACATAAATGGGGGCACTCAAAGAATCCCGAGGCACACCCAAATGAAAAGCAAAGTAAGAAGACACATATGAAAAAATGGAACCAGGGTCGAATAGAACCGATGCCTCCCTGCGACTGACCAGAATAATACCTGTGATAACAGAATCAGATGCAACAGCCGCAGCGCGATCGGGAATAGAATAGAATCTGGCATGTCCCCCCTCTCGAGGGCGGCCTCTAGCACCTTGACCCCCCTAGATGGCTGGGCAGGTGGAGTGGCAGATGGAGCTGGAATGATAGCCTGCTGGCCCTGAGAACCACGCTGATGCTGTGATGACTGATGATGGGCTCCTCTCCTGCGCCTGGGGCACTCCCTAACCAGATGGCGAGTATCCCCGAACTCAAAACAAGATCTGGGAGGACGCGGTGGCTAAGACTGACCGGCCTCACCCCCACTAGTCTGACCCCTGGAAGTACCCCGCGCGTAGGAGGCGCACTGGAAACTAGGGGAGCACAGTAAGGCTCCTGAGGTGATGCAGGAGCTGGAGTACCACCAGCTGCTGGCAATGCTGAATGAACTGGATAAACGGAATAACCCCTTCCAAATCGACCGGATGCTGCAGTACGGGCACCACAGAAATGACCCGACTCACGAGACCTCTTGGCCTCCCTCTCTCCTCGCTCCCTAACAAGCATACCCTCAATCTGTCTGGAAATACTCACCGCCTGTTGATAAGGTATATCCGTCTCCAACTCTCTGGCCATGCTGGACCGGATCGGCGGAATAAGGCCCTCAATAAATCTCCGCACTCTCTCCCGAATCGTGGCTACCAAAGCCGGTGCATGCCTGGCTAGACGGGTGAAACTGATAGCATACTCCGATACTGACATGGAGCCCTATCGCAACCGCTCAAACTCCAAGCGCCAAGAATCCCTAAGCCTCCGTGGAACAAACACCCTCAAAAATAGATCTAAAAACTGCGTCCAGGTCAATGAAGCAGACTCTTCTGGACTATCCAACTCATACGTGCGCCACCAATCATAAGCGGCCCCACGAAACTGAAAAGCAGTGAAGGAAACCCCGCCGGTCTCCACAATCCCCATAGTACGAAGAATACGATGACACTCCTCTAGAAAACCCAATGCATTATCTGAAGCCAAACCACTGAACACCGGAGGGTCATATTTCTTGAACCTCTCCAATCTACGCCGCTCGTCCTCGGAGGCAGCTCGTCCACCTCCGGGCCGTGCCGGGGCGGCAGGAGGCATAACCAAAACCTCGAGAACCCGTCCCACCGGCACACGCCGCTCAGGTGTAATGGTTGCGGGAGTCCGGGCCCCTCCCCCGCCCTGAGATGTAGCTGCGACGAGAGGAAGCAACCCCGCCCGAGCTAAAGTGGTATACATACTCATGAACCGGGCCGGGGTCTCCTGTAGTGCCGGAGTAGTAGCAGCTCGTAGTCGGTGTACCGTGTGCCCGCGCTCCAACCCGGTCTACCCGTGGCACCTCAGCGCGGCGCGCGCGCGGGTGCCGTGGCTACACCTCGGGCGCATCCTCGTCCTCTACCTCGGCCCCGGCCTCCGACGGCGGCAACAGGGGCGCGGGTACCCGATCGTCGCGAGTAGCTCGTGTCCTCACCATCCGTGAGAGAATAGAAAGCAATAGTTTAGATTTTGATGCAAAAAAAAAATGTCGCACGACAAGGAATCCAAAAGAAATGAAGAGTTTCCTAAACCAGTTACATAGCCCCTCGTAGATAAATACAAACGTCTCTGTATCGATTATCGAGACTCGATGTAACCGGTTTATGTCCCATGACTCCTATGAACCTAGAGCTCTGATACCAACTTGTCACGACCCTAGTTCACCAATCGTGAACATGTCGTGATGGCACCCAGTCTCCACGACTAGGTAAGCCTAACACGTTGCGGAATATACAAGCTTATGCACATTTAATAAGAATTAGCGGGAAATGAGATAAAAAGGAATGTAATCCGTGCCGCTTGGCACATACACCCGGCAAATACACTGTATGAAACACTACCAAGACCCGGAATCCCACGGGTAACACAGACTAAAAAAAAGAACATACAATTGTAGCTCTATGTATAAAGAGTATCTAACAATGGAATGAAGGAAAAACATATACTAGCACTAGAATAGAAGGAAGGCCTCCGGATCCGCGGACGTAGCAGATCATACCTCGAGGTCTCCCAAAGCGCTGCTGAATCACCTGGTGTGAGCCTGTCCTGATGTACCTGGATCCGCACAACAAAAGTGTGCAGAAGAGTAGCATGAGTACACCACGGCGGTACTCAGTAAGTGCCAAGCCTAACCTCGATGGAGTAGTGACGAGGAAGGTCAGGGCCCTACTGAGAAACAAATAATATAATGATAATAACAATAATAAGCAGTTTAAATGATAATAATTTCCGAAATTAACAACAATAAATGATTACTACAACCGTCTACAATTAAGCTAACAACAAGTAACAAAATTCAATTAACAATTCCAGGACCTGTGGGAATTGAACCCACAGTCCCACTCTATAATCAACAGTCCTGGAGCAACGGGAATTTAACCCGCAGTCCCAATAACGGTATCTCTGGGTCTTCGGGAATCGAACCCGCAGCCCGTGTCTCAATACCTCAGGGTGTATCTCAATGATCTCAGGATCTCCGGGAATCAAACCCGCAGTCCGTATCTCAATAATATATCAATAAACTCCGGGTCTCCGGGAATCGAACCCGCAGCCCTTGGATCTCCGGGAATTGAACCCGCAGTCCACAAACAATAGCAATCCGGGTCTCTGGGAATCGAACCCACAACCTTGGGATCTCCGGGAATTGAACCCGCAGTCCACAAATAATAGCAAATCCGGGTCTCTGGGAATCGAACCCACAGCTCTGGGATCTCCTGGAATTGAACCCGCAGTCCTCCAACACAACAATTAAAGAAAACGCACACAGAAAACATAATATGCTTAACTACAACTTCACCGAGGACTAGTGCCAACCATTTATCAAGAAGTGCAAGTAGGACAATTAGGCAATTAGACAGATAAATCCTACCTAATCATGCTTCCCTAACGATTGACAGGTAAATGTCACAATTTAGTAAATTAAGAACAAGAATATCACGAATTGGACAATTCAAGTAAAGTGAGTTACAGCAACTAGCGCATGTACATGCCCATCACCTCGCGTACAAGGCATTTAAACTATCACATAATATCCTAGGGGTAAAGGTTCCCCCACACGAGGTTAGACAAGCCACTTACCTCGACTCCGGTACAAAACCGCTAAGAGACAACTCTCTTGCCGCGAATGTCGGCCTCCACAGGTGTAGTATCTGATAAAAATCAATAGAATCGTATCAAAATAGGCCAATTGGGCATTACCCAATCAAGACAACTCAAAATACACCAAAACCCACAAGTTGCCAAAACCCGACTTTCGGTACGCTTATCGAAAAATCAAGAAAATTATATATTCGGGTTCCTTATCTCAATACGAGTCCGTGCATATACAATTTATCGAAATCGGACTTCGTTTGCCCATTCAAATCAAAGGTTTTCTAAAATTTAGGCCTAGGGCTCAAACCCACCTTTAATCTTCCATTTTCAGTGAAATAATCACGGATTTCATGATAAACTAACGAATTAAGGTCAAGAAACTTACCCCCGATGATTTCCCGATGATATCCCGGCGTTTCCCCTTCAATTTCCTCTCTTAGAGCTCAACAATGGCGGTTTTTGTGTGTTAGGCCGCGACTGAAATGTTCTGGACTTAAAGTCACTGCCAGGCCATTTTACTCTATGCGATCGCAGCACTGGGCTTGCGATCGCGATGCACAAAATATGGGTGGCCTATTTTTCCTCGACGCGATCGTGTGGTCCTGGACGCGATCGCAGTGAACAACTCAGCAACCCTACGCAATCGCAATGATACGAATGCGATCGCAAAGAACAAACTCGTCCGGCTCCCCAAACTACCCTACGCGATCGCATACTACCTCACGCGATCGCGATGCTTACTCTCCCAGACTTACGCGATCGCACGCCTTACTTCGCGATCGCAGAGCTCAGGGGTTTTGGCTTACGCGATCGCATGGCCATCTCCGCGATCACGGAGAGCAAAATTACTCTGCGATTATTGCAGCAGAAACATTAGTGCTTTTTGGCACCAATTGGTCCGTTTGGAACACCGAATTCATCCCGAGGCTCCCGGGACCCCAACGAAAATCACCAACATACTCCAAAACATGATACGAACATATTACAATCATAAAAACACGTCTAACAACATCAAAATCCATAATTCACATCGAATTCAAGCCTAAATTTCTTAAAACTTTCCGAATTGCACATTCGATCTAAAACCCGACCAAACGACGTTTGAATGACCTGAAAATTTGCGGACATATCCAAAATCACATAACGAAGCTACAGAAATTGTCGGAATTCCATTCCGATCCCCGGATAAAAATCTCACCTATCGTTCGGATTCACCAAAATTTCAAACTTCGGCATTTCAAGCCTAGTTGAGCTACGTACCTCCAAATTACTTTCCGAATGCGCTCCCAACCCCGAAATCACCTAACAGCGCTAATGGAACCATAGGATTTCCGTTTCAAGGTCGTCTTAACACTGTTCCGGCTACGGACCATTTTCTAACTTTAAAGCTCTTATTTAGGGACTAAGTGTCCCAAAATACTCCAGATTTCAGAACCGACTCTTCCGACCAACCACAATAGCAGAAATGAACTTAGGAGAACAGTTAAATTGGGAATTAGGGCGTAATTTTATAAAACGACCGGCCAGGTCGTTACAAAAACTCATTACACATTCCAAGCTTTGCATACCAATAGGAAATATACGCTCATTTTCAAACCACGACAAAACACATCATAAACTCTTCCACCCTATTACAATTATATTGCACAAGTTAAACTGCCAGGACTGAGTCCTTATACCCATATCGAGTTACACAACTTCCAGCACTCAAAAGCGTTGTTGCACAATATCTGCAAGACTCATTACTTCAATCGCATACCAAGAATTAATCGTATTTCTTATCATACCGTTCCGGTTTATTAACCAGTTGATCCATTTACCCAGTTTCATTTCTGCTTCATCCTTAATTTAATATTAGCCATTACTGTAGCACCATAATACATCAACTCATGTTACCACACTAGACTCGTACATAAGACCACACAGTCTAAGACCCATAGGTCGCTCAATACTCTCTCAATGTTTCCCAGAAGTACCACATTCTACAATACTTTATTTTGAAGAGCTTCCTGCGATTTTGAATTCGTTATCATTACCTTCCAATACGGATTACATAGAATCCCATCATTCACATAATATAACACAAGTCTTGACCTCTTCTAACGAAACCACCGTCTTTAGCCACATGCACAATCTTAATACACCCGACTGTCACAAGCAGAATCTTGAACACCGTAAAACAATTCTGGGGCATCATTCATCCTCATTTAGTTGTAATTCAACTGTCTTATTGAACAGAACCACTCGTGCCTTGCTAGAACTCTGACACCATAGAACATGATTACATACAGATACAATTAGCTATCTCTCTTTTCTATACACCAAACATTCCTTACCAACATCAGTTCAAAACATCCTAGTATTTCTTCACATCTACGAAGCACCGTAACCTTTATCAAAATTTCCCACATACCTAGAGATAGAGCCAACACGGCACACAACAGTGCAATCAGTTAAATCAATAATAACCTCCCCAACTTAGCTCGGAGCCATACATCAAAACACTTTTAGCCACTCATAGCACTCTTACTCAAATGATGCCATAAAGTTCTAGTTTGATTAAGCTCATGTCATTTACAAGCTTCGGCGGAGATTCGAATCATCAGACATCTTAACTCTTTTGTAATTCTTGTATTCATTCACACACAACAGTTAAGCCTACTCTTTAGGTAAAAAAATCTTTCCTAAGTCCCAAATTTTCCAGAAATTTTGACAGAGTTTCGTTTGTAATTTGGTGTATCCACCTGCCAGAGAATCACCAAAACCATCCTAGAAATACATTCACAACTCGACAAGACATCACAATGCATATCGACAACATTAGTCTCAATACTACACAAATCATATTATCATAATTGTTACATGAACATGCGTTGTACCTGCTCGAATCATAACACATATCGAATACCTTTCAATTAAACATGAGGATCAACCCACCTACTTCTTCTCAATTTAGCATTTCAGCACAATACATTCCACTAGGATACACATAGCATAATCACTTTAGTCTTCCTGAGTTTGAAATCGTTCCAGTACACATAAGGCACTTTACCCTCCAATTACGAGATATGATAAATATTCACCACTCCCATAGCTCGGGGCTACTCAACAGATTAGATAAGAGTTGAACAATTAACAGCTCATCCATTAGTAAGCTCCCTAATACTCTACAGATCGGCACAAGGCCCTAAACATGGCTACTAGCCCAAATACATAGATATAAGCTCAGTCTCAGTCATTACACACAGTAATCTATCAACCGGGAAGGACCAAGTCCAAATCCCCAGTCACGATACCACCACGCTCGTCATATGACGCGTGTATCATCTCAGCATAGCACTGTATAGTGCAAGTACGGGGTTTCAAACCCTCATTGCATTATTTATTACTACCTCTCACAAAATCAGCACCTCGATGCTCAAGTCATAAACAAGGTCCAGCCTCAAGTCATCCCGACTGGCCCAACATGAATCTCACAGAGATTATATCTCGCCCCTTGTAACGACCCGACCGGTCGTTTTAGAAAATTACGCCCCAATCCCTAATTTAACTGTTCCCCTAAGTTCATTTCTACTATTGTGGTTTGCCGGGAGAGTCGGTTCCGAAAATTTGAGCATTTTGGGACACTTAGTCCCTAAATAAGAGCTTTGAAGCTAGAAAATGGCCCGTAGCCGGAACAGTGTTAAGACGATCTCGGAACGGAAATCCGATGGTTTCATTAGCTCCGTTAGGTGATTTCGGGGTCGGGAGCGCGTTTGGAATGTATTTTGGAGGTCCGTAGCTCAATTAGGCTTGAAATGCCGAAGGTTGAAATTTTGGCGAATCCGAACGGTAGGTGAGATTTTGATCCGGGGGTCGGAATGGAATTCTGACAATTTCTATAGCTTTGTTATGCGATTTTGGATATGTCCGCAAATTTTCAGGTCATTCGGACGTCGTTTGGTCGGGTTTTAGATCGAATGTGCAATTCGGAAAGTTTTAAGAAATTTAGGCTTGAATTCGATGTGAATTATGGGTTTTGATGTTGTTAGACGCGTTTTGAGGATTGGAACAAGTTCGAATAAGGTATTAGGATGTGTTGGTGTGTTTGGATGAGGTCCCGGGGGCCTCGGGGTGGTTTCGGATGGTTAAACGGAAGGAAAACATGGAAAATTGCAGGTTGGGTCTTCTGTTCTGTCATTTTCGCCCCTGCGGAAATGGGACCGCAGAGGCGAGCCCGCAGGAGCAGAACTTGGGGCGCAGGAGCGCCTGGGTTCGCAGAGGCGGATCCCTTTCCGCTGAGGCGGAGTCGCGGGTGTGGAAGACTCGTCGCAGAAGCGACCTTGGGTCGGGGAGTGAGAACCGCAGGAGCGGAGGGGAAATCCGCTTAAGCGAGTCCGCAGAAGCGGACCACTGATCGCAGAAGCGGGAAGGCTCGCAGGAGCGGTTGTCCAATCGCGGAAGCGGACGCGCGGAAGCAGTCCTTTTCTCGCAGAAGCGGATTGGGCCAGCCAGGCCTAGGCTTCGCGAAAGCGACAAAATGTCGCGGAAGCGGATCCGCAGAAGCGGAATTTTGTCCGCAGAAGCGGAAATCGCAGGGAGTTAATTATGTCAGAAGTTAGAAATTTCAGAAACATTTCCAAACTTTGAGGGCTCGGCTTAATGGGCGATTTGGGCGATTTTGAAGGGAGATTCAAGGGGTTTCTTCAGGTAATCAATTATGGACTCCAATTATGATTGTTGTTGATAATATTATGCAAGTTTTTCATGAAAATGGAGGAATTTGGGGTAATTAATGGGGGTTTTCACCCTAGACCAAAACCTTTAGAAAATCAAGGTTTTGAGTGGGCAAATGGAGTCCGAATTTGATAAACTTTATATGCTTAGACTCGTATTGAGACAAGTGTTCCGAAAATATAGCTTTCGTGATTTTTCGATAAGCGTACCGAAAGTCGGGTTTTGGCAACTTGTGGGTTTTGGTATAATTCTGAGTTAATTTGATTGGGTAATGCCCAATTGGCCTATTTTGATGTGATTCTATTGATTTTTATCCGATTCTACACTTGTGGAGGCCGGCATTCGCGGCAAGAGGGTTATTTCTTAGCGGTTTCGTACCGGAATTGAGGTAAGTGGCTTGTCTAACCTCGTGTGGGGGACTTTCACCCCTAGGATATTGTGTGATATTTTAAATGCCTTGTACGCGAGGTGACGGGCGTGTACATGCGCTGGTTGTTGAATACATACTTTACTTAAAATGTTTAATGAGTAATATTCCTGTTTTAGCTATTAAATTCGACATTTCTACCCGGTAGTAGTTAGAAAAGCATGATTAGATAGAATCTAACTGTCTAGTTGCTTAATTGACTTACTTGAGTTTTCTGGTAATCGCTGGCGCTGTTCATCGGCGAAGTTATCGTTAAGCATATTATACTTCTCTCTGTGTATTCCTTTACTTGCTGTGGATATGGACTACGGGTTCGATTCCCGAGATCCTGAGATTATTGAAATGTGGACTACGGGTTAATTGTTGGCACTGGTTTTGGTGAAGTAGTAGTTATGCATATCATATTTCTCTGTGCGTTCCTTTTTATTGTTTGTGTGGGTGGACTGCGGGTTCGATTTCCGGAGATCCAAGGGTTGCGGGTTCGATTCCCGGAGACCCGAAGTTTACTGAGATATTTATTGAGATACAGACTTTGGATTCGAATCCCAGAGATCCTGAGATATTGAGATATGGGCTGCGGGTTCGATTCATAGAGACCCAAAGATACTGATATTGGGACTGCGGGTTAAATTCCCGGAGATCCTGAGTTGTTGGATATAGAGAGGGACTGTGGGTTCAATTCCCATAGGTCCTAGACTTGTTGATTTGAGTTTATGTTGTGTTGGTTACTTGTTGTTAGATTAGTTGTAGACGGTTGCAGTAATTACCTTATTGTTGTCATTTCAGACTCATTCTTATTTAAATTGCTTATTATTGTTATTATCATTGTGTTATTATCTCTCGGTAGGGCCCTGACCTTCCTCGTCACTACTCCATCGAGGTTAGGTTTGGCACTTACCGAGTACCGCCATGTTGTACTCATGCTACTCTTCTGTACATTTTTATTGTGCAGATCCAGGTACATCAGGACAAGCTCATCTCAGGTGATCTAGCAGCACATCGGGGAGACTTCGAGGTATGATCTGCTACGTCCGCGGATCCGGAGGCTTCCCTTCTATTCTAGTATTACTAGTTGACATTTTTCCTCATTTCGTTGTTAGATACTCTTTACACATAGAGCCACAATTGTATTCCCCTTTTAGTCTATGTTACCGTGGGGTTCCGGATCTTGGTAGTGTTTTATTCATTGTGTGACGGATGTATGTGCCAAGCGGCACGGATTACATATCTTTTATGTTATTTTCCGTTGTTTCTTATTTAAGTATTTATAACTTATAGATTCCACAACGTGTTAGGCTTACCTAGTCGTGGGGACTGGGTGCCATCGCGACATGTTCACAATTGGTGAACTAGGGTCGTGACAAGTTGGTATCAGAGCTCTAGGTTCATAGGAGTCACGGGACATAGACCGGTTACTTAGAGTCTCGCTGATCGATACGGAGACGTCTGTATTTATCTACGAGGGGCTATGTAACTGTTTAGGAAACTCTTCATTTCTTTTGGATTCCTTGTCGTGCGACATTTTGGCATCAAAATCTAAACTATTGCTTTCTATTCTCTCACAGATGGTGAGGACACGAGCTACTCGCGATGATCAGGTACCCGCGCCCCCTGTTGCTGCCGTCAGAGGCCGGGGCCGAGGTAGAGGAGGAGGACGCGCCCGAGGTGCAGCCACAGCACCCGCGCGCGCTGCCGCTGAGGTGCCACAGGTAGACCAGGTTAGAGCGCAGGCACCTGGTACACCGACTACAGCTGCTACTACTCCAGCACTATAGGAGACCCTGGCCCAGTTTATGAGTATGTATACCACTCTAGCTCAGGCATGACTGCTTCCTCTCGTTGCAGCTACATCCCAGGCCGGGGGAGGGCCCCAGACTCCCGCAGCCGTTACACCTGAGCAGCATGTGCCAGTGGGACAGGTTCCAGAGGTTTTGGTTATGCCTCCCGGCGCCCCAGCACAGCCCGGAGGTGGACCAGCTGCCTCTGAGGACGAGCAGCGTAGATTGGAGAGGTTCAAGAAATATGACCCTCCGGTGTTTAGTGGTTTGGCTTCAGATGATGCATTGGGTTTTCTAGAGGAGTGTCATCGTATTCTTCGTACTATGGGGATTGTGGAGACCAGCGGGGTTTCCTTTACTGCTTTTCAGTTTCGTGGGGCCGCTTATGATTGGTGGCGCACGTATGAGTTGGATAGTCCAGAGGAGTCTGCTTCATTGACTTGGACGCAGTTTTCACATCTATTTTTGAGGGAGTTTGTTCCACAGAGCCTTAGGGATTTTTGGCACTTAGAGTTTGAGCGGTTGCGACAGGGCTCCATGTCAGTATCAGAATATGCTATCAGTTTCACCCGCCTAGCCAGGCATGCACCGGCTTTGGTAGCCACGGTTCGGGAGCGAGTGCGGAGATTTATTGAGGGCCTTGTTCCGCCTATCCGATCCAGCATGGCCAGAGAGCTGGAGACAGATATATCTTATCAGCAGGCAGTTAGCATTGCCAAGAGGATCGAGAGTATGCTCCCTAGAGAGCGGAGAGAGAGAGGCCGAGAGGTCTCGTGAGTCGGGCCATTTCTCTGGTGCTCGCACTTCATCAGCCGATCGTTTTGGCAGGGGTTATTCCGACCGACCAGTTCACTCAGCATTGCCCGCAGCCGGTAGTACTCCAGGTCTTCCAGCACCTCAGGAGCCTTATTATGCTCCCCCCAGTTTCAGGTGCACCTCCTGCGCGGGGTCCTTCTAGGGGTCAGACTAGTGGGGGTGAGGCCGGTCAGTCACAGCCACCGCGTCCTCCCACAGCTTGTTTTGAGTGCGGGGATACTCGCCACCTGGTTAGGGAGTGCCCCAGGCGCAGGAGAGGAGCCCCTCATCACTCATCACAGCATCCGCGTGGTTCTCAAGGCCAGCAGGCTATCATTCCAGCCCCAGCTGCCACTCCATCTACCCAGCCATCCAGGGGCGGGGGTCAGGGTTCCAGAGGCCGCCCTCGAGAGGGGGGACAGGCCAGATTCTATGCTATTCCTGATCGCGATGCGGCTGTTGCATCTGACTCTGTTATCACAGGTATTATTATGGTTAGTCACAGGGAGGCATCGGTTCTATTCGACCCTGGTTCCACTTTTTCATATGTGTCTTCTTACTTTGCTTCTCATTTGGGTGTGCCTCGGGATTCTTTGAGTGCCCCCATTTATGTTTCCACTCCGGTGGGTGATTCTTTGGCTGTGGACCGCGTATATCGGTCGTGTTTGATTACCATTTGTGATTTTGAGACCAGAGCGGATCTATTGCTGCTTGGGATGGTCGATTTTGATATTATTCTGGGCATGGACCGGTTGTCGCCCCATTATGCTATTCTTGATTGTCACGCCAAGACCGTGACGCTGGCTATGCCAGGCATTCCACGTATTGAGTGGAGTGGTACTCTAGATCACACCCTTAGCCGTGTTATTTCTTTTCTCAGAGCTCAGCGTATGGTTGAGAAGGGGTGTGCTGCTTATCTAGCCTATGTGCGGGACGTCAGTGTTGACACTCCCTCTATTGATTCTGTTCATGTGGTATGTGACTTTGCTGATGTATTTCCAGCTGATCTTCCGGGCATGCCGCCCGACAGAGATATTGACTTTGCTATTGACTTGTTGCCGGGCACTCAGCCCATTTCTATTCCACCGTACCGTATGGCTCCTCCCGAGTTAAAGGAGTTGAAGGATCAGTTACAGGAGTTATTGGGCAAGGGTTTTATTCGACCCAGTGTTTCGCCTTGGGGTGCTCCTGTATTGTTTGTGAAGAAAAAGGACGGTTCTATGCGTATGTGTATTGACTCTCGTTAGCTGAACAAGGTTACAGTGAAGAACCGGTATCCTTTGCCCCGTATTGATGATTTATTTGATCAGCTACAGGGCACACATGTGTTTTCTAAGATTGATTTGCTCTCTGGGTATCACCAGCTGAAGATTCGGGAGCCAGATATCCCGAAGACTGCCTTCAGGACCCGGTATGGTCACTACGAGTTCCTCGTGATGTCTTTTGGGCTGACTAATGCCCCAGCAGCCTTTATGCATTTGATGCACAGTGTGTTCAGGCCTTATCTGGACTCGTTCGTGATTGTCTTCATTGATGATATTCTAGTATATTCACGGAGCCGGGAAGAGCATGAGCAGCATTTGAGGATAGTGCTTCAGATCCTGAGGGAGAAGCAGCTTTATGCCAAGTTCTCTAAATGTGAATTTTGGTTGAGTTCGGTGGCATTTTTGGGCCACGTGGTGTCGAGTGATGGTATTCGAGTAGATCCGAGGAAGGTGGAGGCCGTGCGGAGTTGGCCCAGACCCTCCTCCGCTACTGAGATTCGCAGTTTCCTTGGTTTGGCGGGCTATTACCGTCGTTTCGTAGAGGGGTTCTCTTCGATTGCAGCACCTATGACTAGATTGACCCAAAAGGGTGCCCCTTTTCAGTGGACAGACGAGTGTGAGGCGAGCTTTCAGAAGCTCAAGACAGCTTTGACTTCGGCCCCTATATTGATGTTGCCTACAGGTACGGGGTCCTATACCGTATATTGTGATGCCTCACGAGTTGGACTCGGTGCGGTATTGATGCAGGACGGTAGGGTGATTGCCTACGCATCGAGGCAACTGAAGGTACATGAGAAGAATTACCCTGTTCATGATTTGGAGCTAGCTGCCATTGTTCACGCCTTGAAAATTTGGCGTCATTATTTATATGGGGTTCCTTGTGAGATCTACACCTGATCACCGGAGCTTGCAGCACTTGCTTAAGCAGAAGGACCTGAATATGCGTCAGAGGAGATGGTTGGAACTACCGAAGGACTATGATATTACTATTCTCTATCATCCGGGCAAGGCTAATGTGGTTGCTGATGCCTTGAGTCGTCGGGCAGAGAGTTTGGGGAGTTTAGCATATCTACCAGCTTCGGAGAGGCCTATGGCGATGGATGTTCAGGCTTTGGCCAGGCAGTTTGTTAGACTGGATCTTTCGGAGCCCAGCCAGATTCTGGCATGTGTGGTTTCTCGGTCTTCTCTATTTGACCGCATCAGGGAGCGTCAGTTCGACGACCCTCATTTGCTTGTCCTTCAGGATAGAGTTCGGCATTGTGATGCTCGAGATGTTACCATCGGAGATGATGGAGTCATGAGGATGCAGGGGCATATCTGTGTGCCCAATGTAGATGATCTTCGAGAGCTGATTCTAGGAGAGGCCCATAGTTCGCGGTATTCCATCCATCTGGGTGCCGCGAAGATGTATCAGGACTTGAAACAGCATTACTGGTGGAGGCGGATGAAGAGGGATATAGTTGATTATGTTTCTAGGTGCCTCAACTGCCAGCAGGTGAAGTATGAGCATCAGCGTCCGGGTGGATTGATGCAGCAGATTGAGATTCCCCAGTGGAAATGGGAGCGCATTACCATGGACTTTGTATCCGGACTTCCACGGACGGTTAGGAAGTTTGATTCCATTTGGGTCATTATGGATCGGCCGACCAAGTCCGCCCATTTTATACCGGTGAGCACTACATATTCATCGCAGCGACTGGCGGAGATCTATATTAGGGAGATAGTTCGGCTGCATGGTATTCCAGTTTCCATGATTTCAGATAGAGGCACTCAGTTCACTTCACAGTTCTGGAGAGCTGTACAACAGGAGTTGGGTACTCGGGTGGAGCTCAGCACAGCGTTTCATCCCCAGACTGATAGTCAGTCCGAGCGCACTATTCAGATTTTGGAGGATATGCTCTGTGCGTGCGTGATTGAGTTTGGAGGTTCATGGGATCACTTCTTGCCACCGGCGGAGTTTGCTTATAACAACAACTACCAGTCCAGTATTCAGATGGCACCGTATGAGGCCCTATATGGTAGGAGGTGCAGGTCTCCCGTGGGTTGGTTCGAGCCGGGCAAGGCCAGGTTGCTAGGTACTGATATGGTTCAGGATGCTATGGACAAGGTCAAGGTGATTCGGAACATACTTCGTGCAGCCCAGTCTAGACAGAAGAGTTATGCGGACAAGATGGTTCGCGATGTGGCTTTTATGGTTGGCGAGCGGGTTCTGCTTCGAGTCTCGCCCATGAAGGGCGTTATGAGGTTTGGAAAGAAAGGAAAGCTGAGTCCTAGATTTATTGGCCCTTTTGAGATTTTGAGGCGTGTTGGGGAGGTTGCTTATGAGTTGGCCTTACCTCCCAATCTAGCCGGAGTTCATCCCGTATTTCATGTCTCCATGCTCCGGAGATACCATGGTGACCCGTCGCATGTGTTGGATTTCACTTCCGTTCAGCTAGACAAGGATCTGTCTTATGTTGAGGAGCCAGTAGCCATTCTAGACAGGCAAGTCAGAAAGCTAAGGTCAAAGAACATCGCTTCAGTAAAGGTTCAGTGGCGGGGTCAGCCGGTCGAGGAGGCGACTTGGGAGACCGAGCGAGATATGCGCAGCTAGTACCCTCATCTCTTCACCACTCCAAGTATGTTTTCTATGCTCGTTCGAGGACGAACGAATCTTTAAGCGTGGGAAGATGTAACGACCCGACCGGTCGTTTTAGAAAATTACGCCCCAATCCCTAATTTAACTGTTCCCCTAAGTTCATTTCTGCTATTGTGGTTTGCCGGGAGAGTCGGTTCTGAAATTTGAGCATTTTGGGACACTTAGTCCCTAAATAAGAGCTTTGAAGCTAGAAAATGGCCCGTAGCCGGAACAGTGTTAAGACGATCTCGGAACGGAAATCCGATGGTTTCATTAGCTCCGTTAGGTGATTTCGGGGTCGGGAGCGCGTTTGGAATGTATTTTGGAGGTCCGTAGCTCAATTAGGCTTGAAATGCCGAAGGTTGAAATTTTGGCGAATCCGAACGATAGGTGAGATTTTGATCCGGGGGTCGGAATGGAATTCCGACAATTTTTGTAGCTTTGTTATGCGATTTTGGATATGTCCGCAAATTTTCAGGTCATTCGGACGTCGTTTGGTCGGGTTTTAGATCGAATGTGCAATTCGGAAAGTTTTAAGAAATTTAGGCTTGAATTCGATGTGAATTATGGGTTTTGATGTTGTTAGACGCGTTTTGAGGATTGGAACAAGTTCGAATAAGGTATTAGGATGTGTTGGTGTGTTTGGATGAGGTCGCGGGGGCCTCGGGGTGGTTTCGGATGGTTAAACGGAAGGAAAACATGGAAAATTGCAGGTTGGGTCTTCTGTTCTGTCATTTTCGCCCCTACGGAAATGGGACCGCAGAGGCGAGCCCGCAGGAGTGGAACTTGGGGCGCAGGAGCACCTGGGTTCGCAGAGGCGGATCCCTTTCCGCTGAGGCGGAGTCGCGGGTTCGGAAGACTCGTCGCAGAAGCGACCTTGGGTCGGGGAGTGAGAACCGCAGGAGCGGAGGGGAAATCCGCTTAAGCGAGTCCGCAGAAGCGGACCACTGATCGCAGAAGCGGGAAGGCTCGCAGGAGCGGTTGTCCAATCGCGGAAGCGGACGCGCGGAATCGGTCCTTTTCTCGCAGAAGCGGATTGGGCCAGCCAGGCCTAGGCTTCGCAAAAGCGACAAAATGTCGCGGAAGCGGATCCGCAGAAGTGGAATTTTGTCCGCAGAAGCGGAAATCGCAGGGAGTTAATTATGTCAGAAGTTAGAAATTTAAGAAACATTTCCAAACCTTGAGGGCTCGGCTTAAGGGGCGATATGGGCGATTTTGAAGGGAGATTCAATGGGTTTCTTCAGATAATCAATTATGGACTCCAATTATGATTGTTGTTGATAATATTATGCAAGTTTTTCATGAAAATGGAGGAATTTGGGGTAATTAATGGGGGTTTTCACCCTAGACCAAAACCTTTAGAAAATCAAGGTTTTGAGTGGGCAAATGGAGTTCGAATTTGATAAACTTTATATGCTTAGACTCGTATTGAGACAAGGGTTCCGAATATATAACTTTCATGATTTTTCGATAAGCGTACCGAAAATCGGGTTTTGGCAACTTGTGGGTTTTGGTGTATTTTGAGTTATTTTGATTGGGTAATGCCCAATTGGCTTATTTTGATGTGATTCTATTGATTTTTATCGGATTCTACACTTGTGGAGGCCGACATTCGTGGCAAGAGGGTTATTGCTTAGCGGTTTTCGTACCGGAATTGAGGCAAGTGGCTTGTCTAACCTCGTGTGGGGGACTTTCACCCCTAGGATATTGTGTGATATTTTAAATGCCTTGTACGCGAGGTGACGGGTGTGTACATGTGCTGGTTGTTGAATACATACTTTACCTAAAATGTTTAATGAGTAATATTCCTGTTTTAGCTATTAAATTTGACATTTCTACCCGGTAGTAGTTAGAAAAGCATGATTAGATAGAATCTAACTTGTCTAGTTGCTTAATTGACTTACTTGAGTTTTCTTGGTAATCGCTGGCGCCGTTCATCGGCGAAGTTATCGTTAAGTATATTATACTTCTCTCTGTGTATTCCTTTACTTGCTGTGGTTATGGACTACGGGTTCGATTCCCGAGATCCTGAGATTATTGAAATGTGGACTATGGGTTCGATTCCCGAGATCCCTGAGATTATTGAAATGTGGACTACGGGTTCGATTCCCGAGATCCCGAGATTATTGAAATGTGGACTACGGGTTCGATTCCCGAGATCCCGAGATTATTGAAATGTGGACTACGGGTTCGATTCCCGAGATCCTGAGATTTATTGAAATATGGACTACGGGTTCGATTCCCGAGATCCTGAGATTTTTGAAATGTGGACTACGGGTTCGATTCCCGAGATCCTGACTTATTGGTAGGGACTGCGGGTTCGATTCCCGGAGATCCCGAGTTATTGAGATATTATTGAGACATGGGCTGCGGGTTCGATTCCCGGAGACCCAGAGGTACCGAGAATGGGACTGTGGGTTCAATTCCCACAGATCCTGGATTCGTTTATTTGAGTTGGTTATTTGTTGTTAGCTTAATTGTAGACAATTGCAGTAATCATCATAATGTTGTTATTTCGGAAATTATTATCATTTAAACTGTTTATTTTGTTATCATCATTATATTATTGTTTTCTCAGTAGGGCCCTGACCTACCTCGTCACTACTCCATCGAGGTTAGGCTTGGCACTTACCGAGTACCGCCGTGGTGTACTCATGCTACTCTTCTGCACACTTTTGTTGTGCAGATCCAGGTACATCAGAGCAGGCTCGTACTAGGTGATTCCGCAGCTTTCTGGGAGACTTCGAGGTATGATCCGCTACGTCCGCGGATCCGGAGGCTTCCCTTCTATTCTAGTATTACTAGTTGACATTTTTCTTCATTTCGTTGTTAGATACTCTTTACACATAGAGCCACAGTTGTATTTCCCTTTTAGTCTGTGTTACCGTGGGGTTCCGGATCTTGGTAGTGTTTTATTCATTGTGTGACGGATGTATGTGCCAAGCGGCACGGATTACATATCTTTTATGTTATTTTCCGTTGTTTCTTATTTAAGTATTTATAACTTATAGATTCCGCAACGTGTTAGGCTTACCTAGTCGTGGGGACTGGGTGCCATCGCGACATGTTCACAATTGGTGAACTAGGGTCGTGACACCCCTCGTTCGGGGAAAATCACAAGCCATAAGGCAATTACATTACTGAGCACTCGATGCGTACACAGACGTGCGGAAGGAATTCCAAAAAGTATATCTCAAGCTGAATCAAGTACGCACGATAAGAATTCCAAGAAATGTGAAGTATTTTCTAAAGGTTCGAAACCTCCCGAGGATAAGTACAGGCGTCCCCGTACCGATCCACAAGACTCTACTAACCGGCTCAAGGCTCATGAGGCCTAGTAAACCTAGGCTCTGATACCAACTTGTCACGACCCCAAATTCGGTCGTGATGGCGCCCAGCACATTGCTAGGCCAGCCTGACCAATCAATAAAAATGACGAAGCTAGGAGCTCGCTTTATCCCATTTAAGCATATCAAAACATGAAGCAGCAGTGATACATATATCGAAAACGGGGAACCAAGTCCCAAAATATACCAACTCCCATAGACCGCAAGGTCAAGAGTTAGGAGCCTCTAAAGAACATAAGTGTAATAAAGTTTATAACCAACTCAGTGCAGAAAGGAAAGACAACAAGATAAGAAATGACAGCTAGAAGGGGAGTCAGGTCCTGCGGACGCTGCAGCTACCTCGACTATCCCGCACAATGCCTTCGAGCGGCTACCGAATCAGGTCTGCTGAGAGGTACCTGGATCTGCACACAAGGTGCATGGAGTAAAATGAGTACTGCCAGACTCAGTGGTAATAAACAAGGGTAAGACAACGTAGATAAGAAATCCACAGTAAAGCATAATGTAAAGCTATACCAATACCCTGTAACAGTTCAATACCAACAGTAGAGAGCCAACAATATTAACAACAAGTACAACAACTAGCAGGTGTAGCTAAATGCAATACAATGCATGAAATGACCGCTACGGCGCGTAGCCCGATCCAATTTGGGTACCCGGGCTCACTGTGGGGGTTCAGACTCCGGAGGGGCTCCTACAACCCAAGCATAATATTACTGCGGCATGCAGTCCGATCCAACATATATACCGCTGCGGCGTGCAGCCCGATCCACTACCAGTCAGCTAATATGCAAATGCAGCTTCGTAGGCTCAAACGTATTTTTGAATACTCTTTTATCGTTTTTCAGTTAAAAACAGTAATATCAAGTTCCAAAGATTGGAAATAGCATGATAACAAAAATAGCTACGGACTGGTAGTAAACTAGCATGTCAATATCACAAGACAATGATAACGATCCTCGCGGGATCCAATACTGGCTCACAGCCCACAAGTATACTCAACCGTCCAATAAGGAGGTTCAACGACTCAAGAGTAGCCAATATCACAACACAGTATGCAACCATCCGAGAAGGAGGTTCGACGGCTCAAGAATAGCCAAATATCATAACACAGTAACAACAGGTTGGACTAAGCTATAGTCCCCAATTCACAATCGACCCCGCACTCACAAGAGAGTACGTGTCTTGCCGCTATACAGCGTCACAAAGTGGTATACCGGGGTTTCAAACCCGCTGGTCATCACCCACATATATTACTCACCTCAATACAGCGCGACGACTACTCCGCAATGCCCTTTCCACGAGAATCAAGCTCCGCATGCGTAGAATCTGATCAAACATAGTAGAAACACAACAAATTAGGCCAATGGGACGACACCCAATCAATACAAATCGATTTACACCAAAAATGGCAAAGTTGACAAAACACGACTTTCGGTACGCTTCTAGAAAAATTACAAAAGTCACATATTCGGAATTCTCATCTCGATACGAGTCTAGGCATATAAAATTTACCAAATTCGGACTCCATTTGCCCATTCAAAACCTTGATTTTCTAAAGTTCAAGCCTAGGGCTAAATCCTCCATAAATTACCCCAAATTCCTCCATTTTCATGATATAATTGCATAATATTATCAATACTATTCATAGTTTAAGTCCATAGTTGATTACCTGATGATTTCCCTTGAGTTTCTCTTCAAAATCGCCCAAATCGCCTCCTTAAGCCGAGACCCAAATGTGTGAAATGTTTCTGAAATTTTCTAACTTCTGATACACTTAACTCACTGCGATTTTCGCTTCTGCGGGCCATTTCCGCCTCTGCGGAACCGCTTCCGCGACCAATTGGTCGCTTCTGCGAACCCAGGCCTAACTGGCCATTTCCGCTCATGTGAGCCACGGACCGCTCCTGCGCGTACGCTCCTGCGGAATTTCCCTCTGCCCCTGCGGGATGTCCGCTTCTGCGATCAAGAGTCCGCTCCTGCGGACTCGCCTATGCGATCGACCTTCCGCTTCTACGGACTCCCCATCTCGCCTCTTGACCGCTCCTGCTGCCTCCTATTCGCTCCTGCGACGCCGCCTCAGCGGACACTTTTCTGCTTCTGCGAAGACAAGCGCTTCTGCGCCCCCTCGTCCGCTCCTGCGGACTCGCTCCTGCGCCCCCATTTCTGCAGGAGCGAAAACAACAGAACCAGAGTCAAAACCTGCAATTTTCCACATTTTCTCCCGTTTAGCCATCCGAAAACACCCAGAGGACCCCGGGACCTCATCCAAACACACCAACACATCCTAATACCTTATTCGAACTTGTTCCAATCCTCAAAACACGTCTAACAACATCAAAACCCATAATTCACATCGAATTCAAGCCTAAATTTCTTAAAACATTCCAAATTACACAATCAATCAAAAACCCGACTAAACGACGTTCGAATGATCTGAAAATTTGCGTACATATACAAAATCACATGACAAAGCTACGGGAATTGTCGGAATTCCATTCCGACCCCCGGATCACAATCTCACCTACCGATCGGATTTCGCCAAAATTCAACCTTAGCCAATTCAAGCCTATTTCTACACCGGACCTCCAAATTCAGTTCCGATTGGTCCGCTAAGTCACAAATTACCTCCCGGAACTAACCAAATCACCAGAATCTGATTCCGAGTCCTCTAACTAAATAGTCAACTCCGGGTTGACTTTCCTTATTCAAGTTCCCTTCAAAAAGGCTATATGCCTCATTTTCAATCCAATTCACTCCTAACTCGCCCGATAGACTTTAACACTGATATGAAAACATAAAACACGTAAAATGCAAGATAACGGGGTGGTAATTACCGTGGCGATGGGCCGGGTCGTCATAGTAAGCAAGCTAATAAATAGATATTTCCCAAACAAAAAAAAAAGAGTAGAGAGTGGTATCTAAAAAACATAGTGACAAATAAATCTTGGGTAAATAATGAGGATGTTGAAAAGTTGTGTATTCTTTATCTTCTGGAATTTTTTATTTGTCCTTCTGAAAAACACCATATGTCTTTTATAGACAACTTTAAGTTTTATTTGGTAGAGTTTGGTCATTTTTTGTCATACCCGTGGGGTATTAACTCCTTCAATCAGGTTATGGAATCAGTTAGACATCGTCTAAATTCCCATGTACATTTTTATCTCATACAGGAATGCTCAATAGCCTTGCAAGTGTGGCTATATGAGTGTTGCTCGAATGTGAGCACGGAGATTGCTACGAGGTCTTCTAAGTCAAAACCTCGTATGTTAAGATGGTCAGCTTTAGGGGCAGATATGGTTAACTGCCTTTGAAGAGAAGGCGATAAAGCCTGAGTGAATTAAGGTATTTTTGACTGGATGTGTAGAAGAGATTGCAGTTCTTAATTTGCCAAAAAAATTGATTATGGAGCTGAGATGGGTGCACAATTATCAGTGGTTCCAAATGTTGATTCTCCAACATTGGAACCCAAACATACAGAAGCTCAACAGGAAAATGAATTTGTGGCTAAGAAGCTAAAGAAGCTGCAAAAGGGTCTTAAGCAAGTATTAATATTAACTACAAAATTTTTACATTTTATCTACATTTTCATAACAATTTATGTAGTCTGCAGTGTAGCCAAATTATAGTATAATTCTATAATTCTACATTTTTAACATGCAGGTTGATGAGAAGGTAGATGGTTTTCGGAAGGTTGTCTTTGAGGAACTTCATAACCTTAGAGTTTTTGTGGATGAATCTGTGAAGAATGTGGTAAAATTGATAAGCATGACAAAACTTATGGAAGAGGCAAAGGTAATAGTTGACACATATTTATATGTCAAAATAAATTATGTGCACTAAAAACTATATACTAACATTAAATCTATAATTTGCTGGTAGTTCAACCAAAAATAATGATCAACCTCAAGGATTGAATAACCAGCATATTGGTGCTCAAGTGCATGCTAGCACAAGCAACACAGATGTCTACAAACTAGTTATAAATTATTTTTGTTATTAATATTTTACCTACAAATTCGTATTTATATCTAAAACTTTCAATGCAGTATTATTTACCTTTTATATTTTAAATTGAAACTGCAGTTTGTCAAGAACATATTCCAGCATATGGGGACTTATATCCAGATTTTCAAGAAGCAGTCGAGGTTGAACATGCAGGTATAAAATCATGCTGCCATTCATAAAATGTAATTTTTATTTATACTATTTTACATTCATGTTAACTAATATATGTTTTATGTAACAGATATTGATAATATCAATTTGTGTTCCGTAATTCATGGAGTGACAGTAGCAGCTGAAACAGAACAAGTCATTGAGACACATCAAAGTGAAGGCGAAGATGCACTTTATGTGGATGAAGTTGTTCCTGAGGGATCAGAAACTGATAAGAAGGGTGTCACATTGGATGAATTTAAGTTGCCAGACAACTTGACACAATTGGTTATGTTTGGAGAGCCCATAGCACATGAACCAACACCTATTCATCCGAAGAGAACCAAACAACCGGGAAAACATGCACGATCACCTTTCATACTTCTATATAGTTCTGGAGGAAGCAACTCTATTGCACCTAAATTTTTCTACCTCAAGCACCCCTTCATAAGTCTAATTAGTGAAAATGTAGATGTTGATGTGTTATATAAGTTCAACAAGTGATTATACCACCGTAGAGACAAAGTCTCTAAGAGGTGTGAATGCTTAGTTTGATACTTTAATTTCAGCATTTTAAAGTATGAATATCTAATTTATTATGTAATTTTTTATAGGAGGAAGGCTCCTTTTTCAATAACCAAATCAAGCTTTGGTTAGACCTTGGAGTTTAAAAGGTGGATAAGAAGGAGTGATTTTATTCCCTTGCTCATCCAGGACAAGTCTTCAGTAACTCTGTAAGTATCAAAGAATAAATTCACAAAATTCAATTTGGCTTTTATCTTTTATAGTGTAAGTGTAGGTATATTGTAGTTATATTATAGTTTAACCTGAACATTTACAAATATGTGCTATCGTTGGAATGTCAATGTTATTTATACCATATGATAGTTGTTGTGTTAACAATTAGCAGCTAAAATGTAAATAATTATTAGAACATTTGAATTCTGCCGTTGTAGTTTAATATGAATCTGAATTGTAAAAAATTATAGTTACAGTGGGGCTAATAGTATATATTATTTTGTTTTCCGACACAATGATGTTATTATGTATTACTTGAGAAAAAAATGCAAATATGGTCCTAACAACAACAATTCTAGGTTTACGACAACTGATTGCTTGTTCAAGTCAAAGATTGGATAAATTTATGAGAAGTCCATAAGTTCTCCAATATAACACAAATATTCGATTGTTAAACCCGATGATGATGTTGCAGTATATATTCTTGGGTATAGAATTCTTGCTAATGTTGCCTGGGATGAAGTTCACTATGTCATCATGCCAGTGAATATTGTAGAGAATTTCTATTGGTTGTTGGTCATTTTCGACATAGCGGACAGGCAACTTTATATGTACGATTCCATGGTTACTTCACACAATCATAAGGCTATTGAAGCATGTGTTGAGATGTTTTCAATCATTATCCCTCTGCATTTGTCTTGCACTGATTTCTACGGGAAGCGTAAAGATATTGACTTCAAGATCACAAAGCCATACATTGACAAACCAGTTACAGACCCCTCAACATATAGTGGTTGGTTGCAGATATTCCTCAGCAAAAGGAAGGATCACTGTAAAATACCTATTCTCTCTTTCTGATTGTATGCAGTGATTGTGGTGTATTTATGGCTGCTTTTGCGGAATATGTTAGCCTTGGAGATTTGTCAATCCCTTCAGAAGACCTTTCGGATATCGACCAACATCGTACAGGCTATAAAGTTCTAC
This sequence comes from Nicotiana noctiflora, assembly GCA_032618575.1. Classification (NCBI taxonomy): domain Eukaryota; kingdom Viridiplantae; phylum Streptophyta; class Magnoliopsida; order Solanales; family Solanaceae; genus Nicotiana; species Nicotiana noctiflora. The sequence continues at coordinate 90,300 of JASVEL010012728.1, forward strand.
TATGGGACTATGCTACAAAGAAGCAAGAAGACGAGTCAATAAGTAAGAGTGAATTTACATGAAGTTAGCAAAGGGGAAGGGTTCACCTGCTTTGAATGAGAAGACTATAGTGCATAGAAAGAAGAAATAGTGTCATGTTTTCCTAGTTTTCTTGATGCAAATTTGTAGCTGAAGGAGAATACACTACCTTATGAATAAAGTTATTAAGTTTTTATTGAAACATACATTATTGTTTCGTTATTTTGTGTTTCATTATTAGTTCTTTACTTCAATAAAAATATGTTTTTTATAATAATTTTAAGATTTTTACCTCCAAGTTCTATGTAATATTTGTATATACCTGTCCGTTGAAGATAAATTATACAAAAAAAATAAAGAAATAAATACTATAATTGTAGAAATGTGTTATCGACAATAAATCTGCATATCGTATAGACGATTTCACATAAAATGCAATTTAACTATATTTAACCTACATTTTGACTACAATCCGAAAATAATTTATATGCAGTTACATTATATAATCAATTGTATTGTACATAATAACTAATGTAGATGCCTGATATGATTACACTAATTCAAAAACTAATGTAGATGCCTGATATGATAGATAAAAACATATTTAACACGCATGAAAAAATTGTAGATGAATTCGTAATGATCTTTAAAAACTTAAATGGTTACATTGCCAAAATCCGCTAACTTTAATCCACTAACACTTAGTTTGAATAACCATTCTAACTACATGATATTTATTTCTTTTTGGGAGCATTCTTGCAAGATCTTTTGTTATGCCTTTCACCTCCACAATTTTCGCATGACACCTTGTACATCTTAGACTTGATTTCATCATATGTTTTATATCTTTCCTTTTGAGGTATGTCTGGCTATCTTTTATCTTCACTGAGTGGCTTTACTACCTCATCCAAAATATGTTGTGGCACATTCCATTTGCTTTTATCGGGAAGAGAATTTGCTGGTATTTCATACGTACGCAAAAGGCTCTCCCTTGTGTAATATGGAGAGCAATAGTTTTTGTATGTTTCATGTCTGTGCCTTAATGCAGCCAAAGCATGCGCACATGAAAGTTCATCAAGTTGAAATTGGCCACAGCTGCATTTCTTGTTTTCTAGACACATAATATACTGCTTCACACCATCCAACACTGTATGTATATAATCTGTCGAAGCCCTCACCTACATTTTCAGAACAAACAAAAAGAAAAAATAGTTACATTATTAAAAATATAATATCTGCAATATTTTTACATAAACTACAATTCAACTACATTTTGCCTACATTTTATCTACAATCTGGAGAAACTGTGTAATAAAATATTTTTTCTCCTGCACTAAAACACTATATATTAAAGAGAGTATACCCTATGTTTCTGAGATAATGTACTATTTTTCTCTAATTCTTTGTTGAATTTGTAACCAAGGTATGTGAAGGTACCCTTAGCCTTCAATAACTTCTCTTTCGTCCAAGTTTCAAGAAGCGTCCTCATATACTCTAATAGGTCAAATATTGGCATCTCTCTTGCATATTTTATTAAAGCATTGAATGACTCTGAAATGTTTGATGCAGTATTATAAAAGGCGTTCTTGGGGGGGAGCCCCGGGGAGAGTCTTGGGGCGAGGCATATCGAAAACGCCCCGGGACGATGGTGGGGGGCGAAAGTCCTGTAAGGTGTATGCCCAGAAGTTCAAGTTGTACACCCGAACGAGTTTTTTGTTGAGGCGAGTTTTTCGATTGAGGCATAAGCCCAAGAGACACCTTTTAAAAAGAAATTAAAAATATTGAATTCAAAAGTAAATTTTTTAATATTGCTAAAATCCTTAAATTAGAAGTCTTTCCTAATTCTTTTCGCTAGTCTGGCTCTACCAAGAGCAATGATTTATCATTTTTTTTAAAGTAGAAAACTCCATTTCTTCTCCATAAGTCCAATTCAACAGGTTTGTTCCTTCCTCCATGTAAAAGATTTATTATTTTGAACTCATTATTTTTCACTCTTTTTATATTTCACTATTAGTTTGTAAATATGCAATTAATTAGTTTTTTAAAGTTCAGTGCTTCTCTTGCTCTCTTTCAAAATATAATATGGAATTATATGTATGCGTGCTTTTTTTATATATATTGATTAGATTTTTATATAATTTTAGTTATTTATTTGGGATTTATAATTTCATTAGATAATATGGAATTTCACTTCTATATAGTTATCTGGGATTTATATGTAATTTCACTTTATTTGGGATTTCTATATTATGGACATTTGATTTTATATATATATATATATATATATATATATATATATATATATATATATATATATATATATATATATATATATATATATATATATATATATATATATATATATATATCACTTATCCATAGTTTTTTTTAGAATTTTTATGCAATATTACCTATTTAATAATAATTTTTATAATTATATTATTTTATAAAATATTAAAAATTAAATACCCACGGGGCTTACGCCCCGCTGAGGCATATGCAAAATACCTTGCCTTACGCACACGCCTTTTAAAACACTGGTTTGATGTCATAGTCCAAGTTCTATGTCACGACCCCAAATCCGGTCGTGATGGCGCCCAGCACATTGCTAAGCCAGCCTGACCAATCAATATCAACAACGGAGCTAGAAGCTCTCTTTAACCCATTTAAGCATTTCAAAATATGAAACAATAGTAATATTTATACCAACGGCGGGGAGACCAAGTCCCAAAATATACTAACTCCCATAGACCGAAGGGTCAAGAGTCATGAGCCTCTACTGAACATGAGTGTATAAAGGTTTACAAGATACCAAGTGCGGAAAGAAATATCAACACAAAATCAAAAGACAGTAGGAAGGAATATCGGGTCCTGCGGACTCTGCAGCTACCTCGTATATCCCACGGATGTCGCCTCGCACAACTACTGGATCACTGCTGAGAGGTACCTAGATCTGCACACAAGGTGCAGGGAGTAAAATGAGTACTGCCAGACTCAGTGGTAATAAACAAGGGTAAGACAGCGCAGATAAGAAATCCGCAATAAAGCACTATGTAAAGCTATAATCAGCTACCCTGTCATAGAATCAATCTTCACTGTACCTGTACCAACAAATACCAATAAATAGCATAACAACTAGCAGATGTAGCTAAATGTAATGCAATGCATGATATGACCGCTACGGCGCGTAGCCCGACTCCAATTTTGGGTACCCGTGCTCACTGTGGGGGTTCAGACTCCGGAGGGGCTCCTACAGCCTAAGCACATCTCATAGAGATATTCCTGCGGCGTGCAGTCCGATCCAACATATATCTCGCTGCGGCGCGCAGCCCGATCCACTACTAGTCAGCTAATATGCAGATACAGCCTCGCAGGCTAAAAAGTAGTTTTTGAAAACTCTTTTATCATTTTTCAGTTGGAAAACAGTAATATCAAGTTCCACAGATTGGAATTAGCATAATAACAAAAATAGCTGCGGACTAGTAGTAAACTAGCATGTCTATATGATAAGACAATGATAACGATCCTCGCGGGATCCAATAACTGGCTCACGGCCCACATGTATACTCAACCGCCCAAGAAGGGGTTCCTCGGCTCAAGAGTGGCCATTATCACAATATATATATATGCAACCATCCGAGAAGGAGGTTCGACGGCTCGAGAATAGCCAATAATACAGTATCAACAGGTCGGACTAATATATAGTCTCCAGTTCATGATCGACCCCGCACTCTCAAAAGTGTGCGTGTCTCGCCGCTATACAGCGTCACAAAGTGGTATACCGGGGTTTCGAACCCGCTGGTCATCACCCACATCTATTACTCACCTCAATACAGCACGACGACTATTCCGCAATGCCCTTGCCACGATAATCAAGCTCCGCACGCGTAGAATCCGATCCAATACAGTAGAAATACAACAAATTAGGCCAATGGGACTACACCCAATCAATACAACTCAATTTACATCAAAATTCCCAAAGTTGTCAAAACCCGACTTTCGGTACGCTTATC
>JASVEL010012729.1:0-58427 GCA_032618575.1 Nicotiana noctiflora
ATCATTCTTGGCGTCCGGGTGTACCACAGCTAGTTGTCGTGTCGGCCCGTTGAGATCCTCCTTGTCTTCCCGTACCTCATCGCAGTAGGCGTTGTGGATCTCGTCCCAGGTGGTGGGAGGATACTTCATGAGCCGTCTTAGCAATTTCTTGGTGGCTCGGGAGCCATCCCTATTGAGCCCGTTCTGGAATGCTACCACCACCATCCCTTCCGATACATTTGGCAGGTTCATTCTTATCCTGTTGAATCTAGCGAGGAAGTCCCTGAGGCCTTCGCCAATGGTCTATCGGATGGAGAATATGTCATTCACCCTCGCTTATGCTTTCTTCGCACCGGCATGTGCGATGACGAATTTATCTGCCATTTCCTCGAAGGTCAAGATTGCCTTGTCGGGTAGTTGAGAGTACCAGGTTAGCGCTCCTCCGGTCAGCGTTTCGCCAAACTTCTTCAGCAGTACCGATGGTACATGTTCTTTGGACAAGTCGTTACCTTTTACTGCAGTGACGTAGTGGATGAGATGGTCCTCGGGGTCGGTGGTCCCGCGTACACCTTTAGGTATGGGGGCATCTTGAAGGTTTTTGGGATGGTGTAGGGCGCTGCTTCCTCGGAGTAAGGTTGTTCCACGAACCTTCCTACGTCCCGCTTGGGTAGTAGTTTAGGCGCCCCGGGAATCTTATCAACCCCGTCCTGGTGCTCCTTCATTTGGTCGCGGAGGGCTTGGTTTTCGCCCTCCATTTCCTTTATTTTCCTCAGGATGGTAGCCAACGTGTCATCATGCGCTTGGGTCTCGACGGACCAGCTGTTGGTCCGTGTTTCTTCCTGTTCGTCCGTTGCGGTGGTATTGCTGGTAGCCGGAGCGGCATTTTCGTAGCCTTGCGGCAGCTTTTCCGCTAGGCTGCTCAGTGCGCTAGCTAGCCATTCCTCCAGTAGCCTCCTGACTGCTGGAGGTGCCTCTTTCGGATCGGAATCCCTTCCCAGGGGTGTAGGGGAGGTTTCAGCTTCAGGCGCGGTAGAGGGAGTAGCATTGATGGTTGTGCTTCCCCAGCCTCATTCATTGCGCCCAGGAGGTTTGCGGTGACTTCAGCCATGACCGTGGGTCGTGTGTTACTTTCAGCCATCTTTGAAAAGTTTTAGTTTGATCGGATCTTCGCGAATGTATACTATAAGTTTGATTCTCATCCCCACAGACGGCGCCAAATTGTTTGCGCAAAAGATGTTTTGTATCTTAGAACTAATCAATCAATGTAGATGATAGGGTAATCGGAATCAGTGATGTGAGCACGTGATTTTTGCCTAACATGAATTACTCCCACAAAATCAAAACAAAAATTGTCTATTTTATGGTGTGTATTTTTTGTGAATTTTTGTGTTATTTTGGTATTTGTTTGCATTTGTATATACGTGATTATATGTGTTTAAATTAATAAAAAATACAAAAATATGTCGTGCTTACATTTCTTATCTAGCTTTGAAATTAGGAGTAATTAATTTTATCTTACAAAAACGAAAATCACAAAAAAATAATTCATCTTTTACATTTTTTAGCATTTAAATGCCTAATTGTGTGATTTATATTTAATTGATGTTTAAATTGAGTGTGTTAATTGTTAATATAACTTAATTAGTATTTCTTATAATTTAATTGATTTTGTAGTGTAATTAGAATTTCTGTTTTAATAAATTGAGAATTAAAATTAAAAGAGAAGAGAAAAGGAAATAATTAAGAGGAAAATCTGATTTGGGCCTGGACCACATGTTTATTACCCAAAGCCAAACTCTTACCCGCCCCGTTACCCTAAAAACCCGCCCCATTTCCCATTGTTAATCTGGACCGTTGATGATATTCCATCCAACGGTCCAGGATTAATTAATAATTTTACCCATAACCAAATGACCCCCCCTTTTTCCGCCGACCTCCTCTCATTTTTGCCCCATTTACAATCCCTCTCAAAACCCTAAAGACCCCTCTTCTCCAAAGCCCCAAGCCGCCGCACCCAATCCAACCCACAACCTCCACGCCGCCACCGTTCTCCTCCTCATCTCCGGCCTCACACCCATGTCTTTCCGTCAACCTAACAGTCAAGCCTAGTCTTTCAAGCCCCAAGCCGAACAAGAACCATAGAAAACCAAATATAGGGAGGCCGTCCGAAATTGGAATTAATTTGGGGTTTAATTGACTTTAATCGAAGTGTTCTCAGTAAAGAACACTCGATTAAAGTCCATTCGACCTCAAAAGGGATTCGATTCGAGAAATTAGCCCAGGTTCATCCATGTCCGATTTCTAAAGGTACTTTTCTTTGCCATTTTTTTTGTCTCATTTCTGTTTATTTATATACATTTGTTCATCTTTTGGATAAATTCTGTTGTTTTCAAATTTTTATTTTTCGGTTCTTTTCTTCTTCTCCGAACTCAAGACCGTTTATTTGGTCGACAAATTTTAGTTCTGTTTTATTGTTTGTCTTGATTGTGTGTGCATATTCGGTTCGATTATTGAAGTCGAACAATGTTTCTACACTGTCTTGTTTCTGCCGAAATGCTGTAAATCGAAAGTTTATTCGTCGACTGCGTATTATCGATTATAGATGTTGTAATCGACTAATCGAATAACGTCGACTTGCTTTCGTAGGCCTACTGGTTAGAACAGCAAGACAGTGATTCTCTTGATACTGATTAATTCCCTATTGAATCACTGTTAATTTGAAGATTGAATCGTTTGTGTTTGAATTATAAACGAATTGGTTTATAGTAGCCGAATTATAATTGTTAACTATCTGTAATTCCACTACTGGACCATTAGTTGTTGGTTATAGCTGTCCTTATTAGAAACTAATTGGCACTTAATCAAAACACCAAATGGTTGTTTAAAAGGATTAACAGAAAGCCTGACACTCGTTTAAGTTGTGTATTACATCAAGGTTGAAAGGGTTTGTTAGCTGTTTAAATCTTTGAAATAGGCAGAGTTTTGTTTAAATTAGTCTAAAATATGAAAAGGTGACTGTTACACTGTCCCAACAGCTTGAAAGAATTAAAAATGGCTAGCTTTAATCTTCAGATTTAGACACCAAGTAGTGGAGGCCAAGAGTTAGTTCTGATTTAGTAATAAAATAGGCTATGCACATGAGGGAAGAGGTTAAGACCTGCTGGACAGCAGGACTTTCCAGCATTTCTTCTACACTTTAAAGTTTTATATAGTTGAAATCATGCTTAGACAGAAAAAAGGTGGGGAAAGCAGGGAATAATGTGGGGTTTTTGTTTGATTTTAATAGTTAGGAGGTGCTGTGAGGTGCTGTAATGTTTAGCTATAAAACTGGCAGAATACTACAGACACAGACAGAGATTTTGGCAGAAAACACACTAAAACTCACACAGAAACACTCTCTGGAAACACTACACACACTGGAAAATCAGAACAACAGAGAAACACCCATTGGAAATAATAGGAAAACAGAGAGAAGCACCCTGGAAAAATAAATAGACTCACATTCTTGAAAGAACAGAATTCCTTTTTCTCTTATACATTTTTGAAACTGATTTTCAAGGAAACACATATTGAGAATCTGTTTGAATCTGTGTTGTTTGAATCAAGATTCCATACCAATTGGTTTGGTTAAGGTTGTTTTGGTTTGTTTTGGTTTCTATTGGTTTCGCACTATTTGTGGTTTGTTTGAATTGAGTTTTTGGTCAATTCCCGTCGGTTATTCTTGCTGGATTTTTGCTGCCGCCACTGTTATCTTGCTGTTCTTGTTCACTGCCGAACAAGTCACTCATTCCCTCTTTTGCTTTTGAATTCCAGGTACACATCCTTGGATTGTCTATTGCTTTTACTGGAAATAAAATGAAAGCATGTTTTGAATATTGCCGCGAAGCCATCATATGAATAATCTTGTTAGATATCCATTAAATTGGGGGGTGTTAGTTTTATTAAGGATTGTACTGTTAAGCATTAAGAGTTTGAGAGCGCACACAGTTATGTATGTCTATTTAGTTCTTACTTTCGTTATGAATAATTCGAAATAAAATCCGTTAGGTTTGTATTGTAATCTTGATTTATTTTTAGAATATCGATTAGTTTTCGTTATGTTTAACTAGTTTCTATTTTTGTTAGAATATATTTAGATCCATGTAAGTAAAACTAGCCAATACGGATTGAGATTTTCCTTGATATGTTAAATTGGTAATTTGTTAAAATCAAATAACTTAAGCATGTTTAAGGTGTTAATTTGATTGATGTTAATTATTAATGCAAGGTATTTTGAATCATTTTTTGAATTTCTTCATTTGATTTTCCTTTGAAATCTATTTGTACTTAAGTAGACAAGATAAGTTAAACCCGGTTTTTTTTTTAGATGCCAATGTTAGATCGATTTTAATCGCATAGTTTTGCTTTCGCTAATTAACATCGGATTAAGGATAGTAAACAATTTTATTTTTAATAATTGGATCAATTTGAATTATTTCTATTTCGCATATTTTGATCAATTTTTCGTTAGTTTATATCTTGTCATTTAATCTCCGGCCATAAATCAAAAAGCTAGGAAATAATATATCATTTGGTATGATTCTTTAATTGGAAATAATTTTAAGAGATACACTCTTAAGTAAATTGATCTTTTTTTGGTTTATTTTACAATGGTTTTGATCGGCATAGTTTCAAATAAACAACCCGGATACCCTTTTTTTTATACATTCACCTATCTGTCAAAAGTCCGAGTCTATGTTATAATTGTTTTTTTTTCTTTTGGCATGGTTTCAAATTAATAGAGCGGTTTAAAAGGTTAATTGGAGCATATAATTTATAAAACATGTATAAAATCAGGTATTTTTAGCCATTTATAATAATTGAAGCGACCGTGCTAGAACCACGGAATCCGGGGGTGCCTAACACCTTCCCTCGGGTCAACAGAATTTCTTACTTAGAATTTCTGGTTCGCAGATTTCATTTGGAAAGTCGTAAATTTCCTCGATTCGGGATTTAAATAAATCGGTGACTTGGGACACCATAATTTATTCCAAGTGGCGACTATGAAATAAATAGAATAATCCCGTTTTGAATATTGTCACTTAAATTGGAAAAAACTCCTTTGCGCTTCTACCCCCGGGTAGCGGGGCGCGCCAAAAGGAGGTGTGACAGCTCTGGCGACTCTGCTGGGGACACAAACCCAGAACTACTGGTTCAGGGTTTAAGAATTCGAGCTTTGAATAATTGTTGTATTTGGCTTATTTGTTACCTGATTTTGTTACATGTTTATATTTAATATGCTAAATATTGCTTTTACCGCTTTGATATTTTGTGAATTGTATATAAATTGTGCCGATACCCGTTTTTTCTCTTCTGAGTCTTTTGAAATATAATACCGGGCATTTGCTGGACATAGCCCGTTTTTCTCAAGATAGCCGTGGTGCTTGGCACCCGGTGAAGGATTTTGTAGTCACACATGTTTAGGCAGAGAGTTCGTCAATTAAGCCAGAAAGCCATGCTACCGGTGCACTGACACTCTTCGGCTCGAGTTGTCCGCTCGAGTTAAAGCCGGTCTAGACACTTTTCCAACAGGATGATGACTTAGAATAACAAAACCTTATGTCGGATCCCCGATAGGAACGTTTATTTGCATCATGTGCATATTTGACTTAGGAGGCTCAACACAGGGGTTGGGCCTGTCTAGGACAGGTGTACCTGAAACAAAAAGACCAACTTGTTACATCTTTTTGTGTGCATTTATTTGTTTCGATCTTACATGCCGACCGGTTTGTTAAAAAAGAGGAAGAAGTGGAAAACCTCAGGGTATATAGTCAAAATAGTTTTATGGAAAATAGTTAGTTCTTTGAAAATAAATTCTGAAAAAATGCAAAAAAAAAAAATTCCAAATAAATTTTCTTAATTTTATGAAAATAGTTAGTTCTTTAAAAAATAAATTTTGAAAAAAAAAAATGCAAAAAAAAATTTCCAAATAAATTTTCTTAGTTCCTTTGAAAATAATTTGTTTTAGAAATGCTGTTTAAAATAGTTTGTTTTCTTTTCTTAAAATGATTTAGTTCTTTTATTTTTCGAACTACGCAAGTTTGATTCTCACCAAACATGAGATACGTAGGCAACCCATATCGGGCTCAACTAATACTGATTTTTTTTAGAAAAAATAATAAAAATATTAGAATTAGGATTTTTGTTCTTACTCGAGAGTTAGGAAATTTTGCAAAAATAGCCAAACGCCTCAAAAAGGGCGCCGGAGGACTAATTTCGCAAAACGGAATATAGACATCACACTGGTATCCTGTTATACAACCTTCAAATCTTCTTCAAGTGCTGAAAGGCCGTATTAACAAGATTCATTTTTTTTATAAAGAAAAAAAAAATTGAAAAAAAAAATCTTAAGTTCAGCATGACTTTCTCGCAACGAATCGGCCAGAAAAGGGTGAGAGACGAAATGCCACCTATGTTCATGATCCAGGACAAAACCCCAGATCGGCTCTATAAATGGTGGACTAGTTTTTCAGCATGGGAAAGAAATCAAGTTCACAAGCACCTCAAATTTCTTCCGGACATCATGATGATAAAACCGGACAAAAATGTGATCATAGCTTTGGTGAGTTTTTGGGACTCAACAAGCAATGTGTTTAGATTCCGGGATTGCGAAATGACACCCACTTTGAAAGAATTGGGCGGACTCACGGGACTCGGAAGAGATTTGCACAAGATGAGACCTGCAGCTCCTAGGCAGATGGGTGTGAATAATTTCTTGAAAAAATTATGTCTCCGGCGGGTTCCCCTAGGTTGTCTGGAGAACGGTTGGGTGCCACTGGATTATCTCTACGACAGATTTGGTGATAAGAAAGGGTTTGAGAAATTCTCAAACGTTGAATTTGTTAACCAGCTAAATTATGACGCCTGGGGAGATTTAAGAATCTATGCTTTTATGATCGCTTTTTGGGAACCATGGTTTTTCCCGAACGTGGCGGACGCATCAGAATCCGTTTAGCTGCGGTGGTCTCATATCTACAGAGTAACGAGGAACACACTGTTCTTCCGATGATACTAGGAGACATCTTCCGGGCCTTAACTCGGTGCCAAGAAGGACAAGATTATTTTGAACGTTGTAATATCTTATTACAAATGTGGTTTATAGAACATCTCTATCATCACCCGATTGTGATAAACTTCAAAGCAGATTGGCTGAATTATATTCGCTGTCATACAAACAGAGCCGCCCGTTGTAACCTTCCGGAAGACTTGAGGACTTGGCAAGAACTTCTCAACTCTTTGAGAGCAGATCAACTTACCTGGAATTATTATTGGTTCCCTTCCGCCAAAATCATGCATATGTCGACATACCGCCCATTCTACATACTAATGGGTTTCAGGGGTTTCCAACCATATGCCCCGTTACGTGTCATGTGGCAGTTGGGTAGAGAACAGAAAAAGGTCCCAATTGAGGATATGCGATCGTTTACATGGGAATTTGTGACGAAAGAGACCCCGAGGGAGACTTATGCACAGAAGGTATGGTTCGGTAGTCGACTCTTCGACATCAACGAGATGGTTGCCGATCGAGAACGGGGAGAAGTGAGTCTCGCTTATCTTGAATGGTTCCACAACCAATCAATACCGGAGCAAAGGTCAGAAAGGTCAGTGAAGTATGCCGTCGATTGGGAGAGAGAAATAGAAGCCAGAGCTAGGGAGGCTGAGCATGAAACAACCCAAAATTTCCAATCTTGCATCAACACTTTAAAAGAAGACAAAGGAATTCTGGAAGCGGCAATGGACATACAACAGGCTGACTTCGATCGGGAAAGGGCCAGCTGGGAGCAGGAAAGAGAAGCACTCCAAACTCAAATTCGAGAGATGCAATTGGCCGCAGAAAGGTCAAGGAGGAGTCGGAATGATCAGATGCAGATAAACGATTTGGAAAGGAAAGCATTTGAACACCAAGAAGACTTGGAGAAGGCAAAAGTGGCTTTGGTTGCAGTCCGGACAAAATGGAAGAGAGCAGCCCACCAAGAAGCACTCCGTCTACAATAAGTAGAGAAAGACTATGATGCAATCATCGTTGATTTAAGAAAAGCAAATGCCACTCTTAGAGAACGAACTCTCATGCAAGTCCAGGATGCTAAAGCAGATAGAGACCGTTGTCACAACTTGATGGCACGGATGGAAAGACAAATAGATAGGCTCTTGGACCATGTCTCCGGCAACTCTCAACTATTAGGGGCAAAAAATAGACACATAGGGCAGCTGCTCAGAGAAAAAGACATGATCAGGACCAGGGTCAATGAGATCGGGCACTACATTACTATGAGGTGTTTGACCTGCGAACGAGTACCTCGGCCTGCCCTCTTCTCTTCAATCATGGAATGTGTCCACCAAGTCATGGCAGAATTGGGGAGTATACAGAAAGATCTTACACCAAGAACTGCAGCAAGGCCAAACAACGCCCCCCGGGCGCAAAGATTCGAGGCGTTGGAACATGCTTAGAAGAGTCTGTTGTTTTAGGGTCTGTTTGTCCTTTTTAAAAGTTTTTCTCCATTGTTGTCATTTTGCAAGTGTTTCAAGTTTGAAGTTTGTTGAAATAAAATTCATGAACATTTCATTCATATCTTATGTCTATTGTTTCCGAACTACGCCCGGTCTGATTCATGCGGGGACATGATACGTAGGCAATCCACATAAGATTCGACCATCACTAAAAAAAATAAAAAATAAAAAATAAAAAAAACGGGGAGAAAGAAAAGAAAAAAAAAAAAGGGGGGGGGGGAGAAGTTAAAAGAAAGAGAAGATTGATAAAGGATAAAAGCGAAGGAAAATACAAACCGGAATGATGCATCGCAAACGAATACATGTAGCAACATCATCACCTGTATAAGTGCATCACACCCAACGTGAGATTACTTATCTGTTATGTTGTTTCAGACTAACCGTTTGTTTGCGAAACTCCAGGTTTTAGTAAAAGTGGTTGACTTTGTGGTAATTTGGCACCACATTCGTACTTCACAAGGTCCAAAGGAAAAGTTCGGCAGCCTGAAAGTACTCATTCCTATTTTACTAGATCAAAAAAGGGTGCCAACATGTCTTCAGAAATGCCTTTAGCAACCATTCCCGTTTCAGAGGAAAGCTCATTGACAACCATCCCGGCTACTGAGTCGGCAGCTTTGGAGGAGAATAGAATGCTGCGTTGCCGCATGCTCGAGATGTTGGACGATTGTAACAACGGGAAAGAGCCCCCGAGTCTGGTCCCTGGGTTCCCTGAAATTCTTCTCAGATCAAGCGGAATTTCAAATACCCCCATCAATTACCCGCCCACTCTGTTTGGGTATTCTAATGCTACAACCCTCTCTGAATCACCCTCCACCTCCCATCCTCGGGTGACACCATATGATACATATGCAAGAACATCGGTTGAGTTGCCAGTTCCAGTCACAACGCACCCCGCCGCACATGCTCCTTTCTTTGACTCCGCATCCTTTACATTCCCAGCACCACCGCTTACACGAGACCATACCCAGGTTGCAGCCAATATATATCCTCAGCCACCTCGATATGAGTCTCTACCAAGCCAAAATCCAAAGGCCCCCGAGTAGGATGAGATGGCGAAAAGAATGAGGAGTTTGAAACAAAGCCTGAATAACATGCAAGATCTAAGTGGACAGAAAAGTGTATCTTACGCCGATCTATGCATGTTCCCGCACGTCCACTTGCCATCAGGTTTTAAGACACCAAAGTTCGAAAAGTATGACGGACATGGCGACCCCGTTGCTCATCTGAAGAAATACTGCAATCAATTGCGAGGTGCCGGCGGCAAGGAAGAATTGTTGATGGCATACTTCGGAGAAAGTTTGGTCGGAATAGCATCCGAATGGTATATGGATCAAGACATATCTCGATGGCACATCTGGGATGATCTGGCCAGAGATTTTGTGAAACAATTCCAATACAACATCGATATTGCGCCGGACAGGAATTCTCTATCGAACTTAAAGAAGAAGCCCTCAGAAAGCTTCAGAGAATATGCCATCAAATGGCGAGAGCAAGCATCCAGGGTGAAACCCCCTATGGACGAAATTGAAATGGTCACGACTTTTCTCCAAGCTCAAGAGCCGGACTACTTTCAAAATATGATGTCGGCGATGGGAAAACCTTTCGCCGAAGCTATCAAGATCGGAGAAATGGTAGAAAATGGCTTAAAAACAAGGCGAATTTTGAGTCAAGCAGCCATTCGGGCAACTTCCCAAGCCATTCAAGGCGGGTCTGGAGGGATGCCCCGAAGCAAGAAGAAAGAAGAATCTGCTATGGCAGCGGTAGAAGACAGGAGATATCGAACCTCAAGGCAGGTATTCTCCGACAGGGCCCCCCAGCATTACTATCCACATCACAGCATGTCTTATGCTCCTCCGCCTCCACCCTACGCAGTCATGAACATTCAACCTTTGGCACGGCCGCAGCCACCAGCCAACAGAAATCCACCTCCATTCCAGAGAAGCCAACCTCCTTACCCAAACCAGTATAATCCACGGCCGAATAACACCCGACACCGTGAGCAACCCAAAATGAGCTTTACACCGATTGGGGAGCCGTATTCCACTATTTTCCCAAAACTCAAGCAAGAAAACCTACTGCAGCCTGTTCCGCAGAACAGGCAGAATCCAGATTCTCCTGCCTACCAGAGAGGAATATATTGTGCATATCATTCGGGTGTTGAAGGACACAGTACTGACAATTGTTGGACATTGAAAAAGGCAGTGCAAGAATTGATCAATCAGGGGAGGATCGTCTTCGCAGATGAAGACATCCCAAATGTGACAAACAACCCATTACCAGCCCACAACAACGGGCCGGTGATTGGAATGATTTGTGACGACAAGGAATTTGACCCAGATTTGAAAGCGATAATCGCCATCGCCAACATAGAGAAGCGGCCTGAAGCTCCCCCGAAACAAGAGAAAATGGGGAAAAAGGTTGAAGTTCTTGAAACCAAATCTGAAAAGACGATTGAATTGAAAGCATCGTCTCAGAAGAGTGGAGTCCTTTACCTCCCACGAGGTCGGGTGGAAAGACCATTGTCAATAGGTGCCCCCAAGAAGTTCCATTTAAAGAGAGAAACATCAATGTATGTACCAAAGGGAACTTATGTAGCCCGAAAACCAGATGAACCTATGGTTATTGCACGCGTGCGACAAAAACCAATGACAGATCCATCCGCAGTACCCTGGAGCTACCAACGAACACTTGTTACGCGCAAAGGGAAAGAGATTGCGGGAAATTCATCTGAGAGCGTCCTAGGGCAGAAGTACTTAAACACACAGGAGGTAAATAATGCCACACAAAGGCGTTTCCCGTCAAAGAAACATGTAAGTGCTGAAGAGGCAGAGGTCTTTTTTCAAAAGATGCAAATGCCTGATTATGAGGTGATAGACCAACTGCGTAAATGCCCAGAGCAGGTGTCGATGTTGTCCTTTCTAATGAAGTCTACTGAACATCAAAAGGTTTTGTTAAAAGCCTTGAATGAGGCGTATGTGCCCATTGAGACTTCATCCGAACAACTTGAAAGAATGACAGAGAGATTCTTCGCGATCAATCAGATTTCTTTCAGTAAAGCCGATTTGCCTTTGGAAGGTGCCGCCCACAACAAAGCTTTGCATTTGACTATCAAAAGCGAAGGCTACTATATGATGAGGGTCATGGTTGATGGGGGTTCGGGGGTAGACATATGCCCGCTTTCCACTTTAGGCTGCATAGGAATCGGAGCTGAAAGGATTTGGCCTAACAACATATGTGTGCGAGCTTTTGACGGTGTGAAAAGAGATACTGTCGGAGAGATTGATGTAATTATGACCATCGGCCCGGTGGACTTCGAGGTGACATTCCAAGTTTTGGATATGGACACTTCTTACAATTTTCTTCTAGGGAGACCATGGATTCATGCGGCCGGAGCTGTGCCCTCTACCCTCCATCAGATGTTAAAATTTGAGCACAAAGGACAAGAGATCGTGGTCCACGGGGAAGACGAGCAATCGATTTATCGAGATCCGTCCATCCCGTGCTTAGAAGCAGAAGCGGGAAGCGAAAACATTGTCTATCAAGCTTTCGAGATTGTGTTGGCAGATCAACACGAAGAAGGGAACCCTCTCCCCCAACCTTTCTTGTCTAATGCCTCCATCATGGTAGCAAAAGAAATGATTAAACATGGCTTCCAGCCGGGAAAAGGTTTGGGAAAGTCCTTACAAGGAGTGCCGAAGCTGATAACTTTACCCGTAGCTGAAAAGTTCTTCGGAGTAGGCTTTCGCCCAACCCCCGAAGATGAGAGATGGGCCAACAAGAGAAAGGAGAAAGGATGGGTTCTGCCGCAACCATTGCCACATCTGTACCAAACTTTTGTCCGACCAAGGTACAGTGAAGAAGAAGAAGACGAGGTCTTCACAGCAGAGGAAATTGAAGAAATATGCGGGGCCATGAGGCAAATGCTCTATGATGTTAATATGGTCCAATCGGGAGAAGGAACAAGCACCGCCGAGGTGCTGTATGTGGGCCTTGAAGCTAAATTGCAAAATTGGAAAGCCACACCCTTCCCAATCAGGCGGGAGTTCTGGTAGATTTGTCTTGTCGTTTTTTACTTCAGGACGTAGCTTGGATGTTTTTTCTTTGTTTTCTTGTATTTTTGGTTTCCCCAATGTAATTTTGTTTGTTTTCAGAAAATTCCAAGAAAATAAAATAAACATTTCCTCATTTTTGCACTCTTTCTAATTTTGTTATTTATTCTTCCTTTTCAATCCTAATAATGCGGCTTTAAATAACATGACATGCTTGCGGAACTCATGCTCAAATCCGAACACGCCGCCTAATCTGGAAATAATGAACCAAGAACCGGAATACGATGAAGACGAGGCGTTTAGGGAAATAAATAGAGAATTGGAACACTTCGAGAATAAACCTAAGCCAAACTTGAATGACACCGAACCGGTTAATTTGGGAACTGATGAAGAGGTCCGAGAGACCAAGATAAGCATCCGCACAGATGAGAAAACACGAGATGCAATGATCCAACTCTTGTTTGAATTTAAAGACGTGTTTTCTTGGTCTTACGACGACATGCCAGGATTAGGAGCTGATCTAGTGGTGCACAAGTTACCAATCTACCCTGACTGTCGCCCAGTGCAACAAAAGCAAAGAAAGTTCAAGACTGACATCAGTGATAAAATCAAAGAAGAAATCACTAAGCAGTTGAAAACAGGGGTAATTCGAGTGGTACAATACACCACGTGGTTGGCTAATGTTGTGCTCGTGCCAAAGAAGGACGGAAAAACTCGAGTATGTGTTGACTACCGAGATCTGAATAAAGCAAGTCCTAAAGATAACGTTCCTTTACCAAACATCCATATCCTTGTTGATAACTGTGCCAAACATGAGATACAATCGTTTGTGGATTGTTACGCAGGATATCATCAAGTGTTGATGGATGAAGAGGACGTCGAGAAGACTGCTTTTACCATACCTTGGGGGACTTACTGTTACAGAGTCATGCCATTCGGTTTGAAAAACACGGGAGCAACATACATGAGAGCTATGACTGCCATTTTCCACGACATGATGCATCGGGAAATAGAGGTGTACGTGGACGATGTGATCATCAAATCCAGAACTCAGGGCGATCATGTGCGAGACTTGAGGAAATTCTTTGAGAGGTTGAGGAAATACGATTTGAAGTTGAATCCAGCCAAATGCTCTTTTGGAGTCCCGTCAGGTAAACTTTTGGGTTTCATAGTCAGTAGAAGAGGTATTGAATTAGATCCCACAAAGATAAAATCCATCCGGGATTTACCTCCTCCCAGAACAAAGAAAGATGTAATGAGTCTTCTAGGCCGACTGAACTACATCAGTAGGTTCATCGCTCAGTTGACTTCCACATGTGAACCCATATTCAAGTTGTTGAAGAAAGACGCTGCAATCAAATGGACAGTTGAATGCCAAGAAGCTTTTGACAAAATCAAAGAATATTTGTCGAACCCTCCAGTCTTAGTCCCACCAGAGCCGGGGAGACCTCTTTTCTTGTATTTAACAGTCTTGGAAAACTCTTTTGGTTGTGTCCTCGGAAAACGTGATGCGACAGAGAAGAAAGAGCAAGCGATCTACTACCTGAGCAAGAAATTCACTAGTTATGAGGTCAAGTACACTTTGCTGGAAAGAACGTGTTGTGCTTTAACTTGGGTCGCTCAGAAATTGAGACACTACCTCCAGGCCCATACAACTCACCTCATTACTCGGTTGGATCCTTTGAAGTATATATTCCAGAAACCGATGCCCACCGGAAGATTGGCGAAGTGGAAAATCCTGCTCACTGAGTTTGACATAGTCTATGTCACTCGTACGGCGATGAAAGCTCAAGCATTAGCAGACCATTTGGCTGAGAACCCGATCGACGAGGAGTATCAACCATTGAATACCTACTTTCCTGATGAAGAGATAAATACGACAGAAGTTGTTGCAGAGGACAGTCGTGCTTGGAAAATGTTTTTCGATGGGGCGGTAAACGCTAAAGGTGTAGGGATTGGGGCAATCTTGATCTCTCCTGTTGGTCAGCATTACCCGGCCACGGCTAGGCTCCGTTTCTTCTGCACGAACAATACGGCTGAGTATGAAGCTTGTATCATGGGCATGAACATGGCAATTGATCAGGGCGTCGAAGATTTGTTGATCATGGGAGATTCGGATCTAATTATCAAACAATCTCAAGGTGAATGGGAAACTCGGGACGTTAAACTCCTCCCTTACCGACAGCACGTGAATATTCTTGGCAAGCGATTTGCATCAATAGAGTTCAGGTATATCCCACGATGTCACAATGAACTAGCCGACGCACTTGCCACTTTAGCTTCAATGCTACCTTATCCGGGCAACGCCCGTGTCAATCCCTTGGAAATCCAAATTAGGGAAAGCCACGGTTATTGCAATGCAATCGAAGAGGGACCAAGCATCAAACCATGGTACTACGATATCAGGAGATTTTTGAGAACACAAGAATACCCAGAACATGCTACTGGAGATCAAAAGAGGACCATTAGGCGACATGCAGGTGGTTTCTTTTTGAGCGGCGAGGTCATGTATAAAAGAACCCCGGATCTTAACCTTTTAAGGTGTGTTGATGCCGAAGAAGCAGGAAGAATCATGTACGAAGTACACTCAGGAGTATGCGGGCCTCATATGAATGGGTATGTTTTAGCCAAGAAAATCATTCGAGCAGGTTATTATTGGATGACCATGGAGAAAGATTGTTTCGGTTTTGTCCGAAAATGCCATCAATGTCAGGTACATGGAGATCTGATTCATGCACCGCCAACTGAGCTACATCCCATGTCAGTGTCGTGGCCATTTGTCACTTGGGGAATGGATGTCATTGGCCCGATTGAGCCGAAAGCTTCGAATGGGCACCGATTCATATTGGTGGCTATCGATTACTTCACAAAATGGGTCGAAGCCGACACTCTCAAATCGGTCACTAAGAAAGCTGTGGTGGATTTTGTACACTCAAATCTTATCTGTCGTTTTGGTATACCTGCAACTATCATCACAGACAATGCTGCGAATCTGAATAGTCATTTGATGGAAGAAATATGTGAGCAATTCAAAATAACGCATAGGAACTCCACTCCTTATCGGCCCAAAGCCAATGGTGCCGTGGAAGCAGCGAACAAAAACATTAAGAAGATTTTGAGAAAGACAATCCAAAACTCTAGACAATGGCATGAACAATTACCGTTCGCCTTACTGGGATACCGTACTACAGTACGCACATCAGTAGGAGCAACTCCATACCTGTTAGTCTATGGAACCGAGGCTGTGATACCGACAGAGGTAAAAATTCCTTCACTTCGTACGATTGTTGAAGCAGAGATTGAAGATAGCGAGTGGGTTAAGACTCGTTTGGAGCAATTAACTTTGATCGATGAAAAGCGAATGGCTGCGGTCTGTCACGGATAACTGTACCAACAAAGAATGGCTCGTGCTTACAACAAGAAAGTACGACCGAGAAATTTCGAAGTAGGTCAGTTGGTTTTAAGACGCATTCTTCCACATCACCAGGAAGCGAAAGGAAAATTCGCTCCTAATTGGAAGGGACCATACATCATCAGGAAGATACTGCCGAGAGGAGCGTTATACTTGGGAGACATGGAAGGAAAAGATCCTGAAACAGTTGTGAATGCAGATGCTGTGAAAAGGTATTATGTCTGAATTTGCTTCGATGATGTCCTTACAAGTCGAAATGATTGAAGGCTTTTATTCCCACTACCCAAACACTGCCAACCCTTTTGTAAACCCTTTGAGCCGGTTACCTTTCTTTGGCTACCCTCTTTGGAATCTAAAAAAAAAAAAAAAAACAACAACAACAACAAATTTCCTGAACTACGTTCTGACTTGATTCCGAAAGGATACATAGGCAACCTCTCCCTGAGGTTCAGTCACACCAAACCAAAAATCCCAGTTTCCCAAAAAAAAATGAAACTGGGGCAGATGATATTGTTGATTCGGTTTAAGGTCCGTCAAGATGATTCCAAAGTTGTGATTTTGTCCACAATTCTTGTTACCCAAACCAAGTACAAGTCCTTCAAGATCGATTGGAAGCTGTGAAAACATCATTGTTGCAGTCCGAAGTTCCTGGAATGAAAAGAAATAAAATGAGAGAGTCTTATTAGTGAAAACCTTCGGGCACCATAAGACGATGGAAGTAGAGAAATACAAAATGAGAGAGCTCGTTGGTAAAAACACGCAAACAGTGCTATCTGGCGATGGTGAGAAGAGAAATGAGAGAGGTCGATTGGCGAAAACCCGCAAAAGGGCGCTATCAACCAAAAAGGTTGTTTTCACCACAAGAGGTCCTGGCACGGCTCCTTAGCTCGGAAATATAGACCCGTTCTGGTTCATAATAAATTGGGAGTTTGTGACGATCAAGCATCTAGTCCGAGAAGCATGTCGTGTTGGTTAAAGTCGGCATATACCTCAGATAAGTCATTCTTTTCCCCCGAAAGGGACTCCTCTATCTTCGATACGCTTTTCCATTCTTTGTTCATTTTTCTTTAAATCCCTTTCGGTTTAATTTTAATTCTGGAACTATTACAAAGGAAGGCGACAGGACCGGTTTTACAGGACTCCGCCTGGTAAAGAAGAAAAGAAAAACAGCCTCAGTGGCGTATTGATACAATCCCCGATTGGATCGTAATGATCGATTGTTTCCAAAGAAACGGAGTTTAGAAAGGAAATGGAAATCGAAGGCTAAGGTCTTAGAAGAAACGGAATAAGGCAGAAGGATAAAAACCACACAGAAAATCCTCGTGGAATTCCGGGAATGAACCCGGTCAGTTTGAAAGGAAGTCACCCCAAAGACAATTGGTAGCAAACTTCTCAATGGAAATGGGAAAACGATCAAGCAATGAAGATAATCAAGGCCAAAAAGTCAACCACTTTTTTAACTAATAAAATGTTCTTTGTTGAAAGCACGTCTATTTAATTGTGCAAGAAGAAGGTACAACTCAAAGAAGTGAAGTACGCAAGCATTGAAATGGCTTTGGAACAAGGAAAACACACAAAAAGGGAAGTTTCCCTTTAGAGCTTTATCTTATGCATTTGTCAATGGTTAAAAAGAAAGCCTAAAAGAAGGCCCAAAAGAAAGAATAAAAGAAAAGAAAATGAAAACTTCAAAAAAAGAGAATCAAATCATATCAGTCCAATATCTGTTTGGACCCCGGTCAGAAAAACCGAGGGTCTTTCCGGCCAGAAAGCCGTGAAACCTTCATCCTCGGTCAAAAAACCGAGGATCTCCCAGTCAGAAAACTGCGGAGCCATTTAATTTTACCCCGGCCAAAAAACCGAGGATCCGACGGCCAAAAAACCATTAGATATTGTTTGAATTCCGGCCAGAAAGCCGTGAAACTTTTCTTCCCGGTCAAAAAACCGAGGATCTCCCGGTCAGAAAACTGCGGAGCCATTTACTTTTACCCGACCAAAAAACCGAGGATCCGACGGCCAAAAAACCGTTAGATATTGTTTGAATTCCGGCCGGAAAGCCGTGAAACTTTTATCCCGGTCGAAAACCGGGGATCTCCCGGTCGAAAAGCTGCGGAGCCATTTACTTTTACCCGACCAAAAAACCGAGGATACGACGGCCAAAAAACCGTTAGATATTGTTTGAGTTCCGACCAGAAAGCAGTGAAACTTTTATCCCGGTCAAAAAACGAGGATCTCCCGGTCGAAAACTGCGGAGCCGTTTACTTTTACCCGACCAAAAAACCGAGGATCCGACGGCCAAAAAACCGTTAGATATTGTTTGAATTCCGGCCAAAAAGTCGTGAAACTTTTATCCCCGGTCAGAAAACCGAGGATCTCCCGGTCGGAAAAACTGCGAGCCATTTACTTTTACCCCGGCCAAAAACCGAGGATCCGACGGCCGAAAAATCCGTTAGATATTGTTTGAATTCGGCCGGAAAGCCGTGAAACTTTTATCCCGGTCGGAAAACGAGGATCTCCCGGTCGAAAAGCTGCGGAGCCGTTTACTTTTACCCGGCCAAAAAACCGAGGATACGACGGCCAAAAAACCGTTAGATATTGTTTGAATTCGACCAGAAAGCCTGAAACTTTTATCCCGGTCGGAAAACCGAGGATCTCCCAGAGTCAGAAAACTACGGAGCCATTTACTTTTACCCGGCCAAAAAACCGAGGATCCTGACGGCCAAAAAACCGTTAGATATTGTTTGAATTCGGCCGAAAGCCGTGAAACTTTTATCCCGGTCGGAAAACCGAGGATCTCCCAGTCAGAAAACTGCGGAGCCATTTACTTTAACCCGGCCAAAAAACCGAGGATCTGACGGCCAAAAAACCGTTAGATAGAACAAGAACCATAGAAAACCAAATATAGGGAGGCCGTCCGAAATTGGAATTAATTTGGGGTTTAATTGACTTTAATCGAAGTGTTCTCAGTAAAGAACACTCGATTAAAGTCCATTCGACCTCAAAAGGGATTCGATTCGAGAAATTAGCCCAGGTTCATCCATGTCCGATTTCTAAAGGTACTTTTCTTTGCCATTTTTTTTGTCTCATTTCTGTTTATTTATATACATTTGTTCATCTTTTGGATAAATTCTGTTGTTTTCAAATTTTTATTTTTCGGTTCTTTTCTTCTTCTCCGAACTCAAGACCGTTTATTTGGTCGACAAATTTTAGTTCTGTTTTATTGTTTGTCTTGATTGTGTGTGCATATTCGGTTCGATTATTGAAGTCGAACAATGTTTCTACACTGTCTTGTTTCTGCCGAAATGCTGTAAATCGAAAGTTTATTCGTCGACTGCGTATTATCGATTATAGATGTTGTAATCGACTAATCGAATAACGTCGACTTGCTTTCGTAGGCCTACTGGTTAGAACAGCAAGACAGTGATTCTCTTGATACTGATTAATTCCCTATTGAATCACTGTTAATTTGAAGATTGAATCGTTTGTGTTTGAATTATAAACGAATTGGTTTATAGTAGCTGAATTATAATTGTTAACTATCTGTAATTCCACTACTGGACCATTAGTTGTTGGTTATAGCTGTCCTTATTAGAAACTAATTAGCACTTAATCAAAACACCAAATGGTTGTTTAAAAGGATTAACAGAAAGCCTGACACTCGTTTAAGTTGTGTATTACATCAAGGTTGAAAGGGTTTGTTAGCTGTTTAAATCTTTGAAATAGGCAGAGTTTTGTTTAAATTAGTCTAAAATGTGAAAAGGTGACTGTTACACTGTCCCAACAGCTTGAAAGAATTAAAAATGGCTAGCTTTAATCTTCAGATTTAGACACCAAGTAGTGGAGGCCAAGAGTTAGTTCTGATTTAGTAATAAAATAGGCTATGCACATGAGGGAAGAGGTTAAGACCTGCTGGACAGCAGGACTTTCCAGCATTTCTTCTACACTTTAAAGTTTTATATAGTTGAAACCATGCTTAGACAGAAAAAAGGGGGGAAAGCAGGGAATAATGTGGGGTTTTTGTTTGATTTTAATAGTTAGGAGGTGCTGTAATGTTTGGCTATAAAACTGGCAGAATACTACAGACACAGACAGAGATTTTGGCAGAAAACACACTAAAACTCACACAGAAACACTCTCTGGAAACACTACACACACTGGAAAATCAGAACAACAGAGAAACACCCATTGGAAATAATAGGAAAACAGAGAGAAGCACCCTGGAAAAATAAATAGACTCACATTCTTGAAAGAACAGAATTCCTTTTTCTCTTATACATTTTTGAAACTGATTTTCAAGGAAACACATATTGAGAATCTGTTTGAATCTGTTTTGTTTGAATCAAGATTCCATACCAATTGGTTTGGTTAAGGTAGTTTTGGTTTGTTTTGGTTTCTATTGGTTTCGCACTATTCGTGGTTTGTTTGAATTGAGTTTTTGGTCAATTCCCGTCGGTTATTCTTGCTGGATTTTTGCTGCCGCCACTGTTATCTTGATGTTCTTGTTCACTGCCGAACAAGTCACTCATTCCCTCTTTTGCTTTTGAATTCTAGGTACACATCCTTGGATTGTCTATTGCTTTTACTGGAAATAAAATGAAAACATGTTTTGAATATTGCCGCGAAGCCATCATATGAATAATCTTGTTAGATATCCATTAAATTGGGGGGTGTTAGTTGTATTAAGGATTCTACTGTTAAGCATTAAGAGTTTGAGAGCGCACACAGTTATGTATGTCTATTTAGTTCTTACTTTCGTTATGAATAATTCGAAATAAAATCCGTTAGGTTTGTATTGTAATCTTGATTTATTTTTAGAATATCGTTTAGTTTTCGTTATGTTTAACTAGTTTCTATTTTTGTTAGCATATATTTAGATCCATGTAAGTAAAACTAGCCAATACGGATTGAGATTTTCCTTGATATGTTAAATTGGTAATTTGTTAAAATCAAATAACTTAAGCATGTTTAAGGTGTTAATTTGATTGATGTTAATTATTAATGCAAGGTATTTTGAATCATTTTTTGATATTCTTCATTTGATTTTCCTTTGAAATCTATTTGTACTTAAGTAGACAAGATAAGTTAAACCCGGTTTTTTTTTAGATGCCAATGTTAGATCGATTTTAATCGCATAGTTTTGCTTTCGCTAATTAACGTCGGATTAAGGATAGTAAACAATTTTACTTTTAATAATTGGATCAATTTGAATTATTTCTATTTCGCATATTTTGATCAATTTTTCGTTAGTTTATATCTTGTCATTTAATCTTCGGCCATAAATCAAAAAGCTAGGAAATAATATATCATTTGGTATGATTCTTTAATTGGAAATAATTTTAAGAGATACACTCTTAAGTAAATTGATCTTTTTTTGGTTTATTTTACAATGGTTTTGATCGGCATAGTTTCAAATAAACAACCCGGATACCCTTTTTTTTATACATTCACCTATCTGTCAAAAGTCCGAGTCTATGTTATAATTGTTTTTTTTTTTGGCATGGTTTCAAATTAATAGAGCGGTTTAAAAGGTTATTTGGAGCATATAATTTATAAAACATGTATAAAATCAGGTATTTTTAGCCATTTATAATAATTGAAGCGACCATGCTAGAACCACGGGATCCGGGGGTACCTAACACCTTCCCTCGGGTCAACAGAATTCCTTACTTAGAATCTCTGGTTCGCAGACTTCATTTGGAAAGTCGTAAATTTCCTCGATTCGGGATTTAAATAAATCGGTGACTTGGGACACCATAATTTATTCCAAGTGGCGCCTCTGAAATAAATAGAATAATCCCGTTTCGAATATTGTCACTTAAATTGGAAAAACTCCCTTGCGCATCTACCCTTCGGGGTAGGGGGCACGCCAAAAGGAGGTGTGACAAGTGATAATATAAATCGAAGATCAATCGTCGAAACAATGTGAATAAAGTGATTAGTATAAGGAGATGGTAAGAACGAAATGTAGAAGATAGAGCAAATGAGCAGTAGTGATAGCAGTAATAGAGAGAGAGAGAGATATGTCTTATTATCCGAAAATCAGATCCCTTACAAATGGGGGAGGCCCTCCCTTATATAATGAGAGGGTCTTCTCGCCCAACTTATTACATTGACGCCCTGATACTATAAGCGTAATCAAAACAGAGGCCGGGGGACTGGTGTCACGACCCGAATTTTCCACCATCGGGGTCATGATGGCGCCTACTAAATGAAAGCTAGGCAAGCCAAATATTAATTACATCTCCATTAATTACTAATTTCTTATTAACAACATAAAAATTTCAGCGGAAGACTTAGTCAAATGTGATAAAGAAAATCCAAATCTGATACACTACCCAAGATTGGTGTCACAATACTCACGAACTTCTAAGAATAATACACATAATTGTCTGAAAGAAAATACAAGTTGTTTATCTCGATTACATGAGATAACAGAATGAAAAGCATAGATAGAAGAGACAACGGGTCCTGCGGACGTCTGCAAGGCTACCTCGTAGTCTCCGTAGTTGAAAAATCCACAAGTCTCTACTGCCGCTGCTGCTGTCCGTAACCTGTATCCGCGCAAAGAGAGCGCAGAGTGTAGTATCAGCACAACCGACCCCATGTGCTGGTAAGTGTCTGGCCTATCCCAGCGAACTAGTGATAAGGCTAAGGCCAGTCACCCACCTAAACCTGTACAGTTGCAATATAGATATATATATATATATATATATATATAATACATTTTAAAGAAATACTCTGCTCTGAAATAATATTTAATAACTCAAGATATCCAAAATAATCTTACTTTCATGTCTCAATTTCCTCTTTCATTTCATGTCTCGTGGTAGGCGTACCACCCGCTCCCAACTATCACAGTAATTATCTCTTGTGGTAGGCGTACCACCCGCTCCCAATTATCAATAATTATATCTTGTGGTAGGCGTACCACCCACTCCCAAATATATCAAAAATTATATCTTGTGGTAGGCGTACCACCCGCTCCCAAATATATCAAAAATTATATCTTGTGGTAGGCGTACCACCCGCTCCCAAATATATCAAAAATTATATCTTGTGGTAGGCGTACCACCCGCTCCCAAATATATCAATAGGCTACCAGCAACTATGGCCAATGCCAAGATTTAAATCACTTCGTGGTCGGCGTACCACACGATCCCATTTCTTATTATATAAGTGGTCGGCGTACCACACGATCCCATTTCATAAATATATATATATATTACCGGCATTTAGCCAATAATCTCTATATCAACAATATTTGTAATTACCGGTTTTTAAACCAATAATTTATAATAGTTTCCACAATTTACCTTCATTACCGGTATAACACCAATAATTCTTATTCAACAATTTATTCATAACTAAATTCATATTCCTACAAACTAGGATAGAACAAACACTTACCTCGAAAGTTTACGAACGATTCAATCCGTAGCAATGACTTTTCCTTTTGAATTTGACTCCAATCCAATCGTATCTATACACAATTGATTTAATATCATCAATTCTACTTAACAAACTAATTCATATTGCTAAATATGGTTTTTACAACATTCTGCCCGGAATAGTAAAAATCGACCCCGGGCCCACATAATCGAAACTCAAGTTTCGAACCAAAATAAGTTCACCCAATCTTCCATGAGTTCAAATATACAATTTGTTCTTAAGTTCGACTTCAAAACGAGGTCTAAATCGCAAATTCTTTGAAAGCCCTAACTATACCCATTTCTCAAATTTCCAACCAATTTACACATGTTTAAGCCTAAGGATTTGATTGATGTTGATGAAAAATGATGAAGACAAGTTAACAATACTTACCCAATGAACTTTGATGAAGAAATGCCTCAAAAATCGCCCAAAAGTTGTGGAGAAGAAGGGATTTTGTGAAAGTGGGATAAAATCCCGTAAGTATTCTGTTTTGGGGTATTAAATCACTGGGCGGAATTTTGTTCTACGCGATTGCGTGAATTGGATCGCGATCGCGGAAGGCAAATGTTCAACACTACGCGATCGCGTGGACAATGCTGCGATCGCGTAGAAGAATTTCGCTAGGTGGCACATTTGTACTACGCGGTCGCGTGAAAAGGGTCGCGATCGCGGTGAAGGAAAACGGAAAGCTACGCGATCGCGTGCAGACGGATGCGATCGCGTTGAAGAAAGACGGAAAGCTTCGCGATCGCGTGAAGACAGCCGCGATCGCGTTGAGTAACGTGACAAGGCAGTGCGATCGCGTGAACAAGGCCGCGATCGCGTAGAGTAAAATGTCTGTGTAAAAATTGCAGAAAATCTGCCAGTTTTCTAAGTCCAAAAACACCCCGAACCACCTCAGAAACACTCCCGAGCCCTCGGGGCTCCAAACCAAATATGTACACTAACTCAAAAACATCATACGAACTTGCTCGCGCGATCAAATCGCTAAAATAACATCAAAATCAATGAGTTGAGCCTTAAAGCTCAAGAATTCTTTAAGATTTCATAATTTCCAAACTTTCCAATTTAAGGCCGAAACACGTCAAACGACGTCCGTTTTCAACCAAACTTTACGGGAAGCGCTTAACCAATATATATGACTTGTACCGGGCGTCGGAACCAAAATACGAGCCCGATAACAGTACTATTTAATCAAAATTCAATTTCATTTTCCTTAAACATTTTCAGAAAACAATTTAACAGAAAAATTCTTTTACCGGGGTTCTAGACCTCGGATTTCAATTCCGGACATATGCCCAAGTTCCATATTTTTCTACGGATTTTCTGAAATAGTCAAATCACGGATCCAGGTCCGTTTACCAAAAATGTTGACCAAAGTCAACCATATCAATATTAATATCAAAATTCTTCTACTTTTTCACATATTTCACATATTTCAACATAAATCTTTTCCAGCTTTGTGCCCGGACTGTGCACGCAAATCGAGGCAACTATAAATGAGGTTTTCAAGACCTCAAAAGCTCGGAATGATTAAATAAACAAGTGATGACCCTTTGGGTCGTCACAATCTCCACCTCTAAAACAACCGTTCGTCCTCGAACGGACAAAAGAAAGAAGTACCTGAGTCAGGAAACAAGTGTGGGTAGCGGCTCCGCATATCAGACTCGGACTCCCGGGTCGATGCCTCAGGAGGCTGACCTCTCCACTGAACACGCACAGAAGGATAACTCTTCGACCTCAACTGTCGAACCTGCCGGTCTAGAATGGCCACCGGCTCCTCCTCGTAAGATAGATCATTGTCCAATTGGACAATGCCGAAGTCTAACACATGTGTGGGATCGCCGTGGTATCTCCGAAGCATAGATACATGAAAAAATGGATGCACGGCTGATAAGCTAGGCGGCAAAGCTAATCCGTAAGCCACCCCTCCCACTCTGTCTAGAATCTCGAATGGACCGATATACCTAGAGCTGCTGAGCTTGCCCTGCTTCCCAAACCTCGTCACGCCGCTTCATAGGCGACACTCGGAGCAATACTCGTTCACCGACCATGAAATCTACATCTCGAACCTTGCGATCCGCATAAGTCTTTTGCCTAGGCTGAGCTGAACGCAATCTCTCTGAATAGTCTTGACCTTATCCAAGGCCTCCTGAACTAAGTCTGTACCCAACAACGGAGCCTCTCCCGGTTCAAACCATCCAGTCGGTGATCGACGTCGCCTACCGTACAACGCCTCGTACGGAGCCATCTGAATGTTAGACTGGAAGCTGTTATTGTAGGCGAACTGCGCTAATGGCGAGCCGGTCCCGCGAACCTCACGAAATCAATAACACGAAGCTCGAAGCATGTCCTCGAGAATCTGAATAGTCTCTCGGACTGGCCGTCCGTCCGAGGATGAAATGCTGTACTCAGCTGAAACTGGGTGCCTAACTCCTGCTGGATCGCTCTCCAGAACCGCGAGGTAAACTGTGTACCCCGATCGGAGATAATAGATACCGGCACCCCATGAAGACGAACAATCTCACTAATGTAAATCTCCGCTAACCTCTCAGATGAGTAGGAGACTGATACTGGAATAAAGTGTGCTGACTTGGTCAGCCTATCAATGATGACCCAAATAGCATCAAATTTCCTTCTAGTCAAAGGAAGTCCAGTGACGAAATCCATAGTGATCCGCTCCCGTTTCCACTCGGGAATTTCAATTCTCTGGAATACACCACCCCAGGTCTCTGGTGCTCATATTTCACCTGCTGACAATTTAGACACCGAGCTACATACGCAACGATATCTTTCTTCATTCTGCGCCACCAATAGTGTTGCCGTAAGTCCTGGTACATCTTCGCGGCACCTGGGTGAATAGAATACCGTAAGCTGTGGGCCTCCGCTAAGATTAACTCTCGAATTCCTTCGACATTGGGCACACAAACTCGACCATGCAATTTCAATATCCCGTCATCATCTAGATTTACCTGTGTGGCACCTCCCCGTTGTCCTGTATCTCTCAACTCGCGCAAATGAGGATCATCAAGTTGCCTCTCACGGATACGCTCTAATAAAGAAGAATGAGCGGCCGTGCAGGCTAACACTCTGCTAGGCTCAGAAATGTCCAATCTCGCGAACCGGTTGGCTAATGCATGGACGTCTAGAGCCTAATGGTCTCTGATCGACCGGAATATATGCAAGACTACCCATGCGGCATACTTTCTACTCGATGCGTCGGCCACCGCATTGGCCTTACCCAGGTGATATAAAATAGTAACATCATAGTCTTGCTAGCAACTCTAGCCATCGTCTCTTGCCTCGTATTCAACTCTTTCTGCTTAAACAAATACGAAGACTCTTATGATCGGTGTACACTTCACATGCTACACCGTACAAATAATGCCTCCAGATCTTGAATGCGTGAATAATCGCCGCCAATTCTAGATCATGCGCTGGATAGTTCTTCTCATGAATCTTCGATTGCCTCGAAGCATAGGCGATAACCTTGCCATCTCGCATTAACACTGCACCAAGCCCAATACGGGAAGCATCGCAATAAACAATATAAGGTCCCTACACTGTGGGTAAAACCAATACGGTGTTGTGGTGAAGGTTGTCTTGAGCTTTTGAAAGCTCGCCTCGCATTCATCGGACCATTCAAATTGAACACCGTTCTGGGTCAATCTGGTCAGTGGGGTTGCGATAGAAGAAAATCCTTCTACGAATCGGCGGTAATAACCCGCTAACCCCGAGAAACTCCGAATATCTGTGGCTGATGTCGGTCTAGGCCAGCTCTTGACTGCCTCAATTTTCTTCGGATCAACCTGAATACCTGCTGCCGTCACGATATGACCCAGGAATGCAACTGAACTTAGCCAAAATTCACACTTTGAAAATTTTGCATATAGCTGGCTATCTCTCAGAGTCTGTAAGGCCACTCTGAGATGTTGCGCATGTTCCTCCTGACTGCGGGAATATATTAATATGTCATCAATGAAGACTATTACAAACAAGTCTAAATAAGGCCGGAACACCCGATTCATTAATTCCATAAAAACTGCTGGAGCATTTGTCAACCCAAAAGACATGACCAGAAATTCATAATGTCCATACCGAGTGCGGAACGCGGTCTTAGGGACATCAGATGCCCTAATCTTCAGCTGATGATAGCCGGATCTCAAATCTATCTTTGAAAATACCTTGGCACCCTGAAGCTGGTCAAATAAATCATCAATTCGCGGAAGTGGATATTTATTTTTGATAGTCGCCTTGTTTAACTGTCGATAGTCAATGCACATTCTCATCGAACCATCTTTCTTCTTTACAAATAATACAGGTGCACCCCACGGCGAAACACTGGGCCTAATGAAACCCTTTTCAAGTAAATCCTGCAACTGTTCCTTCAATTCTTTTAACTTTGGCGGAGCCATACGGTATGGGGAAATGGAAATGGGCTGAGTGCCTGGAGCCAAATCAATGCAAAAATCAATGTCCCTATCGGGCGGCATACCTGGCAAGTCTGAAGGAAATACTTCAGGAAATTCGCGAACCACAGGCACAGAGTCAATAGAAGGAACCTCGGCACTAGAATCACGGACATAGGCCAAATAAGCCAAGCATCCCTTTCCAACCATACGCTGAGCTTTAACATAAGAAATAACATTACGGCTAGTATGACCTGAAATTCCTTTCCACTCTATACGAGGCGAATTCGGCAGGGCTAAAGTCACAGTCTTGGCATGGCAATCTAAAATAGCATGATAAGGAGATAGCCAGTCCATGCCTAGTATAATATCGAAGTCCACCATATTTAGGAGTAATAAATCAGCACGGGTCTCGAGACCCTCAATTACTATAATACATGACCGATGAACTCGATCAACCACAATAGAGTCGCCTACTGGTGTAGACACATGAACAGGAACACTCAGTGGATCACTGGGCTGAATCAAGTATGGTGCAAAATAGGAAGACATATACGAATATGTAGACCCAGGGTCAAATAATGCTGATGACTTTCTATCACAAACCAAAATAATACCTGTAATGACGGCATCAGAAGACTCAGGCTCTGGTCTAGCGGGAAGTGCATAACATCGGGGCTGTGCCCCACCACCCTGAGCAGTATCTCGAGGACGATCAGCTGCTGGCTGGTCTCTACCTCTATCGGTCTGAGCTCCACCTCTATGACCTCTACCTCTACCTCTATGTCCTCTACCTCCGCCTCTAGCTGGCTGGGCTGGCTGTGAGGGAACTGGGGCCTGAATCGTGGCACGAGAACCCTGCTGGTGAGATCTGTCAGAAGCTCGGGGGCAATACTTTGCAATGTGCCTAAGATCACCGCACGTAAAACAAGCCGTCGGCTGCTGAAAATAACAAAGTGGTGGTGCACTGATAGGCTGCGGATCAGAGTAGCGTGGATGAGAATTACGATCACCAAAAGCATCGTGAGAAACCTGAAGAGCTGACTGATAAGGTCTAGGAGGATGGCCTCTATCATGAGAATCTCTACCTCCAGACGAGGTACCACTGAATCTACCCGAATTACGAGATCTCTTATCTGATCCATGTCTTGCTCCTTGTGACAGAGCCATCTCGATCCGGCGGGCTGCATTAGCCGCCTCCTGAAAAGTGATTTCAGTTCCTGCCCCCATAGCCATCTGTAGCCGAATTGGCTGATTCAAGCCATCAATAAACCTCCTCACTCTCTCCCGGTCTGTGGGAAGTATGATAATAGCATGACGAGCCAGGTCCACGAACCTAGTCTCGTACTGTGTGACAGACATAGAACCCTGATGGAGACGCTCAAATTGTCTGCGCATAACCTCCCGCTGAGTTGCTGGAAGGAACTTTTCCAAGAATAATTCTGCAAACTGCTCCCAAGTCAAAGATGACGATCCCGTTGGCCTGGATAGACAATAATCTCTCCACCAAGTCTTGGCGGAACCGGATAACCGAAAAGTAGCAAAATCCACACCATTTGTCTCCATAATACCCATAGTACGGAGAACTTCGTGGCAGCTGTATAGGAAGTCCTGTGGATCCTGTGAAGGAGTGCCACTGAATGTGGTAGTGAACAGTTTGGTAAACCTGTCCAATCTCCACAACGCATCAGCAGACATAGATGCACCATCACTAGCCTGAGTCACTATGCCAGGGTGAACTGCCCGAGCTGGCTGAATCACAGGAACCTGAGCCTGAGGAATTACCGGCTCCGGAGTGCGCGTAGCAGGAGTCTGATTACCTCCTCCAGCCTGAGAAGTGGCTGGTGCTACTAGTAGGAAACCTACTCTAGTAATACTGTCTTTAAAGCCTGCTATCTAGACTAAAGCATCCTGAAGATTCGGGGTGAACATCAACCTAGAGCTCTGATACCAACTTGTCACGACCCGGATTTCCCACCACCGGGAGTCATGATGGCGCCTACTAGTGGAAGCTAGGGAAGCCAATTCTTACTTACATTTTCATTAGTTACAACTCTCTTCTTAAGACTTTAAATAAGATCATGTAATTACTGCGGAATAATTAAACTTAGCGGAAGACTTAGCAAATTTTACTAAATACGATACAGAAAACCCAAACATGATACACTACCCAAGACTGGTGTCACAATACTCACAAACTTCTAAGATTAATACACATAATCATCTAGAAGCCTCTGGGGGATAAATACAGACGTCTCCGTACCAATCCCTCTGACTCTACCAAGGTTGTTCGTGAGTTGTGAGACACGTGCAACCTAGTACTCTGATACCAACTTGTCACGACCCGAATTTCTCACCATCGGGAGTCATGATGGTGCCTACTAGTGGAAGCTAGGCAAGCCAATTGTTACTTACATTTTCATTAGTTACAACTCTCTACTTAAGACTTTAAATAAAATCATGTAATTATAGCGGAATAATTAAACTTAGTGGAAGACTAAGCAAATTTTTACTGAATACGATACAAAAAACCCAAACATGATACACTACCCAAGACTGGTGTCACAATACTCACAAACTTCTAAGATTAATACACATAATCATCTAGAATAAATATAAGTTGTTTATCTCGAATACATGAGATAACAGAATGAAAAATATGATAGAGGAGACAACGGGTCCCGCGAGCGCCTGCAAGGCTACCTCGAAGTATCAATAGTCGGAATATCCACAATCGTGCTACTGTCGCTGTTACTTGTGTACGCGCAAAAGAGCGCGAGTGTAGTATCGGCCTAGCCGAGCCCGTGTCTTTGGTAAGTGCACGCCTATCCCGACGAACTAGTGATAAGGCTAAGGCCAGTCACCCACCTAAACCTGTACGGTTGCAATATAGATATATATATATATATATAATACATTATAAAGAAATACTCTGCTCTGAAATAATATTCAATAACTCAAGATATCCAAAATAATCTTACTTTCATGTCTCAATTTCCTCTTTCATTTCATGTCTCGTGGTAGGCGTACCACCCGCTCCCAACTATCACAGTAATTATCTCTTGTGGTAGGCGTACCACCCGCTCCCAATATATCAGTAATTATATCTTGTGGTAGGCGTACCACCCGCTCCCAAATATATCAAAAATTATATCTTGTGGTAGGCGTACCACCCGCTCCCAAATATATCAAAAATTATATCTTGTGGTAGGCGTACCACCCGCTCCCAAATATATCAAAAATTATATCTTGTGGTAGGCGTACCACCCGCTCCCAAATATATCAATAGGCTACCGGCAACTATGGCCAATGCCAAGATTTAAATAACTTCGTGGTCGGCGTACCACACGATCCCATTTCTTATTATATAAGTGGTCGGCGTACCACACGATCCCATTTCATAAATATATATATATTACCGGCATTTAGCCAATAATCTCTATATCAACAATATTTGTAATTACCGGTTTTTAAACCAATAATTTATAATAGTTTCCACAATTTACCTTCATTACCGGTATAACACCAATAATTCTTATTCAACAATTTATTCATAACTATATTCATATTCCTACAAACTAGGATAGAACAAACACTTACCTCGAAAGTTTACGAACGATTCAATCCGTAGCAATGCCTTTTCCTTTTGAATTTGACTCCAATCCAATCGTATCTATACACAATTGATTTAATATCATCAATTCTACTTAACAAACTAATTCATATTGCTAAATATGGTTTTTACAACATTCTGCCCGGAATAGTAAAAACCGACCCCGGGCCCACATAATCGAAACTCAAGTTTCGAACCAAAATAAGTTCACCCAATCTTACATGAGTTCAAATATACAATTTGTTCTTAATTTCGACTCCAAAACGAGGTTTAAATCGCAAATTCTTTGAAAGCACTAACTATACCCATTTCTCAAATTTCCAACCAATTTACACATGTTTAAGCCTAAGGATTTGATTGATGTTGATGAAAAATGATGAAGACAAGTTAACAATACTTACCCAATGAACTTTGATGAAGAAATGCCTCAAAAATCGCCCAAAAGTTGTGGAGAAGAAGGGATTTTGTAAAAAATGGGATAAAATCCCGTAAGTGTTCTGTTTTGGGGTATTAAATCATTGGGCGGAATTTTGTTCTACGCGATCGCGTGAATTGGATCGCGATCGCGGAAGGCAAATGTTCAACACTACGCGATCGCGTGGACAATGCTGCGATCGCGTAGAAGAATTTCGCTGGGTGGCACATTTGTACTACGCGATCGCGTGAAAAGGGTCGCGATCGCGGTGAAGGAAAACGGAAAGCTACGCGATCGCGTGCAGACGGATGCGATCGCGTTGAAGAAAGACGGAAAGCTTCGCGATCGCGTGAAGACAGCCGCGATCGCGTTGAGTAACGTGATAAGGCAGTGCGATCGCGTGAACAAGGCCGCGATCGCGTAGGGTAAAATGTATGTGTAAAAATTGCAGAAAATCTGCCAGATTTCTAAGTCCAAAAACACCCCGAACCACCTCCGAAACACTCCCGAGCCCTCGGGGCTCCAAACCAAATATGTACACTAACTCAAAAATATCATACGAACTTGCTCGCGCGATCAAATCGCTAAAATAACATCAAAATCAATGAGTTGAGCCTTAAAGCTCAAGAATTCTTTAAGATTTCATAATTTCCAAACTTTCCAATTTAAGGCCGAAACACGTCAAACGACGTCCGTTTTCAACCAAACTTTACAGGAAGCGCTTAACCAATATATATGACCTGTACCGGGCGTCGGAACCAAAATACGAGCCTGATACCAGTACTTTTTAATCAAAATTCAGTTTCATTTTCCTTAAACATTTTCAGAAAACAATTTAACAGAAAAATTCTTTTACCGGGGTTCTAGACCTCGGATTTCAATTCCGGGCATATGCCCAAGTTCCATATTTTTCTACGGATTTTCTGAAATAGTCAAATCACGGATCCGGGTCCGTTTACCAAAAATGTTGACCAAAGTCAACCATATCAATATTAATATCAAAATTCTTCTACTTTTTCACATATTTCACATATTTCAACATAAATCTTTTCCGGCTTTGTGCCCGGACTGTGCACGCAAATCGAGGCAACTATAAATGAGGTTTTCAAGACCTCAAAAGCTCGGAATGATTAAATAAACAAGTGATGACCCTTTGGGTCGTCACAACTGGGGACGCCCTCTTTAATGGATCCGCCAGTTTGATGTCTCATAGGCGGGTCCATGTCCTTCTTGTCATGCGGCCGTCAATGAGGACATCCATGGATGCTACCGTCCTCAAATGGGGGCGGCCTCCTTATTTATTTCATCGGGGCCGTCCATGGATACACATGACCGTGTCGTACCACTTATTTGATTTACCCCCATATATATATATATATATATATATATATATATATATATATATATATATATATATGGTTTTACTAAGCAGAAAATCGACGTGCATGCACGAATTATAGTAACCAAAATTTTGACAATTTATATAATCTAGTTTGAGCTAGAGTTTGGTGCAATTATTATTGATCATAATCAATTGTTTGGTCGCCTATCCGTACATTTAATATATTGGTGGAGCACAAAGCACTTCTCTAAAAATAATTCACTAACTATGGTATGATCAGAGGTATGCACGCAGAAGAGGAGCCATAAAACCCCGTTAATTCGATAAATAATCTGAATATATAAGTGTACAAATATGTTTAAATGGTTATATATTTTGTTTGGAACCTTTAAGATTTAGAGTTGGATAGGCAATTTTAGCACTTCGCTCATATTCCAGCCCCGTCACATTCTAGGTATGATATAAAGATAAAATAACGGTTTGTTTCTGTTGCAAATATGAAGAATGAAGGAAATACTAGGTTCAACTTGAAGAAATATATATATATATATATATATATATATATATATATATATATATATATATATATATATATATATATATATATATATATATATATATATATATATTCTACAAGGAGATCATTCATAATATTTAATTAGTTATTCAAAGGCAAGGCTGATACAGTAAATCAGCTCATTTTTAACATAGTACTAATTAATGTTTTACAACAGCCAATCTCTATATATAACTATATTGTGTAAATTGGAGATAGAGTTATTTTTGGGTAAACATATATATATGAAACGTTTACTTAATTCTTCGACAAAAATATCAAGCTTAATACTGACCATCAAGTTATTATTAGCCATTAATATGGCGAATCATCCATGGTGGCATCACAGTATTAGCACTTTGCTGCTGCGAATTCGAACCTCCTTCTACTTCTACATTTTCTTCTGCAGTACTCTGATATGTTTCCCTGCATTTTGCATGATACATCAGAGGCAAATGGAGTTATATATATATATATATACACTACGGGTTCACCAAAACTCAATAATTTTGATACAGAACATAAATATTTAGTCAAAAATCTCAACAAATAAAAATAGTAAATTTTGGAACAATAAGTGTAATGATGACTTAAAGGTTAGGATAACGTTTAAATTCCGGATCCGCCTATAATTTAGATCACATATATAGAGTTCCCAAGATATCCTCAGCTCAAATATGCATTACCTTATTTCTTATAGATTGAGAAATTCTTGAGGTCTAGTGGTGCATAGGTCGAAGCTCAGTGAATAATATGCACAGCCCACTGCCTTATTTTCACTTAAAAATCGAATTTTTATCTGTAGTAGAATTCAAACCTGTAAAATGAGGCAGATTTAAAAAAGAAAAAAGCGACTTATTACTCGGATTGGTTCTCGCATCCCTGTGCCCAAAGTGCACTTACACATCATATGTTGTGCACGACAAAACCCTAGGCATATGCATCCCTTTTTCTTGATTAAAGAATTATTAAGCGACAATATGATGATTGGATACTTGTTATTTTCTCATTTTTTTAGAATTAGATTTATACTGCTTTTTTGGTAAGCCAATAAAGAGAAGGGGAGCGGAAGGGGGAACTATATTTATATACCCAAGGTTAGGAGAGTCCAATTGGCATTGCAAAACAAATGAAGATGAGTTGAGTTCTTGGTTTTGCTGGGCTAGCTCTTTCTCCCTCTCCTTCACCTGTTTAAAGGAATTCAAATTTAAAAATAGGCAATTCCCAATATGGAAATTTTAATTTGCAGTGACCACTAGAAACATTATAGGGGACAAATGAAATTATAACTAACCTTTTTGGAAAGCTGGTTGTTTTGCTCCTGCAATGCTTTGTCCTGTCCCATGCAAACACAAACAATTTGTTACTATCATGCAATTAATATCTTATTGTTGAGATACGTTGAATTATGTAACTGTCTCATCTAATAGCCGAGAGTATACTTTTATTTACTTAATTATGTTTTCAACAAGTTCCTTCATGTACGGGTTTAATTCTTTTATGAGTCAAGAATGTGAATATTTTTTTTTTGATATTAGCTGCCAGCTGAGACTCAAATGCAGGACCTTAGTATAGTCTGGTACCATATTGAAATGTGTAACTATCTCATTTAAAAGCTTAAGATGTTAGACAGAGTACGATTTTATTCACTTAATTATGAAACATAATATAATTAAATAATTAAAAGTGTGTTCTTGAACCAACATCTTTTTCCTACTCCTTAGGTAAAGATGAATTGGAAGTAAATTCTTACCTTTTTTTGAAGATCAGAAATAGACTCATGCATCAATTGGTTCTACAAGAAAATAAGTACTCAGTTTTAGAGGCGCAAGAAAATCCAAATCCAGATTATAGAGCTATGATTTCTAAATAATTTGGTTCTACCTTTCTTGAGCGAATGTGTTTAAGAGCAGAATCTAGCTGGTGTTCCAAATTCTGAAGTTCTTTCATACTTAACGACTCCAAATCTTCTCCCATATAATGCCTGCACAGGGTCAAAATGAAAGGGCCAACAATATTTTTGACAATATTAATGTTTCTATACCAAGTGAAATGTACAAGTTACATAACGCAACAACAACCGGAGGACTGCCAAATTTTTGAATCTTCACCAAGTTTTGTGATGTCTTGCTATCAACAAAACTGCCATGGCATACTCCATACTAGAATAATTCGGCATGTTAGTAGTAATATTATTAAACCTGTTTGTAATTATCTAGTACCTTTATCGGCTTCTACTTTATCTAATAGGATAGAATCTCCACTACTCTTGTAGGTTTAATCTTGTAATCCAAATGCCGTGTAGGCATCCCAAGCTCTAAACTATATAAATTTTGTTATATATAATATGCATATCGTTCCTACCAAAAAAAAAAAATTCATATAGAGATATATCAATTATGTATTGTGTACCTTTGGTTTCTCTGCAAAACCTCGAGTCTAGCCTTAAGTTTTGCATGTTCCAGAGTCCAGCTTCCCTGCACCAAATTAATTACACTGTCCTCATCAAAACAAAGAACTTTTACGATCAGAGTATATAAGTTAAATCCGAGTTAAGTATATATATGTGGCTGATTTTGGCATACCGGGGAGCTATGATCAATAGTAGCAACAAGCTGCCTCTCAGCATACGAGTATCTTTCGTACCTTTCAAGGATCCTCTCCATGCTGAGAGTTGTTTGATCAGAGTCAATTACTAGTCAAATACAGGATAATTAATGGACAAAAGCTTCAAACTATGGTCAGTACATTCCCCTTACGTCCGAACAAAATCAGCTTACTATAATTTATTCTCTTTGATCAACACTACTAGAAAATTCGGCCAAAACCGATCACGGACAATGGAAAGAATCAGCCTAAAAACCGACCAAAGTCGGCTTTTCAAAATATTTTATTTCTTCCTAATTAGTTTTTTTTTTGCACGAAAAATGGGGAAACTATTTTGACATCCCGCAATCTATTTTTCAAGAAACGGACCAACTTTTATCGGTTTTTCATTTAAAATAAATAAAAATAAATATTCAAAAACCGACCGGTCGGTTGTTTCGGTCGGTCCTTTTTAAATAATTAACCAAGCGCAGTGGATAATTTAATATTTTTAACAAAATCGACTCGCGCGAAAATGCAATTAAAAAGTACAAATAAAATAAAAGCATTTTAAACCAAAATGTACCAAATGGTCTAGTTTCCTGCCACAGTACAGACTTCGGTTTGATTTCCAAACGGTGTATTTTTTAATTACATAATTAAAACTACCGATTAACGTTGGTCGAAAAATACCAACCAATGGTTTGTTTTTTCGAAAGATTTTTTCTTTTTTGGTCATTTATGAAACTTAATTGAACAACCGAAATCTATCGGAAATTGCAACCGACTTCAGTCGCTATTGATTGACCAGTCTTATTTCAACTCGTCAAAATAATCAAAAATTGGTTGATTTTCCACTTTTCCGACTGATTTGGAATGGTATTTCTGGAAGATTTTTCACAATATTCTACTAGTGCAAGTCACTTGATAAGTGTAGCTTTATTATCTTCATAGCATGTATTTTTATATATTAATACTTTGCAGTATATATTATTATAGAAGTAAGATCTACAAAGTGGTAGTTACACCAATTATGTTATATTAGAAAAAGAGTGTTGTCCAGTTAAGAACTCCCTTGCCGAGAAGATGAAAGCAGCAGAGATGGGATGTTGAGATGAATGTGTGGTAGATTAGGAATGATATTATCCGGGACAATGGGGAGTGGCCTCCGTAGAGGACAAGATGTGAGAAGGGAGGAGAGACGAAGATGCCCCCGTGAGGAGGTATGAGAAATTAGTTACGGTGAGCACGAGGACAGGTAAAGGTAGGCCTAGCAGGTGTTGGAGTGTGGTTATTAGGCAGAATATGGCACAACTTCAAGTTACAGATGACATGACCCTATATATAGGATAGTGTAGAGGTCAAATATTAGGGTGGAAGATTATGCGATAGTCGAGTGTATTCCTTTGCCATAATCATGGCACTAGTATTAGTCTTGAATTTGTGATCGCGGAGCTATATTTTTATCTGTTATTCGCTCATTTCAGTAATTTTACTGTACAACTGTTATTACTGCTTAATACTACTGTTCGTTTTCATTTTGTCCTAGAGCCGAGGGTCTTCGAAGACAACTTCTCTACTCCCACAGGGCAAAGATAAGATCTGCGTATATATTCCCTCCG
Organism: Nicotiana noctiflora; assembly: GCA_032618575.1. NCBI lineage: Eukaryota > Viridiplantae > Streptophyta > Magnoliopsida > Solanales > Solanaceae > Nicotiana > Nicotiana noctiflora. Next base: position 37,959 of record JASVEL010012729.1, read on the forward strand.
CAGATCCTGCTTATGAAGATTATCTAATACTAAGAATTCTCATACGTTGTTTGTGGTTATCACTTTTGTATGGGCTATAATTCAACCTTATAATAATCGAAATATATTAATCGCTCCCCTCGGCCCCAAATACGCATAACGTACGTCGAAGTCGTCCCCAATTGGGCGCAAGCGCCATAAGCAGCGAGGCCGTCCTCGACCACACGTTGTTTTCCATAGACGCCTACCATTCTTTTGTCAGAGACGACGCCTTGCGGGTACGCCCGCTACAGTTCCATGATACAGACTCAATCTCCAAAGAAAGTCAACTATCATAATTAAGACCTATAAATACCGAAGTAATGAGGAGAAAAGGGGGTTCCACTCTCTCCCCACGGGGGCTCTAAGAAATACAGAGTACAACACAGAGTGAGAATCACTATCAACAATATAGGGTAACAGTAGATCCATGAAAACATGATTGTAAGGATCTGAACCTCTTCATGGAGAGGAAGATTAACTCATCATCATGAATAAAGATCATTAAATATCCCCTGTTATCTCTACATGTGTCTCCATTACCTTTTTCCTTTATTGAATTTCAGATATGCTACGACCTGCTATGATTGGCCCAATTATTTTTAATAATTGTTTTGAGTTCATAAATATTCATAAACAATCTGGGTCAAACAATTTAGCGTCGTCTAAGGGAATTTCATAGCAAGGCCGCGTAGCTTTTTCTGAAGTCACAAATAAAGGGAAAACGACAAACGAAGGGTTAAAAAAACCCAATTAGAGCAAGACTGATTCGTCTTAGAACTCGGGCTATGAGCCCTCGACACTAAAGAATCAACAAAAGCTCAACTATGGTTGAACTGGGACTCAAGCCATGAGCTTTCGCCAATGTGAATTCAACAACAGTTGAAGTAAAACTCGTGCTATGAGCCCTCGACTCTAAAGAATCAACGAAAGTTCAATCACGGTTGAACAGGGACTCAGGCCATGAGCCTTCGCCAATGTGAATTCAACAACATTTGAAGTAAAACTCGGGCTATGAGCCCTCGACTCTAAAGAATCAACGAAAGTTCAACTACGGTTGAACTAGGTCTGAGGCCATGAGCCTTCGCCAATGTGAATTCAACAACAGTTGAAGTAAAACTCGGGCTTTGAGACCTCGACTCTAAAGAATCAACGAAATTTCAACTACGGTTGAACTCGAACTCAGGCCATGAGCCTTCACCAATGTGAATTCAACAACAGTTGAAGTAAAACTCGGGCTATGAGCCCTCGACTCTAAAGAATCAACGAAAGTTCAACTACGGTTGAACTGGGACTAAGGCCGTGAGCCTTCGCCAATGTGAATTCAACAACAATTGAAGTAAAACTCGGGCTTTGAGCCCTCGACTCTAAAGAATCAACGAAAGTTCAACTACGGTTGAACTGGGACTCAGGCCATGAGCCTTCGCCAATGTGAATTCAACAACAGTTGAAGTAAAACTCGGGCTTTGAGCCCTCGACTCCAAAAAATCAACGAAAAGTTCAACCACGGTTGAATTGGGACTCAGGCCATGAGCCTTCGCCAATGTGAATTCAACGACAGTTGAAGTAAAACTCGGGCTATGAGCCCTCGACTTTAAAAAATCAACGAAAGTTCAACCACGGTTGAACTGAGACTCAGGCCACGAGCCTTCGCCAATGTGAATTCAACAACAGTTGAAGTAAAACTCGGGCTATGAGCCCTCGACTCTAAAGAATCAACGAAAGTTCAACTACGGTTGAACTGGGACTCAGGCCATGAGCCTTCACCAATGTGAATTCAACAACAGTTGAAGTAAAACTCGGGCTTTGAGCCCTCGACTCTAAAGAATCAACGAAAGTTCAACTACGGCTGAACTGGGACTCAGGCCATGAACCATCGCCAATGTGAATTCAACAACAGTTGAAGTAAAACTTGGGCTTTGAGCCCTCGACTCCAAAAGTCAACAAAAGTTTAACCACGGTTGAACTGGGACTCAGGCCATAAGCCTTCGCCAATGTGAATTCAACAACAGTTGAAGTAAAACTCAGGCTTTGAGCCCTCGACTCCAAAAAATCAACGAAAAGTTCAACCACGGTTGAACTGGGACTCAGGCCATGAGCCTTCGCCAATGTGAATTCAACAACAGTTGAAGTAAAACTCGGGCTTTGAGCCCTCGACTCCAAAAAATCAACGAAAAGTTCAACCACGGTTGAATTGGGACTCAGGCCATGAGTCGTCGCCAATGTGAATTCAACAACAGTTGAAGTAAAACTCGGCCAATGAGCCCTCGACTTTAAAGAATCAACGAAAGTTCAACTACGGTTGAACTGGGACTCGGGCCACGAGCCTTCGCCAATGTGAATTCAACAACAGTTGAAGTAAAACTCGGGCTATGAGCCCTCGACTTTAAAGAATCAACGAAAGTTCAACTACGGTTGAACTGGGACTCAGGCCACGAGCCTTCGCCAATGTGAATTCAACAACAGATGAAGTACAACTCGAGTTTTGAGCCCTCGACTCTAAAGAATCAACGAAAGTTCAACCACGGTTGAACTGGGACTCAGGCCTCGAGCCTTCGCCAATGTGAATTCAACAACAGTTGAAGTAAACTCGGGCTGCGAGCCCTCGATCCATGACAACTAATGACCACGTGAATGTAAAACGCGCAGCATAACGTGCAGTAAGTGAATGGAAGGGAAAAAGGGGGGGGGGGGATTCCCCTCATTTCAAATTAAAACAGGCAAATACGGGCCACGCCCGTTCGCCTCGAAAAAAGAATTCTCTGAAATTAACCACAACAATCAATCAAATAAAAAATAGCCACACACGGCAACAAGAAAAAGAAAATACAACCAACTAATCATCAATTAATTGGGGGTTGCCAACAACGCCATCCGCTCCAGTTCTATCATCACCGGCCTGTGCCGCTCCATCACTAGCTCCTTCCGCGTCGACCCAGGCTCCGCTCCCGCCAGCCTCCACTGCACCTTCGTCATTCTCGGCTCCGGCTCCGCTCCCTCCAGGAATATCATCATTACCAGGCGTCGCGGCGTCAAAACCGCACTCCTCACGAGCCGCCCGCGCTTTCTGACGCGCCTGCTCGAAGGCCCCTTCGGTAATCAAGCCGGCCTCAAACAAATGCTTATATATGTCCCGCTGCGCTTCGGCATAAACCCAAGCCTCACGGGAACTACACAAACACGCGGACTATTCCTGGACACGCCGATTTTCCTGTTCAAGTAGCGCTATCTGCCCCGCGGCCTCCTGAGCGCTCCTCTCTAACATCCTGATTCGCTCCTCGAGGCCGTTCTCTCTAGAGGCGGCAGTGGCTCTTATCGCCGACAGCTGGGAGTCGTTGGCTCGGATGATCCCCTCAAGCTCGGCCGCTCTCGAAGAAGCCTTGACCAGCCTACGCCTCAAGTCGGCCGATTCACCCTCCACAGCGGCAACCTTCTCGCTCCACTCCGAGGTAACTGCCGTCACCTTGGCCAAACACTAGCGTTCGCTCTCCAAGGACGCCCTTCTCGTGGCCTCTAGTTCGTCGTTCGCCTGGCGTAACCGATCCTCCAAGGCGTCAATACAGCCGAACGCCTGGTCCCTCTGCAACTCTGCTTGCGCTAACCCCCCGACCAACTCTTGGTTACGGGGATCATCCCTCAAACACTCCTCAAGCTCCCTGCATTGGAGCCGTAAGTGGCGACACCTCTTGAGAACGCGGAGAAGGACCCCAGTTCAAACATTGGTCCGACGCAGGCACTCTACCTGCAGCAAAAATGCCTGCGAAACAAAAAAATATATAGAAGGGTTAGAGACGGAAATTCGGGAAGACGTAAAGGATGCGAGGAAGTAATCAGTCCGGAATGCATACCTTCACGCCCAGCGACGCTACCTCATTCATTATACTAACATCCGTCACCTCCCTCAGCGACTGATTCTCCACAGAAGAACACAATTGGCCCAACAGCGGCAGCATGGAAGCCTCCCTCAGCATCAAATTCTCATTTGCGGGAATTTCGATCACCCGCGGCCTCCCGTCTGGATGGACAGTCGCGTTCGTGATCCCATCACGGAACATACGAACGTCCTCTAAGTCCAGGTCGGATCCAGACGGAGACACTTCTCCTATTGTCGCCGCCCCCGTCGACGGGGTGATGGAATCTCCAAGATCCACGACCACCCGCGAGGACTCGCCAACCTCAAATCTATGGGTGGAAGACTGGGCAGTAGGGGCAGCACTCCCTTCCCGCTCGTCCCGGGCTCTCAGATCATCTGGCGCGCCCGTTGGAGTGCGCGTCACCTCAACAATCTCCCTCGCCCCGGAGGGTGGTGGAGGAGTCGCGGTTACCGCCTCATTGGCAACCGGCCGCGCCTCTGGAGGAGCCTGAGGTGGAAGGATCTGCCGCCTGATCAAGGGCCTTTCCTCCTCATCTCGAGAAGGAGAGCCTCTCGGGAGCATACAACTCCCAACATACTCCCGCCTTCGAGCCGAGGGCGAGCGGGATAGGGTGCGGCTACGGAATCGACGGAGACGGCCCTGGGAGCTCGAGCAGCCGCTGCGAGAGTGAAAAACCTGGCGATCACCCCAGGATGTCGAAATACGGGCTGAGGAGCCCTGCCGCGGCTTATCCGTCTGACAAAGATAAAAAATAGGTCAACATTGAGTTACGACGGCTACCAAAAGACGGATATGCCCTATTAATGTAGAACGATATACCTATGACCAAACTGTGGTCGTATCTCCTCGAGAAGGACGCCCGCGAGCGAATCCCCTCGGTATATGGAAGGATAACTTCTAACCACCCGCGCAGACCAGTGAATAGAGGCGGGGGCGACCTGTCAGCTGCGGAAACGACAAAACAACCATCAGTCAAAAGACAAGAATAAAGCACAAATTTAATCCTCTCGAAACGAAGAAAATAAGAAAAGACTTACGACTGTGATTCACGCCTCCGGAAAACCCGAAGGGGACATCACCAGATGACTGGTCCGGACGTAGAAAAATTGTTCATATTGGCGATGCTCGACCTCGTCGTCCAAAGCCGTCACCAGTCCCTGCAACCCGCGAGAGACCATCCGAATCATGCTCCCCCGAGTCCGTTGAGGAGCAAAGAGAGCAAGGACGTGCTGAAGAGTGACCAACCTGCCGGCTAGCTCCGAGAACTTAAGCAGCATGACCAAGAGCCTGTACACGGACGGGGTAAGCTGCCCCGGGCAAACGTCGTAATACCGGCAGAAGTTGACTAACAGATTGGGAAGGGGCATTCTGAACCCCAGCCTGAACGGGAAGCAGTAGAACACGCAATACCCGGCGCGGTCGGTGTGCGCCCTGTTTCCGGGCTGAGCCAAAACGGTGTCGGCATGGGAGGGGATGAGCCCCTACGCGCGCAGCTGGGCCATGCTCACCTCCCCCATCAGCGGGGCCTCGTCAACAGATTCAGCACCACCATCCACGGTAAAGTCCACCGCCAAGTTCCCCGCCCCAGGGAGTATATCGTCAACTGAGGGAATCCTTTCAACATCATCCCGGTCAACCGCCGGGAGCACGGGGGACAACCCCTCAATCACCGGAGATTCTGCTCGCAGCACCACCGGAAGACCGTCGCGAGGAAGAAGGCCAGCCATTAACTTGGGTAACCGGGAAAATTAGATGAAGAACTGAGAATATAACTAAGAACAAGCAACGATTATGCCACAGAAAAAGCAAGATTATTTGAGAATTTGCTAGAGAGAAAAACAATCGGTAAATCAAAGAACGTAGAATGTCTAACATACCAGGCCCTCTTATAAGAAAAATCGAATCAAAACCTCGGAAAACTGACAGGCGCCATTTAATGTGAATCCCAACCATCAGAAACGGTTTGATTCTCCATCAAAACCGTCGCTTCCACGATCGAAATCGGAGAGTGTGCGCCGGAATACAAGTCGTCACTTCAAACACCCCTGGTACGGCAACGCATCAACCGGACCCTGCATCCTGAGGCCCGCGTAAAGCAAGAGCGCATTCGGACCCACGCCCGATGAAGAGGCGTCCTGAGAGGTCACCGTATCCTCAGTCGAAAGGAGACGCCGTATGAACTATCATATCCGCTTATCCTGGTCTATCTCGACGTGATCGCGATAAGCGGAGGGACTATCTGTATGAGCTATAATTCGACCTTATAATATTCGGAATATATTAATCGCTCCCCTCGGCCCCAAATACGCATAACGGGTGTCGAAGCCGTCCCCAATTGGGCGCAGGCGCCGTAAGCAACGAGGTCGTCCTCGACCACAGGCTATTGTCCATAGCCGCCTACGATTCTTTTGTCAGAGACGACGCCTTGCGGGTACGTCCGTTACAGTTCCATGATACGGACTCGATCTCCAAAGAAAGTCAACTATCATAATTAAGACCTATAAATACTGAAGCAATGAGGAGAAAAGGGGGTTCCACTCTTTCCTCACGGGGGCTCTAAGAAATACAGAGTACAACACATAGTGAGAATCACTATCAACAATATAGGGTAACAGTAGATCCATGAAAACATGATTGTAAGGATCTGAGCCTCTTCATGGAGAGGCAGATTAACCCATCATCATGAATAAAGATCACCAAATATCCCCTGTTATCTCTACATGTCTCTCCACTACCTTTTTCCTTTATTGAATTTCAGATATGCTACGACCTGCTATGATTGGCTCAATTATTTTTAATAATTGTTTTGAGTTCATAAATGTTCATAAACAATCTGGGCCAAACAACTTTAATATACAAAGAGTCTTCTAGCAAGAACTAGCCTTCAAGTTGGTACCGCCAATTTTGATTTTCAACAATATCATTTTCTGTGTTTTTTAGATTTGCTTTGATTTGAAGATATTATTTTAGGTTTTGCTCTTTCTCTTTTAACACCTTCAGTCATCATGTTTTCGCATCCAAAGGATTATGCATTGCAAGTTTGCAACCAAAACATCTCAGGTTGATATTCTCACTTTATTCTCTATACGCCTACTACTTGAACCGTCAAATGGATGTGATCATTCTTGATCTTAAAAATATATGATGGCAGATTCATCTTGACATCCTTATTTTTGCAACACTCACCTTGTGAGTATGTGAGGCTTTGAAGACCCAACAATCAACCAATTTAATTACGAAATACAAATTTAAACTTCCCCTCTTCCTTTTCTTCTCTATATATTTTCCATTCAATAGTCTTCTCCCCCCCCCCCCCCCCCCCCCAAAAAAAAAAAAAAAAAAACCCACCCCACTGCCCTCTACTCATGACTTTTTTACCATTCTAATGTTATGTCCAACAAAATAATTAAGCAGCCAAATGTTCCTTAGAAAGAATTAAAAAAAAATGTAGAAATAAATAAAAAGGATTTAGAAAGAAGAGAAAAGGATGATTGGTAGATTTCTTCTTAAACTAAACAAATCCACAAGCCAAAGGCTATCAGCAAAGAGGATTACCAAACATAGCGTGCAACAATTAAAATATCATTAAACTGTTTATGGGTTTTAAAGGAAAAGTTGAACATAATGCAAATAGGTAAGAGTACAGTTTCATAAAGTGAAAAGACGTGGATTCCGCCTTCTATTTTGGATCCGCCATGCCCACCTGTGCATGAATATTTTCTATGAGTACATGTTTTACTTTTACAATGACCATGTAGTTTCATTTATATGCCTATTTTACGAACGAGGTGAATTTACATGGCTGAAGAAGGTTTCTTCTAAGCGGAGGCAGATATAAGATTCAAATGTAATGGGTGTAACTTTTAATATTTTTAATATTAAATATATTATTCCGTTAAAATTATGGATTCAAATTTAAAACTTGCTAAGATTTTAATAGATTTTTATATTATAAATTTATATTATACGTATAAATTTGTAGGTTCAGTTTCATTGATATGCCTGAAAACCCTTTTCATTTATATCAATTCTCAGTATATACCTTCTCACATGAGTGTGTAATCATTTCATTTAAAAATTAAAATAGTTAAATTGAATATACTTTTACTTTTTAATTATATCATCAACATACCTTCTGATAACTTGTGAGTGAGAAAGGTTATTTTCAATACATTATCGGTTCAGGAATGTGAACCGATGCTAATCTGTATAGTACTAGCCTACCTTATATAATTTTTTCTTTTATACAGCTATTCCTTTTAATAAAATATAAATATTCTTTTCGGTTCACAATAAGCGACTAATTTATTTTTTTATTTTAATTTAAAATAAGTATCCAGTTACGTAATCAAGAAATAATCAAATTTATTTTTACAAAATAACCTCAAGTACATATCCATAAAAAGTTTTCTTACTTCTCACATTAAATATTTAATTAGGGATAATTTAGTTATAATAAATATTTTTATATAAAATTTAATATTTTTTTAATAAGCGTGCTAAAAATAAATTGATTATTTATTTTGAATGGAGTACCATATTTTGGCATACAATAATAGGTGGTGGATTCGAAGAGGAGGGGAATCATTTCAAAGCTAGATCCTAGCTAGATAAATCAGCAAAAAGGGAGTAAAAAACTAAAAGGAGAAGAAAAAAAGATTACTACTAGTATTATTTTAAGTGTTTTTTTTTCTGCACGTGCTTTTTTTCTTATTTTGATGCGAAAAATCTGCTGTTAAAGATGTGAACTATTTTTAGAAACTAAACGAGGAAGCACGAATAATATTGGATCTATCAAAATAGAGTCAGTAAAAGAGATTTTATAGGTTTCTGCATCGAGTTTATGAGCTAAAGATTACTTTCGGTTTTGATATTAGATGAGATAGTTTAATTCGGCACGAAATATAAAAAAATAAAATAATTTGAAATTTATAGTCTTAAAAGGATAAAATGTTTGTAGGATCATATATTTGTGTGTCTATAAAAATTTCTCATTAAGATCGAATAAGTAAAATAAAGAGTCTGAAATTAAATTATTTTTAAATTAAAAAATATATTATTTATTTTAAAACAAATTTAAAAAAAATACAACGAGAGAATAACTGCTTAATAAAATATTATACCTACAGACAATGAGAGACCACAGACAACAACAGAGATGGGAAGAAATCAAATGAAAAAAGAAAGAAAGCTACTGCTCAAAATAGAAAGTAACTTGCTGTCGAGTAGCAATAGGTGCATATTAAGCACATAAAATTTAAGAATATATAAACACAAACAGGGAACTAGTAACAAAAAGTCAAAAATTAATAAAAAACAAGAGGTAGCTCTGTCCCAAATTAAATAAATTAAAGAATATCAAGAACTAAAAAAGATGAAGAATGGAACCAAAAGTCATGCTATATATATAGGGTAAAATATACACTTATTATTAATTTTTTTAAAAAGTCTGAATATTCAAGCATAACAGCAAAGACTCAAGCATAACATATTCGCAAAGGGTGTTTAAATTATTAAAATTTCTGATTTAGCCATTGGTTCAACATATTTTGAAAAGGTTTAAATTTAAAAAAAAAAAAAAAACAAAAAAAAGGTTCAAATTAATTGGTAAGAGAAACTATAAACAAAGAGTAGTAAAAGATAGAGAAAAGACGTACCAAGAATCAGTGGCATATTCAAAGAGTTTGCCTTTAGTAGAAAAAACAATCAAACCAACCTCAGCATCACAAAGCACAGAGATTTCATGAGCTTTCTTAAGCAAACCAGATCGACGTTTTGAGAAAGTAACCTGTCTATTAATTTTGTTCTCAATTCTCTTCAACTGTACCCTTCCTCTTCCCATTTCTATTTTTGGATAAAAAAAGATTTCTCCTGAAATAAAAAATAGCGCCTAATATATTCTCTCAAATGGAGAAAGAAAAAGAAGAGTGCAGAATAAGAAAGTGATGGTCTTATTCACTTTATTTCTCTCTTTGGTATTGAAATGATTATTCTGTGTAGCTTAAGGAATTTCTTATTGTTATACTATTGGGAACTGGAAATTAATAAATAATCCCCGATGCGAGGAGGAGAAAGAGAGAGAGACGGGAATGGTATTTGAAAAACCAAAATGGTTTCGTCAATTGCGTTGTCGAGTTTTGATTGGTGAAAGAAACTGGTGCGTCATTACTCTCTGAGTACAGGCCACAAATTTTTGGAACAATCAACAATGGACAAATAGGACGGACCAGGTATCTTTCTCACTTACTTTTCCTTTCTAGCGTTTTAGCTTATTTTGTAAAAATAAATTGAAGTCTTTCTTGATTATGTAACTGGACACTTATTTTGAAGTAAAATAAAAAAGTAAATTGGGCACTTATTGTGAACCAGATGGAGTATGATTTTATTACTTTATCCATCATATTTTATATAATTCGATTAGATTATATTCAAATACATATTTAATATCCTTAAATTATACGTATTAGAATGCACATTTGAATGCCACTACAAAAAATTGAAATATGTTTTATAATCATCTAATAAGTTTTAGTATTTCCCCACACATTTACGAGACTCCCTCCAAAATTTCCCCAATTGCTTTAATTTCCCTCCATAAGCTGGTATATCCCCCAATTCCTTTCCCCAATTCATTCTTATTGACGGAAGTTGACGAGAAAGGTGAGTCCCTCCATTGCTGAAAAACTCACAACCTCTATTACAGGTGAGGTAATGCTTTCTAACTTTATATTCTTCTATTTTTCCCAATCTGTTTCCCCGGCTAGTAGAATCGAGATTCAAATTGGAAAAAGTGCATGAAATTCATTTAGCAGCTTCAATAATTATAGGTAATGTAGCGATTAGGGTTCATGTTTAGTACCAAAAGTTTTTTTCCTCTTTTTTAGGGTTCATGGATGTAGCGATCTCCCTCAATTTTGTTCTAATTATTTTTTCTCAGTCCAATAATATATGATTCATTCAGTCAAGTTAATATAACATCCAAAATAGTAATCTATTACTAGAAAAACATTAATGTTTGTAACGACCCGACCGGTTATTTTTGAAATTTACGTCTCGATCCCCAATTTAACTGTTCCCCTAAGTTCATTTCTGCTATTGTAGTTTGCCGGGAGGTTCGGTTCTAGAATTTGGAGTGTTTTGGGACACTTAGTCCCTAAATGAGAGCTCTATAGTTGAAAAATGGCCTGTATTCGAAATAGTATTAAGACGACCTCGGAGTGGAAATCCGATGGTTCCATTAGCTCCGTTAGGTAATTTCGGGGTTGGGAGGACGTTCAGAATGTATTTTGGAGGTTTGTAGCTCAATTAGGCTTGAAATGCTGAAGTTTGAAATTTTTAGAAATCCGATCGATAGGTGGGATTTTGATCCGGGAGTCGAAACGGAATTCCGGCATTTGCAGTAGCTTCGTTAGGTGAGTTTGGATATGTCTGCAAATTTTCAGGTCATTCGGACATCGTTTGGTCGGGTTCTTGATAACATGTAGGTTTCGGAAGTTTTAGATGAAACTTAGGCTTGAATTCGCTTTGATTTGATGATTTCCGTGTTTAAGGGTGTATATTTATGATTGGAACAAGTTCGTATCGTGTTTTGGAGTAGGTTGGTGGTTTTCGTTGGGGTCCCAGGGGCCTCGGGATGAATTCGAGGGTCCAAACGGACCATTTCGGGGTTAAATAGCACAGCTGAACTGCTGCAACTGCTGTCCCTACTACTCTTCTACGTGATCGCACTATTACTTCTGTGATCGCGATGCCTTGTCAATTGCTTCTTCGCGATCGCATGAAGTCCTACGCGATCCCGATGGTTTAAAACTCCTCTCTACGCGATCGCATTCTTGGTCACGCGTTCGCGTATAGCAATCTCAGGACCTGGATAATTCTCTACGCGATCGCGATGCACTGATCCTTTCCTCTCCGCGTTCGCATCCTTAGCATCGCGTTTGCGATGAACAATTTCTGGGCCTTCACAAATTACTCTACGCGATCGCGATACTACTCACGCGATCGTGATGAAGAAAAATTGCCTGGGCAGAAAGATTAAATCCCAATTTCGAGGGTTCTTCATATTATCACATTTTGATTTCTAGAGCTCGGTTCATGGCGATTTTTAAAGGGATTTTCACCTGGGTAAATTGGGTAAGTGTTTCTCACTCGGTTTTGATCAATTTCCTTGAATCCCCTCTTAAATTTACCTTTTAATTTCAGTTTTTAATGTGAAATTGGGTGAAAGTTCATAAACCAAACTAATGGGTTTTGAGGGAGAAATTGCCCTCCGATTTGGGAGATCATTATATGCTTAGACTTGTGAGAGTACGAGGGTTCTGAAAACGTACAAATATTTCAATTCTGAGCCGATGGCTACAGGGGTATTTTGGTCATTTCACCCACTTTTGTGCCGTAGCTGTAATTTTATCATTGTAATTAGTTACTTGTGATGTTATTTACACTGTGTAATTGGTTGACTAGATTCGGGCCACTCGGAGTCAGATACTCGTGGCAAGAAAGTCGTTTCTTAGTGGTTTTGTACCGGAATTGAGGTAAGTGACTTGTCTAACCTTGCGTGGGGGAACCTTCTCCCCTAGGACATTATGTGTTGATTTAAATGCCTTGTACACGAGGTGACAAGCGTGTACTTGCGCAGATTGTTGAAAACCCACGTTACTTGAACTAATCAAATCGTGATATCCTTGTTATTTAATTGTGAGATTTATTTGGTGTGAGTTAGAGAAGCATGATTAGATAGGATTATCTGTCTAAGTGCCTTACTTGTCTTAATTGAATATTCCTGGAACTTGTTGATATTGGTTTAGGTGTAAATTGTAGCTATGTATTTCATATTTATCTATGTTTTCCTCTTATTGATTGTGTTTGTGTTTGTGGACTGCGGGTTCAATTCCAGGAGATCCAAGGGCTGCGGGTTCAATTCCCGGAGACCTTGAGTTATTGAGACACGGACTACGGGTTTAATTCCCGGAGATCCTGAGCTATTGAGATACGGACTGCGGGTTCAATTCCCGGAGATCCTGATATATTGATACACGGACTACGGGTTCAATTTCCGGAGATCCGAGGGCTGGGGGTCCGATTTCTCGGAGACCCAGAGATACTGGTGTATGGACTGTGGGTTCAATTCTCAAAGATCCTAAGTTGATGAATATAGAGAGGGATTGCGGGTTCAATTCTCGGAGATCCTGAACTTGTTGTTTTGTATTTTTGTTGTGTTGGTTACTCTTTGTTAGCTTAATTGTAGATGGCTGCAGTATTTACTTTCTTGCTGTTATTTCAGTCTTATTCTTATATTGAACTGCTCGATATTATTATTATCATTATGTAATTATCTCTCGGAAGGGTCCTGACCTTCCACGTCACTACTCCATCGAGGTTAGGCTTCGCACTTACTGAGTACCGCCATGGTGTACTCATACTACTCTTTTGCATACTTTTGTTGTGCAGATACATGTACATCAGATCGGGCACATTTCAGGTGATTTAGGAGCACTTTAAGGAGACTTGAGGTATGATCTGCTACGTACGCGGATCCGGAGAGTCCCCTTCTATTCTTATTAGTGATATTAGTTATTTCCCTTATTTTCGTTGTATAGACATTCTTGATGTATAGAGCCACATGTGTACTCTTTCTTAGTCTATGTTGCCAGTGGGTTTTCGGGTCTTAGTAGTGTGTTGCCTAGTGGTATTTGGCGAAGTGTATGTGCCGAGTGGCACTTATTACATTTCATTTACATTATTCCGCTGTTATTTCTTGTTTAATGTTCATAAACTTGTATATTCCGCAACGTGTTAGGCTTACCTAGTCGCAGGGACTGGGTGCCGTCATGACGAGTTCACGATTGGTGAACTAGGGTCGTGACAAGTTGGTATCAGAGCTCTAGGTTCATAGGAGTGACAGGACACAGACCGGTTACATAGAGTCTCGCTGATCGATACAGAGACGTCTGTATTTATCTACGATAGGCTATGTAACTGTTTAGGAAACTCTTCATTTGTTTTGGATTCCTTGTCGTGTGATATTTTGGCACCAAATCTAAACTTCTATTTTCTATTCTCTTACAGATGGTGAGGACACGTGCTACTGTCGCCCCGGTACAGCCCGAAGGTGGGCCAGCTGCCTCCGAGGACGAGTAGCATAGATTAGAGAGGTTCAAGAAATATGATCCTCTAGTGTTTAGTGGGTTGGCTACAGATGATGCATTGGGCTTTCTGGAGGAGTATCATCGTATCCTCCGTACTATGGGGATAGTGGAGACTAGCGGGGTTTCCTTCACTACTTTTTAGTTTGTGTGGCCGCTTATGATTGGTGGCGCACGTATGAGTTGGATAGAGCAGATGAGTCAGCCTTGTTGACCTGGATGCAGTTTTCTGATATGTTTTTGAGGGAGTTTGTTCCCTAGAGCCTTAGGGATTCTTGGTCAGAGTTTGAGCTGTTGCGTCAGGGCTCCATTACAGTATCGGACTATGCTATTAGTTTCACCCGTCTAGCCAGGCATGCACCGGCCTTGGTAGCCACTGTCCGGGAGAGAGTGCAGAGGTTTATTGAGGGCCTTATTTCGCTGATCCGGTCCAGCATGGCTAGGGAGCTGGAGACATATGTACCGTATCAGCAGGCGGTGAGTATTGCCGGGCGGATCGAGAGTATGCTCCCTAGAGAGCGATGAGGGAGGGAGGCCAAGAGGTCTCGTGAGTCGGGCCATTTCTGTGGTGCCCGCACTTCAGCAGCCGGTCATTTTGGCAGGGGTTATTCCGGTCGTCCAGTTTATTCTGCATTGCCAGCAGCCAGTAGTACTCCAGCTCTTCCAGCACCTCAGGAGCCTTATTATGCTCCCCCAATTTCTAGTGTACCTCCTGTGCGGGGTACTTCCAGGGGTCAGACTAGTGGGGGTGAGGCCGGTCAGTCTCAGCCACCGCGTCCCCCCAGAGCTTGCTTTGAGTGCGGGGATACTCGCCATCTGGTTAGGGAGTGCCCCAGGCGTAGGAGAGGAGCGACTCCACAGACTTCGCAACCTCAGCGTGGTTCACAGGGTCAACATGCCATCGTTCCAGCCCTAGATGCCACCCCACCTTCCCATCCAGCCAGGGGCGGGGATCAGGGTGCCAGAGGCCACCCTCGAGAGAGGGGTCAGGCTAGATTTTATGCTATTCCTGATCGCGCTGCAGCTGTCGCCTCCAATTCTGTTATCATAGGTATTATCTTGGTTAGTCATAGAGAGGCATCGGTTCTATTCGATCCCGGTTCTACTTTTTCATATGTGTCCTCTTATTTTGCTTCACATCTGGGTGTGCCTCGTGATTCTTTGAGTGCCCTCATTTATGTTTCTACTCCGGTGGAGATTCTTTGGTTGTGGATCGTGTGTATCTGTCGTGTTTGGTCACTATTTGTGGTTTTGAGACCAGAGCTGTTCTATTGTTGCTCGGTATGTTTGATTTTGATATTATTCCGGGCATGGATTGGTTGTCACCCTATTATAGTATTCTTGATTGTCACGCCAAGACCGTGACGCTGGCTATGCCAGTCATTCCATGTATTGAGTGGAGCGGTACTCTAGATCACACCCCCAGCCATGTTATTTCCTTTCTCAAAGCTCAGCGTATGGTTGAGAAGGGGTGTGCTGCTTATTTAGATTATGTGAGGGATGTTAGTATGGACACTCCTTCTATTGATTCCGTTCCAGTGGTATGTGATTTTCTGATGTATTTCTAGCTGATCTCCCGGGCATGCCGCCCGACAGAGATATTTATTTTGGTATTGACTTATTGCGGGGCACTCTGTCCATTTCTATTCCTCTGTAAGGCATGGCTCCTCCTGAGTTGAAGGAGTTGAAGGATCAGTTACAGGAGTTATTGGGTAAGGGTTTCATTTGACCCAGTGTTTCGCCTTGGGGTGCTCCTATATTGTTTGTGAAGAAGAAGGACGGTTATATGCGTATGTGCATTAAATATCGCCAGTTGAACAAAGTTACAGTGAAGAACCGGTATCCTTTGCCTCATATTGATGACTTGTTTGATGAGCTTCAGGGTGCACAGGTATTCTCCAAGATTGATTTGCGTTTCGGTTACCATCAATTGAAGATTCAGGAGCCAGATATCTCGAAGAATACCTTTAGGACTCGGTATGGTCTTACGAGTTCCTCGTTATGTCTTTCGGGCTGACTAATGCCCCAACAACTTTTATGCATTTGATGTACAGTGTATTCAGGCCATATGTGGACTCGTTCGTGATTGTTTTTATTGATGATATTTTGGTATATTCCCGAAGTCGGGAAGAGCACGAGCAACACCTGAGGATAGTGCTTCAGACTCTGAGGGAGAAGCAATTATATGCAAAGTTCTCTAAATGTGAATTTTGGCTGAGTTCAGTGGCATTTCTAGGCCACGTGGTGTCGAGCGAGGGTATTCGAGTGGATCCGAGGAAGGTGGAGGCCGTGCAGAGTTGGCCCAGACCCTCCTCATCCATTGAGATTCGTAGTTTCCTTGGCCTGACAGGTTATTATCGTCGTTTTGTAGAGGGGTTCTCTTCAATCGCAGCACCTATGACCAGATTGACCCAAAAGGGGGCCCCTTTTCAGTGGATAGAGGAGTGTGAGGCGAGCTTTCAAATGCTCAAGACAACTTTGACTTTGGCCCCTATCTTGATGTTGCCTACAGGTTCGGGGTCATATACAGTATATTGTGATGCCTCACGAGTTGGACTCGGTGCAGTATTGATGCAAGACGGTTGGGTGATTGCCTACGCATGCCGATAGCTGAAGGTACATGAAAAGAACTACCCTGTCCATGATCTTGAGCTAGCTTCCATTGTTCACGTCTTGAAGGATTGGCGTTATTATTTGTATGGGGTTCCTTGTGAGATTTACACTGATCATCGGAGCCTACAACACTTGCTTAAGCAGAAGGACCTGAACATGCGTCAGAGGAGATGGTTGGAGTTACTGAAGGACTATGATATTACTATTCTCTATTATCCGGGCAAGGCTAATGTAGTTGCCGATGCCTTGAGTCGCCGGGCAGAGATTTTGGGGAGTTTGGCATATCTACCAGCTTCGGAGAGGCCTATGGTGATGGATGTTCAAGCTTTAGCCAGGCAGTTTGTTAGACTAGATCTTTCGGAGCCCAGCCGGGTTCTGGCCTGTGTGGTTTCTCGGTCTTCTCTATCTGATCGCATCAGGGAGCGTCAGTTCGACGACCCTCATTTGCTTGTCCTCCAAGATAGAGTTCGGTATGGTGATGCTCGAGATGTTACCATCTTGGATGATGGAGTGATGATGATGCATGGGCGTATTTGTGTGCCCAATGTAGATGATCTTTGAGAGCTGATTCTACCAAAGGCCCATAGCTTGTTGTATTCCATCCATCCAGGTGCCGCGAAGATGTATCAGGACTTGAGACAGCTTTACTGGTGGAGGCGGATGAAGAAGGATTTAGTTGACTATGTTTCTAGGTGCCTCAACTGCCAGCAGGTGAAGTATGAGCATCAACGTCTGGGTGGGTTAATGCAGCAGAATGAGATCCCAGAGTGGAAATGGGAGCGCATCACCACAGATTGTGAGGAAGTTTGATTCCATTTGGGTAATTGTTGATCGGCTGACCAAGTCCGCCCATTTCTTACCGGTGTGCACCACTTACTCATCGGAGCGACTGGCGGAGATCTACATCAGGGAGATAGTCCGGCTTCATGGTATTCCAGTTTCCATCATTTCAGATAGAGGCACTCAGTTCACTTCACGGTTCTGGAGAGCCGCGTACAACAGGAGTTAGGCACTCGGGTGGAGCTGAGCACAACGTTTCACCCCCAGACTGATGGTCAGTCCAAGCGCACTATTCATATTTTGGAGGATATGCTCCATGCGTGCGTGATTGAGTTTGGAGGCTCGTGGGATCATTTCTTGCCACTGGCGAAGTTTGCTTATAACAACAGCTATCAGTCCAGTATTCGGATGGCACCGTATGAGGCCCTATATGGTAGGAGGTGCAGGTCCCCCGTAGGTTGGTTCGAGCCGGGCGAGGCCAGATTGCTAGGTACTGAGAAGGTCCAGGATGCAATGGACAAGGTCAAGGTGATTCAGTACAGACTTCATGCAGCCCGGTCTAGACAGAAAAGTTATGCGGACAAGAAAGTCCGCGATGTGTCTTTTATAGTTGGCGAGGGGTTCTACTTCGATTCTCGCCCATGAAGGGCGTCATGAGGTTTGGGAAGAAGGGGAAGCTGAGTCCGAGATTCATTGGCCTTCTTGAGATTTTGAGCCGTGTTTGGGAGGTTGCTTATGAGCTGGCCTTACCTCCTAGCCTAGCCGGAGTCCATCCCGTATTTCATGTCTCTATGCTCCGGAGATACCATGGTGACTTGTCGCACGTGTTGGATTTCACTTTTGTTCAGCTAGATGAGGATCTGTCTTATGTTGAGGAGCTAGTGGCCATTCTGGACAGGCAAATCAGGAAGCTAAGGTCAAAGAACATCGCTTCAGTAAAGGTCCAGTGGCGGGGTCAGCCGGCCGAGGAGGAGACTTGGGAGACCGAGCAGGATATGCGCAGCCAATACCCTCATCTCTTTACCACTCCAGGTATGTATTCTATGCTCGTTCGAGGACGAACAAATCTTTTTTAAGTGTGGGAAGATGTAACACTACAAATAGAACAACGTTTAGCGACGGAATTTTGCGATAAGATATATTCCGTAGCTAAATAACAACGGTTTAGCGACGAATTTTATAGTTTGTCGCCAAATAAGCTACAAAATAATTCATATAAATTATAGCGACGGATTAGCGACAAAAACTTACATTCGTCGCTATAATTGGCGCTAAATATTAGCGCATTTATTTTACCTACAAAATTAGTGACGGAAGTTGAACGACAAAATTTGTTAAAACTTAGCGACGACGTTAGCGACAAAAAATCCGTCGCTGAATTATTTTACTTATTAATACATTGGAATGTTAGTTGCGACAAAATATTTCGTCGCTAATTTCCTAAAATAAAATTTATTAATTATTATTAGCGACATTGTTTCAGTCCGTCGCGATTTCCGTCGCTAAATTTCCGTCTCCCAAAATAAAATTACACTAGTTAAAAAACTTCATTAGGGCACAAACACCCCAATAAAAACCTAGAAGCGGCGCAGCTTTTACACGAAGGAGATCCCCACTGTACTTCATCTTCTGCTTCAACCATTTTTGGACACAAGGATCAGGGGCGTCTTCAGCAAACCAGAGAACAGTGCAAAACGACTCCCCCCCCCCCCTTTCACGTCTTCTTCTTCACACCCTTACCCGTTCTTTTCTTCTTCTTCTTCTTCAGTGACAACCAACACCAGCTCCACCAACGACCTAAGCTTCAGCAACACTAACTAGTCGTTCCCCTCATATGAAAACAAAACCAATCTGCCGATAAACACACACACACGCACCGTACATCAGTAAAAAATAGAGGCCGGAAAAGGAAGAGGAAAATATTCATTTACCTTCAAGAATTAAGATTTGTTGAGCTTATTTGGAAACCCTAGGTTTTGGAGTTTGTGGAGAAACTCTCACAAACTTGTGGTAAGTTTCTTACTCTATCTATATGTGAATTAGTATATCTTTTGTATGGTGAATTTTAGTCATTTAAAATCAAAAATTAAATTTTCCGGCAGAGTGTTAACATTTTCTGGCAGTGGTATTCAATTCTACTCGCACTCGCTTTCTTATCTCTGTTTAATTTTGCTTTGCTTCTCTGATTTTTTTACTACTGTCGATTTTAAGTTACTATGATGATTCCATATTCTGCTTTTTTATGTTCATTCACTTGGACGTTTGAGATTAATTATTTTTTTGAAGCGCTTAAGTTAATCTAGGAGTAACATTTTTTTGTCTAATATGATAAGTGTGTATCAAGAAGTGAATGAACATCTTAACAATTGGAGAATAATGAAAGTTTCTTTGATTAGGCGATTTTCAAGGTCGATTCAATTCCTCACTCCTCTCAATTTCCGGGCAAACGAAGAGTCGAAGACGCTGCTGCAGCTGTTTCGAGCTCGATTTGATTTCAATTTTCAAAGGTATATTAAAAATGTGTCGTTATTTCCTTTTAATGTGAGACCTGAGTAAGTGAGTATCTCCAGTACATAGTGTAATGTTGAATACCACTTGCATGTGTTGAATTATTGGACAATGTATGGTTGCAGTAACATTTCCTATAGAAACAGAAGAAAATATTAGTTCAAATCAGTATTTTGGTTAGCTTTTAGCACTTGATTCTTAAGTGTTAAGACTGTTTTTGTTGCACAGTGTTATTTGTTAAGACTGTTTTAATTCTGTTGCATCTGCTGCCTGTTAAAGTGTTAATTAACAGTGTTGATGCACACTGCTCTGCTGCAAGTTGTTCTGGAATGCTTCAAGCAAGCTTAAAGTCCATGTGCAATTCCTTTGCTCTTTGAATGCACACTGTAGTACTGCATTATTGAGTGTTGTCTGTTGCACAGAATAGGCTTAATACATATTTTGGTGCAGTACAATATAGTTTAATTCTGCAAGTTGAAAATTGATCCAAGTTTAGGAAGGACTAAGGATTAGCCTGCTGGAGATACTTC
>JASVEL010012730.1:0-167163 GCA_032618575.1 Nicotiana noctiflora
GATCAAGCCTACAGTACAATATAGTTTATATTACATTGATCAAGCTTTCTGCACTATATTATACATGTACAATCTGGTGAAAGTTCATAGTTTCTGTAGTTGTATATTGGAAGTAATTTTGCTTAGGCCTCAATCAGTTCTCTTATTGGTTTACTGTTTCTGTGCTAATTTTTAATTTGTGATTACTACTTCTCTGTGACATAATGACCTAATGTCAACTTCCAGATATTCATTTGAAAACATTTATGCATTGTTAATGTCATTAGCCATACAAACTAAAGCATTAGTGTGACAATTTGACTCTGAAATCTGAAACCATACTTCAACTTGCAATAATTGTCATAACATCTAAAGTTTGAAATCATCCATCGGGGTTGAATTCAATAAAAAGAATTCCTCCCATTCTAAGCACTTTACAGATAAATGTAGCTACATCTTTTAGTTAAATATCTTTACAGAAAAGTAACTAAGTCAATTTTTAAAATGTCTTCCTTCACATCTATATTGTTTAGTTCTCTGCTTTTACTTTACTTGTTCTGTTTTAATCATTTCTAGTTTGTGAATAACTAAAAAAATTTGAAGCCATGCAACTATTGCATCATGTATTGGTAGCACAGGTACATGAAAAATGGTTGATAGAACATAATGTCTTGATCGTGTGTTACTGCACTATAGAGAATTTGAGCATGTCTTTCTCCTTTGCTCTATTAGATACTTCAATTAGTTACTCACTTGTTTGTCTTTTTTCACAGTGTGTTGATTATAGGGATTGTATGTCCTTGATAAGGTAAGTTTCTTTGTGGTTTCATTCATGTATTTACTATTTCCATGGATTTGTAAGTGTATCCATAAATATCTACTGAACCATGATACTAAATCATTTCATTCAGTAGAGTATTGAATGAACATGAACATGTAGGACGCAAATACATAGGTTAATTCAGATGCCTTTTAACTGGATTAATCGTGAAGAACTATTTATGGTGTCAACAGATGAAAAAATGTGAATTATATATGGCTAGGCAGAGAGGATATTGTGATTCATGGAAACTTCTACAACTTTTGGATCCTAGATAATCACTTTTTCAGTAACTTAGGTTGTTATTTTGTTAAATTGCTGGAGAAGTAACTTGTTGCATACTGAGATTTGAATTGCTTACTATCCTAACTTTTGAATAGAGTTATTATAAGGGGAGTCATAGATCTCCTAGCTAATCAATTTATTTTATCTCTGTATTGGAATTGTAATATATCTTCCATGAAAATATTAGGGCCAAAGACTTTTTTACGTCCTAACTTAGACTTTGAAATGGAAGTCCTGAATGAACTTAAGTTATTATCTACTGTATATGTTGAAATTCAAATGTATTGCTGTTGAATTTAAAAGTTCACAAACTATTCTAAGCCTAAATCGTGAAGTATATATTTTCTGGACATTACATCAAATTACATTAAGAACTTCTTTGTCTACTGTCTACCTTTCCCGTATGTTGTTTAGACAATACCTTTAGTTTTATGGCCTGCTTAGTTTAAATCAGAGTGGATGTGAAGAAAATTCAAAGTTATGTGATAGATTGTAACTTATTCGTATTAAGCCGCTATCATATGACACATATTTTGCATTTTCTATTCAGTATGATACTAAAGAGTAAGGACTAATGACCTTCTATCAGAAGTATTAAAGATGATATCATATGGCTCATAGCATGTCTTTTTCGTTCAATATAGTGGGTACTAAAGACTAATGACCATTTATCTCTCTGAATACTTTGTTGCTTCTTAGTTGCTCGTCAGACAATTCATATGTTTTTATATCCAATTTAACTAGATACCCACTGTACCTTGTGGAAATCCAATTGTTGATGATGACTTCCCTAGGATCTAATTCCTTGAGCAGTCTTTGTTATTTCAGAGCTTCCTTTCTATCCTGATCTGTTTTGAACCCCCTATGATACTATATTTCATTGTAGATACTAACTTTAGTCTAAACTAAAAAATAGAACTAAGAGTTTGAATAATTGATTATATAGATACCGACTTTAGTTTTTATTGTTCTATATCTTCTTAATTGAATAATTTTTGTATAGGCTATTAAAAAGGGTCGAGATGCAACACCAAATGAGTTATATTTGTACGTCCATACACATGGTAATGATGGAAAATCTTTTGTTGCTGAGAAATCCCAAATCGTACAAGTAAGATAACTTTTTAATTGACTTTACTTTTCAAATTATTATTTTTATTTTGTAAATTGAATGTTCTTATTAATTCTTCTACAGGAAAAATATCGGGAGATATTACAACAACAAATGCAAACTTAATCATTGGGGTTCATGCATTCGGTTCTGATGATAACCGTAACTCTCCAGCCTAGCATAGTTAGCTTACTTTATTTGGACGTTATTGTTGGTCCTTGTGGATTTTTTTGTACTTAATGATACTGTTATATGCATTATGCTATATATTTTGGACCTTGTTGAATTTATATTAATATCAGTTACTTTTTATTAAGTGTATTTAATAGTTTATGTAATAGGTTTGAATAGAGTACATTTAACATAATAAATAAAAAGAATTTTATAAAATCAGCAATATAGTAAAAAAAAATTAGCGACGAATACATTTCGTAGCTAAAATTATAGCGACGCATTGGCGACAAAAGGTTTTTGTTGCAAAAAGTAGCTATAACACGTCTAGCGACGGACAATTCCGTCGCTATAAGAACAAACGATGAATTTATTATGTATTACAGCGACGAAAGGCATCAAAATAGCTACAGAAATAAGTTATATAGCAACGAATATTTCCGTCGCTAAACGTTGCTACAAAAAAGATGTTGTCGCTAATCCGTCGCTAAGTCTGCGACGGATTGTATTTTTCGTCGCTATAAGCCTAGCAACGAGGATTTTAGGGACGAACTTGAATCCATCGCTATTCCGTCGCTAAACATGTTTAGCGACGGAATATATTGATTTAGCGACGGAATAAGGCCGTCGCTAAACGTTGTTTTTTTTGTAGTGTAACGACCCAGCTGGTCGTAATTGAAATTTACGCCCCGATCCCTAATTTAACTATTTCCATAAGTTCATTTCTGCTATTGTAGTTTGTCGGGAGGTTCGGTTCTAGAATTTGGAGTGTTTTGGGACACTTAGTCCATAAATAAGAGCTCTATAGTTGAAAAATGGCCCGTATTTGGAACAGTGTTAATATGACCTCAGAAAAGAAATCCGATGGTTCCATTAGCTCCGTTAGGTGATTTCGGGGTTGGGAGCGTGTTCAGAATGTATTTTGGAGGTCTGTAGCTCAACTAGGCTTGAAATGCCGAAGTTTGAAATTTTTGGAAAACCGATCGATAGATGATATTTTGATCAGGGAGTCGGAACGGGATTCCGACAGTTGCAGTAGCTTTGTTAGGTAATTTTGGGTATGTCTGCAAATTTTAAGGTCATTCGGACATCGTTTGGTCGGGTTCTTGATAACATGTAGGTTTTGGAAGTTTTAGATGAAACTTAGGCTTGAATTCGCTTTGATTTGATGATTTCCGTGTTAAAGGGTGTATTTTTATGATTGGAACAAGTTTGTATCGTGCTTTGGAGTAGGTTGGTGGTTTTTTTTGGGGTCTCGGGGGCCTCGAGATGAATCTGGGGGTCTAAACGGATCATTTTGGTGTTAAATAGCACAGCTGAACTGCTGCAACTGCTGTCCCTGCTACTCTTCTACGCGATCACACTGTTACTTCTGCGATCGAGATGCCTTGTCAATTGCTTCTTCGCGATCGCATGAAGTCCTACGCGATCATGATGGTTTAAAACTCCTCTCTACGCGATCACATTCTTGGTCACGCGTTCGCGTAAGGCAATCTCAGGACCTGGATAATTCTTAATCACGATTGCATCCATCTCTACGCGATCGCGGTGCACTGATCCCTTCCTCTTTGCGTTCGCATCCTAAACATTGCATTCGCGATGAACAATTTCTGGGCCTTCACAAATTACTCTACGCGATCGCGATAATTCTTACGCGATCGCAATGAAGAAAAATTGCCTAGGCAGAAAGATTAAATCCCAATTTCGAGGGTTCTTCATATTATCACATTTTGACTTCTAGAGCTCGGTTCTTGGCGATTTTTGAAGGGATTTTGACCTGTGTAAATTGGGTAAGTGTTTCTCACTCGGTTTTGATCAATTTCCATGAATCCCCTCTTAAATTTACCTTTTAATTTTAGTTTTTAATGTGAAATTGGGTGAAAGTTCATAGACCAAACTAATGGGTTTTGAGGGAGCAATTGACCTCCGATTTGGGAGATCTTTATATGGTTAGACTCGCGAGAGTACGAGGGTTCTGAAAACATAAAAATATTTCAATTCCGAGCTTATGGATACAGGGTATTTCGGTCATTTCACCCACTTTAGTGACGTAGCTGTAATTTTATCATTGTAATTAGTTACTTGCGATGTTATTTACACTGTGTAATTGGTTGGCTAGATTCGGGCCACTCGGAGTCGGATACCCGTGGAAAGAGAGTCATTTCTTAGCGGTTTTGTACCGGAATTAAGGTAAGCGACTTATCTAACATTGCGTGGGGGAACCTTCTCCCCTAGGACATTATGTGTTGATTTAAATGCCTAGTACGTGAGGTGACATTCGTGTACTTGCGCAGATTGTTGAAAAGTCACCTTACTTGAACTGTTCAAATCGTGATATCCTTATTATTTAATTTTTTAAATTGTGAGATTTATCTAGTGTGAGTTAGAGAAGCATGATTAGATAGGATTATCTGTCTAAGCGCCTTACTTGTCTTAATTGAATATTCCTGGAACTTGTTGATATTGGTTTAGATGTAAATTGTAGCTATGTATTTCATATTTCTCTATGTTTTTCCTCTTATTGATTGTGTTTGTGCTTGTGGACTGCGGGTTCAATTCCTGGAGATCCAAGGGTCGCGGGTTTGACTCCCGGAGACCCTGAGACACGGACTGCGGGTTCAATCTCGGAGATCCTGAGCTATTGAGATACGGACTGCGGGTTCAATTCCCAGAGATCCTGATGTATTGAGAGACGGACTGCAGGTTCAATTCCCGGAGATCCGAGGGCTGCGGGTTTGATTTCCCGGAGACCCAAATATACTAATGTATGGACTGCGGGTTCAATTCCCGGAGATCCTAAGTTGATGAATATAGAGCGGAGATCCTGGACTTGTTGTTTTGTATTTTTGTTGGGTTGGTTACTCTTTGTTAGCTTAATTGTAAACGGCTGCAGTATTTACTTTCTTGCTGATATTTCAGTCTTATTCTTATATTGAACTGCTCAATATTATTATTATCATTATGTCATTATCTCTCGGTAAGGCCCTGACCTTCCTCGTCACTACTCTATCGAGGTTAGGCTTGGCACTTACTGAATACCGCCATGGTGTACTCATACTACTCTTCTGTACACTTTTGTTATGCATATGCAGGTACATCAGATCATGCACATTTCAGGTGATTTAGAAGCACTTTCAGGAGACTTGAAGTATGATCTGCTACGTCCGCGGATCCGGAGAGTCCCCTTCTATTCTTATTAGTGGTATCAGTTATTTTCCTTTTTTTCGTTGTATAGACATTCTTGATGTATAGAGCCACAATTATACTCTTTCTTAGTCTATGTTGTCGTGGGTTTTCGGGTCTTGGTAGTGTGTTGCCTAGTGGTATTTGGCGAAGTGTATGTGTCGAGCGGCACTTATTACATTTCATTTACATTATTCCGCTGTTATCTTACCTTTTGTTCATGAAATTGTATATTCCGCATCATGTTAGGCTTACCTAGTCGCGAAGACTGGGTGCCGTCATGACAGGTTCACGATTGGTGAACTAGATTCGTGACAATGTTCTATTGGTTTCAGTTCTTCGTTTTTTTGAGTCCATTTTTTGTTATTTTTCTGTTCAATTAGTTTGGTACTTCTTTAAATGTTTGCTTCTTTACTTGGTATTTTGATTGCATGCACTTAATTTTGATATTTTAATTTGTTGTTATTGCTAATATTAGCCTAAATATTATATATGGGCTTGATATGTAGCCTAGAGATCAAAAATTGTTGGTGAAGCTATTGGGATCGACGTTATCAGTAAAACATTTGAGAGGTATCAGTTTAATTTTATCCTTTATTTTGAGTAGATTTCTTTTTATTAAAAGGTAGATTGATTAATTCTTTTGCCCGTGTCCCGTGTAATCCATTTTTCTCTACGATTCTTAAATTTGGTCAGTTGTTATTGCTAATATTAGCCTTCTTTTGTCTTTGATAATACTATAAAACTATTTATTGTTACAATCTCCTTCATCATACCAATGAACTTGAGCTTTTTTATCTAAGAAGAGATTCTTGTTAGTCATTCAGTTAATATAATTAGGTTGAGCTTTGTTTAGCTCCTTCATGTTCTGCTCAGTGTTATTGATCGATTAAATTTCCTTAGGTGCCTGAATCTTATCCTCCTATTCCCTAACATATCGATACACATCACCAATGTCATTTCTAGACCAATTACTTAATATCTTACTCATAAGCTTAAGCTTCTGTTGTAGCCATGACAACTATATATTAGTTATGATTATATATTATTTACTAGCACTTCAGGTTCAGGTTACAACGATCTTTTAGTTCTGATGAATGATTTATGTGCATGTAGATAAAATAGAGAAGTTCTATTGCTTTTTCATTTTTAAATAATAGAAATACAATGGGGTGAGCGATTTGGACCAACATTGCCATTGTGGATTCATATAGTCGATGAGCTTAGTTGTTGTTGACGTTGTCGTTGTTTAGTGTCCTGACTAGTATGCATACACTACAAAGTAATGGTATATCAGACATCCAACAGACTTCTGTGGCCCACAAGTTAGCACTATCATCGTTAGTAGCTGAAAATATATTATTCCAGTCGAGGAGACTCCAATGTTCTTTGGTGTTCTTCTTCTTTATTCTGAATAGGGTTGACATCAATTACTTTTGTATAACTAGATCCAGCTTCTTCTTCTCGTTTACTGAGTATGTCAAATATTTATTCTTTTTAAGTTTTGCACAACTATGTCCTGCTTCTTCTGTTCTTTTGAACATAGTTGATGTTCAAGTTTTAGTTTCTTTCTATTTTATGACTAGATTGGCATTTATGTTTTTATTCTTGTAGAAACTTCAAATGACCAGCAGTTGTTTTTTTCAATGTCACTATACTGTACTCATTTACAAAGTCTGACACTGCAAATGAAAATAATATATATGTGCCCTTTACCCAATATCAGTTCATAATCTTTGAGTTGGCAATTTTTTTCTCTAAGTTTTTATGTCTCTTAGCAGATAGTTGAAATTGAGAGCTTATTAAAACCGATCCTTTCAGCTGACGAAGTTCCAGGTGAAGTGAATTTTGTGCATTTAATAACTTATAAATACTACTAGTTGGAATATTTCTCTTTTCATAGGAAAAATCACTCTTATTTGGCGTCTGTCTGGGCTACTATTTGAACTGTTTTATAAATTTTAAGCACCTATGTTTAACATCATGGGGGTGCGCGTTGATTGGTTAAAGGGCTAAAAGGAGTAAATTTGGATCATGCACAATGTGAAACTGCCATTTATTCCTTCTATTGCAACTTAACTGCCAACAATTTTTAATTGTTAGACCAAAAAAAAAGATCATGCTTTTCAATGTAGTGGCAAATACTAAAATCGGAGTAATTTTTTTGTATAAAGTGCTAAAATCTGAGTATTAATGTTAATAAATGTATAGTGTAAGGGTACAAAAAAATTCAGTGTTTCGTTTTCAATTTCTCATTTTATATATTGTAATGTCGACTAGAAAAAGGGGTGATCCTGAACTCAATACATTTTTTAAGTGAAAATTCCACATTTGCTGCAATATGAGTTTGCGTTCATAATTAATTAATGTAGAAGTGATATGAATTTTTATGTTAATTAAGTTGGCAATGGCTTTTCTAATTAAGTGGATATATTCAGAGGTTATGTTTTTCACATATAAGCTTTTGAACTATCTTTTTAGTTTTAATATTGTGATGTTATCTTATGTCTTTCTTTCTAGCCATGCCAATTGATAAATATTGGATTAGCAAACCACGAAACACACCTGAATATGCAGATGGTCTAAGATAATTTTTGGATTTTTCTTTTGAGCACGGGTCAGTTGATGGGCACGTAATTAAGTGTCTGTGTCCAAAATGTGGTTTTAACAAGTGGCAAAGAAGAGATGTAGTTGAAGAGCACCTCATTCTTAAACCTTTCCCAAAAAAATTACAATTTTTGGTATTGGCATTGTGAAGAATCAAATGCAACCATGCAACAGATTTCTCAGAGCACCCATATGATAGAAGATAATTTACAACATCAAGATCCAATGGAAATTATGATTAATGATGCGTTTGTGTCACGGCCCAAACCCCGGTCGTGATGGCGCCCAATACATTGCTAGGCAAGCCCGACCATATTATCCATTTAAACCAGCCTATTATTAATTAATACAGATCGATTAAACTTAATAGCATGCTTTCATATCAAAACGATAAGTGTGGAAGTAGAAGCATACAAAATACAGTCCAAACCAAACCGTGGTGTCACAAGTCTGAGCCTCTACAACGAAATATCTTACACAATACAAGTCTAGGCAGAATGAAAGCACCAAAATGATAAGAGAAAGAGATCATACCTCAAAGTCTCCTCGGGATAGTAGTGATATAGCAGCTGCGATAACTCAACTGCTCTCTAGAACCTGTGAATCTGCACAAAAAGTGCAGGGGAGTGGGGTGAGTATATTTCAACTCAGTGAGTAATAATAATAAACAACAACTGAAAATAAGAACACCTGTACTATCACTAAATAGTTCTAAGTGTAACCTCACAGGTAAGTCATCTTTACAGTTAATACCCCCCATTCCCAGTCCACATCTGTCTCACCATGGTCCCACACCGACCTAGTCCTCACTAATACTGCTACGGCGTACATCCGATCCAATATATATATATATGTATATGTATACATGTGTCTATAATGCGGCGGCGCGTAGCCCGCTCCAATATATATATATATATATATATATATATATATATATATATATATATGCTGCGGCGTGCAGCCCGCTCCAATACATATAACGCTGCGGCGTGCAGCTCGCTCCAATATATATAATATTGCGGCGTGCAGCCCTCTCCATTTAACATCGATGGCGCTCACTGGAGGTGTATACATATTTCTAAGGGGCGCTATGATACTGCGGCGTGCAGCCCAATCCACACATATAATACCGCGGCGTACAGTCCGATCTACTATATATATATATATATATATATATATATATATATATATATATATATATATATATATATATATATATATCATGCGCACATTATGCCGAGGTCGATGGCCCAATCCAACAGAAAATAAAAGTATGCAGACTCTGAAGGGGCTCCTACAGCCCAAGCGCAATAATACTACGGAGTGCAGTCCATTCCACATGTATATTACTGCGGCGTGCAGTCCGATCCACATATATATCACTGTGGCGTGCAGTCCGATCCACATATATATCAGAGCGGCGTGCAGTCCAATGCAATACATATAGTGCTGCGGCATGCAGCCCGATCCAATATATATATATATATATATATATATATATAATATCTCATATTGGGTCCTCGACCCTATCTTAGTCGGTATAGACTTGGCCTCTTAGACCCACTCTGCTAGAACAAGGAATCCCACCCTAGGTAGTCTCTCTCACAGTATCTAGTACTGGCTCATGATATGCTATACAACTAAAATTAAGGCTGAGTGTATGTTTCTCGCATGATATAAGGGTCACCTAGCTCTACAGGTTTCCCTAATACTCTACAGATCGACACAAGGCCCGAAACATGGCTACCAGCCCAACTACACAGTTATAAGCTCATTCTCAGTCATAATACACAATAAACTATCTGTTGGGAAGGACCAAGTCCAGTCCCCCAATCACAATGCCACCACGCCCGTCACATGACGCGTGTTTCATCTCAACATAGCACTGTAAAGTGCAAGTACGGGGTTTCAAACCCTCAGTACATTATTTACTACCACCACTCACCTCGAACCGGTAGAAATCCTAGCTCGCCTTGCGCTTAGCTCACAAATCAATCTCCTCGGATGCCAAATCTGCTCAAAATCAACGAGAATACATCAATATAAGCTAATTAGACCCAACCATAACGAAATAACTCGATTTACACCAAAACCCACGAAGTTGTCAAAATCCGACTTTTGGTATGCTTCTCGAAAAATTACGAAAGTTACATTTTCAAAATCCTTATCTCAACACGAGTCTATACATATAAAGTTTGTCAAAATCAGACTCCGTTTGCCCATTCAAATCAATGTTTTACCATAACCCAGGCTTAGGGCAAAATTCCCCAATTAATTCTTCCAATTTCAGTGAAATAGAGGAGGATTCTAAGATAAAAACACGTATTTGGACCTTAAAACTTACCTCCGATGATAACCCGATGAAATCCCCTTCAATTCTTAACAATTTGCTCCTTATGAACTCAACAATGGAGGTTTTTTAGTGAATGAGTCGCGGATGAAATGTTCTAGACTTAAACTTACTGCCAGCCCTCGTTACTCTACGCGATCGCAGCCTTTGACATGCGATCGCGATGAATAGATTTTTGGGCGACCAATTTTCCTTCTACGCGATCGCGTGGACCCATACACGATCGCAGTGCTCAGCCTGACCATTCTACGCAATCGTAACATACTGTCCGCGATCGCACTGCTCTCGAGTCTTGCCATACGCGATCGCTTGAAGGGCCCCACGATCGCGATGAACAAAGCCCTCTCCTTATGCGATCGCATCCTCCATATCGCGATCACGAAGAACCAACCTCCCAGCTCCCTCCGATACACTACGCGATCGCGTGGCCATATACGCGATCGCAGATAACAAATAACCTGCAATTTTATTGCAGCACTTCAACAGTTCATTTTGGCTCAAAATGGTCCGTTTGGACCCCCGAATTCATGCCGAGGCCCCCGGGACCCCAACAAAAACCACCAACATACTCCAAAACACGATACAAACTTGTTCCATATCCTAAAAACACGCCCTTAAACACAGAAATCATCGAATCCAAGCTAATTCAAGCCTAAGTTTCATTTAAACTTCCGCAACCAACATTCGATCAAAAACCCGACCAAACGACTTCCGAATGATCTAAAAATTTGCAGGCTTATCCAAAGTCACCTAACGGAGCTACTGCAACTGTCAGAATTTCATTCCGACTCCCGTATCAAAATCTCACCTACCGTTCGGATTTCGCCAAAATTCAACCTTAGCCAATTCAAGCCTAAAACTACACCGGACCTCCAAATTCACTTTCGATCACTCTCCTAACTAATAAATGAACTCCCGAAGCTGACCAAATCATCAGAATTCGATTTCGAGCTCTCTAACTCACAAGTCAACATCCAGTTGACTTTTCCCAACTATTTCTTCTTCTATGAGACTATTTATCTCATTTCCAACCAAACTCAATCCTAATTGACTCAAACTCACCAAACATGCATATTTAAACATTAACAAGCATATAATGGGGATAATGGGGTGATAACTCGCATGATGATGGGCCGGGTCATCACAATTTGGGTTCACTAGGAATAACGTCAACGAGCCTGGTGTGTCTTCTAATCATATAAATAGAGAAGAAATATTTGATGAAGGGCACGTTGAGGGGCATAATGAATATTATACAAAGTTTTATTGTGACGACCCAAAGGGTCATCACTTGTTTATTTAATCATTCCGAGCTTTTGAGGTCTTGAAAACCTCATTTATAGTTGCCTCGATTTGCGTGCATAGTCCGGGCACAAAGCTGGAAAAGATTTATGTTGAAATATGTGAAATATGTGAAAAAGTAGAAGAATTTTGATATTAATATTGATATGGTTGACTTTGGTCAACATTTTTGGTAAACGGACCCGGATCCGTGATTTGACTATTTCCAGAAAATCCGTAGAAAAATATGGAACTTGGGCATATGTCCGGAATTGAAATCCGAGGTCTAGAACCCCGGTAAAAGAATTTTTCTGTTAAATTGTTTTCTGAAAATGTTTAAGGAAAATGAAACTGAATTTTGATTAAAAAGTACTGGTATCGGGCTCGTATTTTGGTTCCGACGCCCGGTACAGGTCATATATATTGGTTAAGCGCTTCCTGTAAAGTTTGGTTGAAAACGGACGTCGTTTGACGTGTTTCGGCCTTAAATTGGAAAGTTTGGAAATTATGAAATCTTAAAGAATTCTTGAGCTTTAAGGCTCAATTCATTGATTTTGATGTTATTTTAGCGATTTGATCGCACGAGCAAGTTCGTATATGTTTTTGAGTTAGTGTACATATTTGGTTTGGAGCCCGAGGGCTCGGGAGTGTTTCGGAGGTGGTTCGGGGTGTTTTTGGACTTAGAAAAACTGGCAGATTTTCTGCAATTTTTACACAGACATTTTACCCTACGCGATCACGGACTTGTCCACGCGATCGCACTGCCTTGTCACGTTACTCAACGCGATCGCGGCTGTCTTCACGCGATCGCGAAGCTTTACGTCTTTCTTCCACGCGATCGCAGCCGTCTTCACGCGATCGCGTAGCTTTCCGTTTTCCTTCAACGCGATTGCGACCCTTTTTACGCGATCGCGTAGTACAAATGAGCCACCCAACGAAATTCTTCTACGCGATCGCATCATTGTCCACGCGATCGCGTAGTGTTGAATATTTGCCTTCCGCGATTGCGACCCAATTCACGCGATCGCGTAGAACAAAAATTTCGCCCAGTGAATTTAAGACAGAAAACAGAACAGAAACGGGATAAAAATCCCATTTCTGTTCAAACCCCTTCTCCACGGCGTTTTAGGCGATTTTTGAGGCTTTTCTTCATCAAAGTTCATTGGGTAAGTATTGTTAACTCGTTTTCTTCGTTTTTCATCAACATCAATCAAATTCTTAGGCTTAAACATGTATAAATTGGTTGAAAATTTGAGAAATGGGTATAGTTAGGGCTTTCAAAGAATTTGCGATTTAGACCTCGTTTTGGAGTCGAACTTAAGAACAAATTGTATATTTGAACTCATGGAAGATTGGGTGAAATTATTTTGGTTCGAAACTTGAGTTTCGATTATGTGGGCCGGGGGTCGGTTTTTACTATTCCGGGCAGAATGTGGTAAAAACTATATTTAGCAATATGAACTAGTTTGTTAAGTAGAATTGATGATATTAAATCAATTGTGTATAGATACGATTGGATTGGAGTCAAATTCAAAAGGAAAAGACATTTCCACGGGGTGAATTGTTCATAAGCATTCGAGGTAAGTGTTTGTTCTATCCTAGCTTGAGGGAATAGGATTATGTGTTATGTGTTATGTGATCGAGTGCGGTGTATGGGATGTGGTGACGAGCATCCATACATTGGCGTCTAGTATGACCGTGAGTCGTTGGAAAATGATATTTTGAGATATATTACAGGTGAATCGTTATTGTTTTCCCTTGTTGGGACTTGTTGTGAAGATAATTATTGATTGCCCTTGATGGGACGATTTATGAATTGTTGTTTCTTTCTCTGCCCTTAACCGTGATTGTTATTTGGGTGAGGAAGAGTGATAATGCACGAAGGGTGATGCCGTGCCATGTTTATTTATTTATGCACGAAGGTTAATGCCGTGCCATGTTTATTTATTGATTATGCACGAAGGATCATGCCGTGCCCTGTTATTGAACCATGTACGAAGGATCATGCCGTACTATGGATGTGAGGATGATAGTAAAAGCACGAAGGGTGATGCCGTGTACTTTATTTGTTTATTTGGTGAGGATGAGAGTAAAAGCACGAAGGGTGATGCCGTGTACTTTATTTGTTTATTTGGTGAGGATGAGAGTAAAATCACGAAGGGTGATGCCGTGCAATTGCTTGCTATTTCTTGAAGTGATATAATTCGTGTTTACATTATACTTTGTTTTCTTTGTGAAATTATTAACTATGGTTAATTGTTGAATTCTTTAAGATGTTCCTTATTGTGTTATTACTTGATTATTTCTTGTTATTTTGTGGTACACATGTATATATATTGAATTGCACAGGTTTATGTGAGTGTCTGGTCCTAGGCTTGTCACTACTTCGCCGGGATAGGCCAGGCACTTACCAGCACATGGGGTCGGTTGTGTTGATGCTACACTTCTGTGCGTTTTTGCACAGGTCCAGGTTACGATCAGGAGCAGCAGCAGCAGTAAATAGATTGCGTGGGAGTTGATCACATTTGAGACCGAGGTAGCTTGCAGACGTCCGCAGGCCCGGCGTCTCTTTCTTTATTTATGTTAATAGCTGTAGTCTCATTGTTCCGAGACAAACTGTTATATTTCCTTCAGACTTTTATGTGTAGTATTCCATAGTAGTTTGTGAGTTGGTGACTTCACCTTGTGATTTGTTATTTCTATTTCGATAAAGCATTCCGCATTTATTTAAGTAAAATTGTGTTAAAAGCAGGATAGTATGAATACGGTGGCTTGCCTAGCTACCACGAGTAGGCGCCATCACGATCCCGATGTTGGGGGAAAATCCGGGTCGTGACAAGTTGGTATCAGAGCTCTAGGTTACATAGGTCTCACCACTCACGAACAAGCTTAGTAGAGTTTGAGAGGTAGGTACGGAGACGTCTGTACTTGTCCTCCAAAGTCTATTGAGTTAGGAAAGAGTCTCTCATTTGTTCTTTCTTGTCGTGCTACTTGATCCTCAATTACTGATTGAATTTCTATTCTGTCCTTTCGCAGATGGTAAGGACACGCACTTCTTCGTCCGCTGACCAGCAGCCTGAGCCCCAGACAGCTCCTGTGAGGGGCAGGGGTCGAGGCCGTATCAGAGGCCGTGGTAGGGGTAGAGCTCAGCCCCAGGCAGCTACCCCAGAGGTGGAGCCCCATATTGAGATTGACGAGGAGGTTCCGATTCCGGCAGCTCCAGTGGGCCCAGCTCAGGTCCCAGGAGAGGCTTTGATTACCCCGGATCTCCGGGATGCTTTGGTCAGAATAGCGGGATTTATGGATAGCATTGCCAGAGCGGGTCTATTATCAGTTGCCCCAGCTACTTCTCAGGCTGGAGGAGGGGCCCAGACTCCTATTGCTCATACTCCGGAGCCAGTAGCTCCTCAGCCTCAGGCACCAGTAATTCAGCCAGCTGTGGCCACTCAGTCAGGTACCACAGCTCATGCCGGTGATGGAACGGCCATGACTTCTGATTCGTTATGGAGGCTTGATCGGTTCTCCAAGCTATTTACCACTACATTCGGTGGAGCCGCATCAGAGGATCCTCGGGATTTCTTATTCAGTTGTCGTGAGATTCTCAAGACTATGGGGATCGTGGAGACAAACGAGGTTGACTTCTGTACCTTCAGACTTGCAGGATCCGCCAAGACTTGGTGGAGAGATTATTGCCTGACTCGACCAGCAGGGTCCCCAGCTCTATCATGGGACCGGTTTGCGGAACTATTTATGGAGAAGTTTCTCCCTACTACTCAGCGGGATTTACTTCGGAGGCAGTTTGAGCGCCTCCGTCAGGGCACTATGACAGTTACACAGTATGAGACGAGATTTATCGACTTGGCTCGTCATGCAGTGGTGATACTTCCCACGGAGCGGGAGAGGGTCCGCGGATTTATAGATGGGCTCAATCAGCCGATTAGACTCCGGATGGCTATGGGTGTGGGGAGTGACATATCATTTCGGGAGGCAGCCAATGCAGCACGCAGAGTTGAGATGGCTCTTGCTAGGAGGGGCGGTTATTCTTCAGATAAGAGGCCTCGTCATTCAGGTAGATTTGGTGGTTCTTCCTCTGGTAGCAGAGAATCCTTTGATAGAGGCCAGTCTTCCAGGCCTTTTCATTCCGCCCTTCAGGCTTCACAGGGTGGATCAGGTGATCGTGGTTCTCGGGGGTATTATTCAGACCAGTCTCCTATTAGTGCTCAGCCTCTTCAGAGTGTTCGTGGAGGCCATTCAGGTCGTCAGGGCCAGCAGCCCTATCAGTCTAAGAGTTGCTACGGTTGTGGCGACCCAGGTCATTTTATTAGGAATTGCCCTATAGCAGCGGGCAACTCTCAGCAGCGAGGTCCTCGTCCTATGATTCAGGCCCCAGCTGACCCTCAACCTACCCAGCCAGCCAGAGGTGGGGGTAGAGATTATAGAGGTGGAGGTCGAGGCCGTAGAGATGGAGACCGTCCAACGAGAGGTAGAGGTCAGCCAGTTGATGGTCGTCCTAGAGACGCAGCTCAGAAGGGAGGTGCGGATCCCCGATTCTATGCTTTACTAGCCAGGCCAGAGGCAGAGGCATCAGATGCTGTGATTACAGGTACTATTCTTGTGTGTGGCAGAGGTGCTTC
Source organism: Nicotiana noctiflora (assembly GCA_032618575.1). Lineage (NCBI taxonomy): Eukaryota > Viridiplantae > Streptophyta > Magnoliopsida > Solanales > Solanaceae > Nicotiana > Nicotiana noctiflora. The sequence goes on from JASVEL010012730.1 coordinate 16,422, forward strand.
GGTATTATTTGACCCTGGATCTACATATTCCTATGTGTCTTCCTACTTCGCACCGTATTTGGCTGTGCCCAGCTATGCTCTGGATATTCCGGTTTATGTGGCTACGCCAGTGGGTGACTCTATTGTAGTCGATCGGGTGCATCGTGCGTGCGTAGTTATATTTGGGGGTCTTGAGACCCGTGTTGATCTGTTGCTCTTGGATATGGTAGATTTTGATGTCATATTGGGGATGGACTGGTTGTCCCCATACCATGCTATTCTTGATTGTCATGCTAAGATTGTCACCTTAGCCTTGCCAGAATCACCCCGATTAGAGTGGAAGGGTACCTCAAGCCACTCCGTTCGCACTGTTATTTCTTATGTTAAGGCTCGACGTATGGTCGAGAAGGGGTGTCTAGCTTATTTGGCTTATGTTCGTGATTCCAGCGCGGAAGTTCCTTCCATTGAGTCGGTCCCTATTGCACGGGAGTTTCCTGAGGTTTTTCCTTCAGACCTGCCGGGCATGCCACCCGACAGGGATATTGATTTCTGTATTGATCTGGCACCGGGTACCCAGCCCATCTCTATTCCACCCTATCGTATGGCCCCACCGGAACTAAAAGAGTTGAAAGATCAGTTGCAGGACCTTCTTGAGAAGGGCTTTATCAGGCCCAGTGTTTCCCCCGGGGAGCACCTGTGTTATTTGTAAAGAAGAAGGATGGCTCGATGCGGATGTGTATTGATTACCGGCAGTTAAACAAGGTGACTATCAAAAATAAATATCCACTGCCGAGGATTGATGATTTGTTTGACCAGCTCCAGGGAGCGAGGGTATTCTCTAAGATAGACTTGAGATCGGGCTACCATCAGCTGAAGATCAGGGCGGCTGACATTCCTAAGACAGCCTTTCGCTCTAGATATGGGCATTATGAGTTCTTGGTCATGTCCTTCGGGTTGACCAATGCCCCAGCAGCATTCATGGAGTTGATGAATCGAGTATTCGGGCCTTACTTAGATCTGTTCGTGATAGTTTTCATAGATGACATCCTGGTGTACTCCCGCAGCCAGGAAGAGCACGAGCAGCACCTCAGAGTGGTTCTTCAGACTCTGAAAGATAACCGACTATATGCCAAATTTTCTAAATGTGAGTTCTGGCTGAGTTCGGTAGCATTTCTGGGTCACATTGTATCAGTGGAAGGTATTCAGGTAGACCCAAAGAAGATTGAGGCAGTCCAGAATTGGCCTCGACCAGCTTCAGTGACTGAGATCCGGAGTTTCTTGGGATTAGCAGGTTACTACCGTCGATTTGTAGAGGGGTTTTCTTCTATTGCAGCCCGATGACCAGGTTGACCCAGAAGGGTGTCCAGTTTCAGTGGTCAGAGGAGTGTGAGGCGAGCTTTCAGAAGCTCAAGACAGCCTTGACCACCGCACCAGTGTTGGTACTACCTACAGGTGCAGGGCCTTATACAGTTTACTGTGACGCGTCCCGTACAGGGCTTGGAGTGGTATTGATGCACGATGGTAAGGTTATTGCGTATGCTTCGAGGCAGTTGAAAATACATGAGAATAATTATCTAGTTCATGATCTTGAGTTGGCAGCGGTGGTTCATGCCTTAAAGATCCGGAGGCATTATCTATATGGTGTGACATGTGAGGTGTACATTGATCAAAAAAGCCTACAGTACTTGATAAAGCAAAAGGAGTTGAATCTACGACAGCGGAGATGGTTAGAGTTGCTAAAAGACTATGATGTTACTATATTATATCACCCCAGGTAAGGCCAATGTGGTGGCCGATGCATTGAGTAGAAAGTATGCCAACATGGGTAGTCTTGCATATATTCCGGTCAATCAGAGACCATTAGCTCTAGATGTCCAGGCCTTAGCCAACCGATTCGTGAGATTAGACATTTCTGAGCCTAGCAGAGTGTTAGTCTGCACGGTCGCTCGTTCTTCCTTATTAGAGCGTATCCGTGAGAGGCAATTTGATGATCCTCATTTGCGTGAGTTGAGAGATACAGTACAGCGGGGAGGTGCCACACAGGTAAATCTAGATGATGATGGGGTATTAAAATTGCAGGGTCGAGTTTGTGTGCCCAATGTCGAAGGAATTCGAGAGTTGATCTTAGCAGAGGCCCACAGTTCGCGGTATTCTATTCACCCAGGTGCCGCGAAGATGTACCGGGACTTACGGCAACACTATTGGTGGCGCAGAATGAAGAAAGATATCGTTGCGTATGTCGCTCGGTATCTAAATTGTCAGCAGGTGAAATATGAGCACCGGAGACCTGGTGGTGTATTCCGGAGGATTGAAATTCCCGAGTGGAAATGGGAGCGGATCATAATGGACTTCATTACTGGACTTCCTTTGACTCGGAGGAAATTTGATGCTATTTGGGTCATTGTTGATAGGCTGACCAAATCAGCACACTTTATTCCAGTATCTGTCTCCTACTCGTCGGAGAGGTTAGCGGAGGTTTACATTAGGGAGATTGTTCGTCTCCATGGGGTGCCGGTATCTATTATCTCTGATCGGGGTACGCAGTTTACCTCGCGGTTCTGGAGAGCGGTTCAGCAGGAGTTAGGCACCCAGGTTCAGTTGAGTACAGGCATTTCATCCTCAGACGGATGGCCAGTCCGAGAGGACTATTCAGATTCTTGAGGACATGCTTCGAGCCTGTGTTATTGATTTCGGAGGCTCGTGGGATCGGTTTCTACCATTAGCAGAGTTCGCCTACAATAACAGTTACCAATCTAGCATCCAGATGGCTCCGTATGAGGCGTTGTATGGTAGGCGATGTCGATCACCAGTAGGATGGTTTGAACCGGGAGAGGCTCGGTTGTTGGGTACAGACTTAGTTCGGGAGGCCTTGGATAAGGTCAAGACTATTCAGGAGAGATTGCGTTCAGCTCAGTCCAGGCAGAAGACTTGTGCGGATCGTAAGGTTCGAGATGTAGATTTCATGGTTGGTGAACGAGTATTGCTCCGAGTGTCGCCTATGAAGGGCATGATGAGGTTTGGGAAGAAGGGCAAGCTCAGCCCTAGGTATATTGGTCCATTTGAGATTCTAGACGAGTGGGAGGGGTGGCTTACAGACTAGCTCTGTCGCCTAGCTTATCAGCTGTGCATCCAGTTTTTCATGTATCTATGCTTCGGAGATACCACGGCGATCCCACACATGTGTTAGACTTCAGTACTGTCCAATTGGACAATGATCTATCTTACGAGGAGGAGCGGTACCCATCCTAGACCGGCAGGTTCGACAGTTGAGGTCGAAGAGTTATCCTTCTGTGCGTGTTCAGTGGAGAGGTCAGCCTCCTGAGGCATCGAACCTGGGAGTCCGAGTCTGATATGCGGAGCCGCTACCCACACTTGTTTCCTGACTCAGGTACTTCTTTCTTTTGTCCGTTCGAGGACGAACGGCTGTTTTAGAGGTGGAGATTGTGACGACCCAAAGGGTCATCACTTGTTTATTTAATCATTCCGAGCTTTTGAGGTCTTGAAAACCTCATTTATAGTTGCCTCGATTTGCATGCACAGTCCGGGCACAAAGCTGGAAAAGATTTATGTTAAAATATGTGAAATATGTGAAAAAGTAGAAGAATTTTGATATTAATATTGATATGGTTGACTTTGGTCAACATTTTTGGTAAACGGACCCGGATCCGTGATTTGACTATTTCAGAAAATCCGTAGAAAAATATGGAACTTGGGCATATGTCCGGAATTGAAATCCGAGGTCTAGAACCCGAGTAAAAGAATTTTTCTGTTAAATTGTTTTCTGAAAATGTTTAAGGAAAATGAAACTGAATTTTGATTAAAAGTACTGGTATCGGGCTCGTATTTTGGTTCCGACGCCGGTACAGGTCATATATATTGGTTAAGCGCTTCCTGTAAAGTTTGGTTGAAAACGGACGTCGTTTGACGTGTTTCGGCCTTAAATTGGAAAGTTTGGAAATTATGAAATCTTAAAGAATTCTTGAGCTTTAAGGCTCAATTCATTGATTTTGATGTTATTTTAGCGATTTGATCGCACGAGCAAGTTCGTATGATGTTTTTGAGTTAGTGTACATATTTAGTTTGGAGCCCCGAGGGCTCGGGAGTGTTTCGGAGGTGGTTCGGGGTGTTTTTGGACTTAGAAAACTGGCAGATTTTCTGCAATTTTTACACAGACATTTTACCCTACGCGATCACGGACTTGTCCACGCGATCGCACTGCCTTGTCACGTTACTCAACGCGATCGCGGCTGTCTTCACGCGATCGCGATGCTTTCCGTCTTTCTTCAACGCGATCGCGGCCGTCTGCACGCGATCGCGTAGCTTTCCGTTTTCCTTCAACGCGATCGCGACCCTTTTCACGCGATCGCGTAGTACAAATGAGCCACCCAGCGAAATTCTTCTACGCGATCGCAGCATTGTCCACGTGATCGCGTAGTGTTGAATATTTGCCTTCCGCGATCGCGACCCAATTCACGCGATCGCGTAGAACAAAAATTTCGCCCAGTGAATTTAAGACAGAAAACAGAACAGAAACGGGATAAAAATCCCATTTCTGTTCAAACCCCTTCTCCACAGCATTTTAGGCGATTTTTGAGGCTTTTCTTCATCAAAGTTCATTGGGTAAGTATTGTTAACTCGTTTTCTTCGTTTTTCATCAGCATCAATCAAATTCTTAGGCTTAAACATGTATAAATTGGTTGAAAATTTGAGAAATGGGTATAGTTAGGGCTTTCAAAGAATTTGCGATTTAGACCTCGTTTTGGAGTCGAACTTAAGAACAAATTGTATATTTGAACTCATGGAAGATTGGGTGAAATTATTTTGGTTCGAAACTTGAGTTTCGATTATGTGGGCTCGGGGTCGGTTTTACTATTCCGGGCAGAATGTGGTAAAAACTATATTTAGCAATATGAACTAGTTTGTTAAGTAGAATTGATGATATTAAATCAATTGTGTATAGATACGATTGGATTGGAGTCAAATTCAAAAGGAAAAGACATTTCCACGGGGTGAATTGTTCATAAGCATTCGAGGTAAGTGTTTGTTCTATCCTAGCTTGAGGGAATAGGATTATGTGTTATGTGTTATGTGATCGAGTGCGGTGTATGGGTTGTGGTGACGAGCATCCATACATTGGTGTCTAGTATGACCGTGAGTCGTTGGAAAATGATATTTTGAGATATATTACAGGTGAATCGTTATTGTTTTCCCTTGTTGGGACTTGTTGTGAAGATAATTATTGATTGCCCTTGATGGGACGATTTATGAATTGTTGTTTCTTTCTCTGCCCTTAACTGTGATTGTTATTTGGGTGAGGAAGAGTGATAATGCACGAAGGGTGATGCCGTGCCATGTTTATTTATTTATGCACGAAGGTTAATGCCGTGCCATGTTTATTTATTGATTATGCACGAAGGATCATGCCGTGCCTCGTTATTGAACCATGTACGAAGGATCATGCCGTACTATGGATGTGAGGATGAGAGTAAAAGCACGAAGGGTGATGCCGTGTACTTTATTTGTTTATTTGGTGAGGATGAGAGTAAAAGCACGAAGGGTGATGCCGTGTACTTTATTTGTTTATTTGGTGAGGATGAGAGTAAAAGCACGAAGGGTGATGCCGTGCAATTGCTTGCTATTTCTTGAAGTGATATAATTCGTGTTTACATTATACTTTGTTTTCTTTGTGAAATTATTAACTGTGGTTAATTGTTGAATTCTTTAAGATGTTCCTTATTGTGTTATTACTTGATTATTTCGTGTTATTTTGTGGTACACATGTATATATATTGAATTGCACAGGTTTATGTGAGTGTCTGGTTCTAGGCTTGTCACTACTTCGCCGGGATAGGCCAGGCACTTACCGGCACATGGGGTCGGTTGTGCTGATGCTACACTTCTGTGCGTTTTTGCACAGGTCCAGGTTACGATCAGGAGCAGCAGCAGCAGTAAATAGATTGCGTGGGAGTTGATCACATTTGAGACCGAGGTAGCTTGCGGACGTCCGCAGGCCCGGCGTCTCTTTCTTTATTTATGTTAATAGCTGTAGTCTCATTGTTCCGAGACAAACAGAATTATGTTATATTTCTTTCAGACTTTTATGTGTAGTATTCCATAGTAGTTTGTGAGTTGGTGACTCCACGTCTTGGGTAGAGGATTTCAGTATGATTTTCACCGTGTGATTTGTTATTCCGCATTTATTTAATTAAAATTTTGTTAAAAACAGGATAGTATGAATACAGTGGCTTGCCTAGCTACCACGAGTAGGCGCCATCACGATCCCGATGTTGGGGGAAAATCCGGGTCGTGACATTTATGAATTGGTCGAAGATGGCAAGCAGCCATTATACGAAGGGTGTACGAAATATTCCAAATTATCATTTCTAATCAAAATGTATCATATAAAGTGTCTTTGTTGAATGACTGACAAGGCGATGAGTATGATATTAGAATTGTTAAAAGATGCCTTTGATGCAAGATTCCTGTTTTTTTTATGAGGCCCAGAAAACCATCAACAAACTTGGTCTTAATTATACCAAGATAGATGCTTGCCCAAATGATTGTATGTTATATTTTGGCGAAGATGAAGTCATGCAAGAATGCAAAAGATGCAAGTCATCTAGGTGGAAGGATAATAAAAAGAAGCAGCCTGCAAATATATTGCGCTACTTTCCACTAAAGCCAAGGTTGCAAATATTGTTCATGTGCTATAAAACTGCTGAGTCTATGAGATGGAATTCTTTTGAGGGTAGCCAAGATGGATCGATGAGGCATCCCAGGGATTCTCAAACTTGGAAAACTTTTGACTTGCTTCATCCTAAATTTGCTGCAGATCCTCGAAATGTACGGCTAGGCCTAGCTAGTGATGGTTTCAATCCTTTTGGAGTAATGGCAACTAACTATAGTATCTGGCCAGTGGTACTTATTCCATACAACCGTCCTCCTTGGGAGTGCATTAAACAAACTTCATTCATACTCTCAATGATCATTCCAGGGAAACAAATGCCGGGCAATGACATAGATGTGTATTTACAACCTCTCATCCAAGAGTTGAGGGAATTGAGGTACAATGGTGTGCAGACATTAGATTCTTCAAAGAATGAAATATTTAAAATGCGAGCAGCATTGATGTGGACAATTAGTGATTTTCCTGGGCTTGGTACATTATCTGGATGGAATACATACACTCAGTTTGCATGCCCCACGTGTAACTTTGATACAGACTCTTGTCGATTGAAGCATAGTAGAAAGTGGTGTTTTATGGGTCATTGTCGCTTTCTTGAAAGAGTTCATCGGTTTAGATTGCAACGTGTTTGTTTTAACGGGAAAATCGAGCAATGGGAGCCACCAATTGCATTATCAGGGTTAGAAATCTTGAAGTACGTGGAGGGCATTAATGTCAATTTTGGAAAGCACCTATTTTGAATGATAAAGGTAAAGGAGCTCGAAGACAAACCGTTAATGAAGATAGATCAAGACAGTGGAGAAATAGGAGCATATTTTTTTATCTTCCTTACTGGGAAACGAACTTGTTACGTCATTATCTAGACCTTATGCACATTGAAAAGAATGTGTGTGAGAATGTGATATACACTTTACTCAACGATTCTGAAAAGCGAAAAGACAATATTAAAGCTAGGAAGGATCTTAGAGAAATGGGTATAAGGAAGGAACTTTGGGCAAATAAGAACGGTAGCTGTCCTCCATCTTTGTTTACTATTTTAAATACAAAGAAAGGTGGATTCAAGAAAGATATATGTTTGTGGACCTTAAAGATCGTCAAAATGCCTGATGGATATGCGAGCAACATTTCGAGATGTATCGACTTGAAACAATGGAAGCTCTTTAATATGAAGAGTCATGATTTTCACATTCTCATGCAGCACTTGTTACCAATTTCCATACGAAATATTTTACCTGACAAAGTAACTGCAATGCTAATAGAGTTGAGTTCGTTCTTCCAACAACTCTGTGGCAAAAGCTTAAGTCCAATAGACCTTGATAGGTTTCAATCTCGACATTTTCTCACTATGAATCACTTGGAAATATTATTTCCTCCAGCATTATTTACAATCATGGTTCATTTAACTTGTCATCTAGCTGGTGAAGCAAAACTTGGGGGACCACAATAGTGTCGATGGATGTATCCTGTGGAGAGGTAAGAGATTTCTTATTGCTAATTGTAGTTTATTCTTTAAAACACGAATGTTAAATTGTAACTATGAACTAACCATTGATCTTTTGTTTAGGTATTTGGGACATTTTAAGTCATATATGCGAAAAATGTCACAACCAGAAGGTTCTATAGCTGAAGGACACCCAGCTGAAGAGGCTCTCACTTTCTGTTCTCAGTATTTTGAAGGGATTGAGACAAGTATTAATAGACCTCATCGTGTTGATGATTATCCGGAGGATAGAGGCTCGATGAATTCATCTAGCATTTTTCCACCGGTTGGTAAAGGAATAGCAACAGAAACATTTGAGTTGTCACCTTTAGTGAAACGTCAAGCATATCTGTCATGCCCCAAATCGAGTGACATGACCGGCGCCTGACCGGGTTGCCCCAGTCAAGCGGACCCGGGTGCCTTTCATTCCCACGCGTTAACCCTGTGTTGATTGTTTCTCATTAACCAAATATTTTACCAATAATGACTGATTTCATAATGCATAAACATAACCATGTGATTGATTCACTAACAAGTTCATAATTTATATTTACAACGCCCCATATATATATACATAGGCCACAATCCCACAGTTTACATGTCTATGGAGCCTCTAGGATACAAAAAGGGAAATACAATACTTTCCGGTAACAAGGCTCCAGCTATACCTTACAAAACCAAAATGAAATCTAAACCGAGTGGCATGAACTACACAAGGCCCCGAGGAAGAAAGGGGCTCACCAAAACGGGCAGTGGAGGATGAAGGATACTACTGCCGATGAGTTGAAGTGCCTGCTACGGATCCACCTACAATCATAACACGAATGTAGCGTCCCCGGCAAAAGGGACGTCAGTACACTTGAATTGTATTGGTATGTATGGACAAACTTTGTCCCAAGTAAACTCAAGCCATTAAATTACATTAAAACTAATCAAGCCAACCAACCATGTTTTCCACCTTTTACTCATTTCAGATAAGCCTCAACACAAGCACATTCAAGGTCAACAAATGGAACAACAACCAATCAACAACATAAATTGCAAGTAGTCAAACATAGGAGCAATCAGTGCTCCCCAGGTTGCAAACTCTCCTGCTGTCTCCTTTCACAATTTCACATTTTTGATTTTTGTATAAATTTTCAATAGCGATTTCGATCGCTTTCCATCCTTATTGCCCCCTGACCACCCTTATTACCTCGGCCACCCTTATCACCCCAACCCACACCTTATTTCCCCACGTTGCGGCGCGCAACACAACCCCGCCTTACAGTTGAAAACACAACAATTTCAAACAGGCAGATAAGGTACTACACACAATTTCAACAAGTTCAAATAAGCAACTTACACATTGGTTCATGTTCTCAATTTCTTCTCAATGCCAATATCAAAACCAAGTTACAAGTATTCTAAAATCAAAAATGCCCACATAAGCATGTTCAACAATTTACCACCATTAAGGTGTTTCAAATTCCTTCCACAATAAGCCAAATATGCCATCACAATGGTTGTTCCCAATTCTTTACCAATCTCGATTACCTTTTTATCTTTCCATTCATATTTCATACCACATCACACGTAGTTCAACATAAATCAAATGCTCAACAGGGAAATTAAAGAATTACGTAAAATTTCTCAATTTGACACATGCCAAAACAATTCGCACACATTTGGGCGATTTTACAAGAATCAAAATTAGCCATACATACCTGGTGGTGAGTTTTCTCCCGTTAACTTCCTACTTTATGCTTACCCACGCTATCTTACTTGTGCCAACCTTGTTCTTGAAGACTCTTACTTCTACTCACTTCTTTTTACTAAAAATCAAGTTCAATAATCATGCATGAGTGTAAAAATTCTATTTTCAAAAGCTATTATATGCAAACCTCTCTTTACCCAATTAAAACTGAAAGTCAAAGAAAAATAATTAGGTCTTTTACCTTGAAAAGATTGGGGAAGTTGAATCCTTGCCCTAAGATCCCTTGGAATTAAGGTAGTTAGAACAATCCTTGAAGATGCAAGATTTCTCTATCTAAAAACCCTCTCTTCTCTCTCTAATTTTTGGTAAGATGATATGATAAAATGAAGAAGAAGTGTGTTATATTAAAGAAGGGATCGGGTCAAAATATTACAAAAATCTGGGCCGGGGTCAAATATGCGGTCACTATGCGACCGCAGAATCCACATGCGGTCCGCAAAGTGACCGCAAAATGGCCTCAAAGTTATGCAGGTTCCTGTTAAGGAATGCGGCCAAAATGCGGTCCGCATGTTTGATCTGCGGTCGCAAAATGCACCGCAGATTTGACATGCGATCGCACATCGACCGCACTTTTGACGGATTTTTGGGAAACTCTCTGGAACGATTTGCGGCAAGAATGCGGTCCGCATGTCAGGTTTGCGGTCGCATTCTTGACCGCATATTTGACATTTTTCTGGAAAATTTTATTCTCAACATTTTTGACGCTTAAATCACTACCAAGGGTCCGAACCGCGGCGAGCAAGCTCGCCGCGAAGAATTCTACGTATTCCTAACACATTATTCGGACCAAGACGCCACAGCTACTAGGTTTTATGCACAAAAATTTTACGGGGCCTTACAATATCGATATGTGGTACTAAATTATCCACAAGTCATGCCGTTCATTGAGTGAGAATTTAATGCAAATCAATAAAACTTATATTAAATATGTATAATGATTAATATTTGTATCATCATTTCATGTAGTGAATTTAAAGACCATATACGAAGGCGCTGGAAGGGTCGAAAGCCTAGTAGTACGGAGATTTAGAAGATAGTTAATAAAGACTTCATTGATTGGTTTCCCAGAAAGGTTTGTTACAAATGTATTAGAATTTTACAAATTTAAAATTATGCCTAACATATTTTTTAATTCTTATTTCAGATTGTGAACCCAGACATTTCGAATACTGTATCCGATGACCTAAAGTTTTTAGCAAATGGTCCAGCACCACATGCTAGAAGGTTTACATCATATAATATCAACGAGGTTCAAATTTCGGACTTTACAGCGAGAGAATGGATTGACAACTCAAAACAGTGGAGTATTTTTTACTTCGTCCATATCTTGTATTGCTAGTGGTGCTGATAGAAACCTGAGGCAAGCGGATTTGCAATATTATGGAAAATTAGAAGACATCATTGAACTTAACTACTATGGTCGATTTTGGATTACACTATTCAAGTGTAAATGGGCTGACACAACTAAGGATAGGGGGTTTAGAACAGATGCATGGGGATTTTCTTCTGTTAATTTTTCACGATTGATTCATACTGGCGATCATGAAGAGCATGATCCATACATTGAAGCTTCACAAGCTCAAATGGTATATTATGTGGACGATGAGGTGAATAAAGGTTCGAGTACTATTGTTCACTTGAAACCAAGAGACTTATATGATATGGGAATAGAAGGAGATAATGAATTTCCTGAGAATGAGCCATTTCCGGTGCAAGACTTAGATCAACAATTTGGGGATGTTAATGATCTACTTTTGTGTAGGGAGGATGAAACTGGTGAAATATTAAATGATCACAATATTGAAAATGAGATTGGCGACGATGAACATATCTGAAGAGTCATTGCTAACCCTTTTCACATCTTAGAACGAAGCATCTTAATATATTTTCGTTTCAAATTAGTTCAGATTGTAGCTATGTCCTTTTTTGTTCTTGACTTACTTTATATTGTTGGATCTAGTTACTTTCTTTTATTAATTAAGCTTAAGTTATTTATTTTTATCTTGAAGTTTAAACTGTTTTGGTATCAAGGTTTTCTTGTTTTGCTTTATATACCTTTATGTATGTAGAGATGCCGAAGCAAAATAGGCTTAAAAATCAATTCAAATCAGTCAAAGAGAGATCTTCACTTGTTACGAGGGAGTCATCACAGGCTCAAGCTTCATCTTCAACATCTTATCGAGTCTCTTTACATTCTACATTGCCTACAAAGCCTGTTATTTCAGTTGATGGGGTCTCTTCGCAACACGATGTTCCATCATCATCTGATGGAGTCTCTTCGCAGCATGTTGTATCATCTTCATCATCTGATAGAGTATCTTCTCAGCCCGCCGTTCCATCATCATCATCTGGTGCAGTCTCTTTACGACAAACTGGACGTAGTACTAGCAATGAAGAGCCTCATTAGTTTGTCGATGTTATAGGTACATATAAATTTCAAGTGATTGAGTTTTCTTTTTGTTTTCCTCGTTTAATGTTTTAACTTGACTTTATTTTTTTGTACGTAAACATCAAGTAATAAAAACAATTAGGTTGAAGGTTAAGGATGTCCATAACTTGGATAAAGGATTGCGTATAATTGTAGAATTTGATGAATATGATGCAGCAATTGGGAAATCGGTTGGCCTAATTACTGGAGTTTTTGGGCAGCTAGCAACAAATCCTATGTACTTTCCTATTGGCTTTGAGAAATGGCAATCCATGCCCAAATATTTTCTGGACCGTGTTTTTAATGATATAATAGTGGTAATGCCATTTAAATTCTTTTGTTTAGTTTATATCTTTTAGTTGTATATGTAAAACTACAGTAAATTACCTTACTTTATATTTGTGAAGCCTCGTTTCTTTTTTACGATTGATACACAAAATGAAAAGGAATGGCTTAACAGTTCCACTAACAAAAAGTGGAGGGAGTACAGGCTAAAACTATGGAAGGAGGCCGACGATCCATTATTAAGTAAAGAAGATATCATCAAGAACATTCCAAATGGCATATCGCTGGACCAATGGACACTGTTTGTTACTTATCGCATGAAATAGGAGACAAAGGTACTTTCTTTTACTATTACTACTTCTGCTATTGCTACTTCTGCTTCTTCTTTTGTTTCTGTTGCTTTTTTTGCTACTGCTTCATCTGCTATTGTTGCCTTTTCTTCTTCTGCTACTCCTTCTTCTTCTTATTTTGTTTCCTCTGCTTCTTCTGCTATTGTTGCTTCTGCTACTGTTAATTCTGCTTCTTCTTTTGCTTCTGCTGCTTCTTCTTTTGCTTTTGCTTCTGCTATCTGCTTCATTTGCTAATATTGTTTTTTGCTACTGATTGTAATATAACACTAGTCAGTTTTCACCTATAAAATCAGAGAACCTGCTACTGATTGCCCTTCATTCTTTTCAGGAATTACTTATAGAGTGATTGTCATATCTGCTTGTTCTCTGCTAAATCTTATCAACTAAAGAGTAACACATACCCTAGTTCTCCAACTTATAGCTTCTTCCATTTGTCCAATTAATTTGGTAAACAACTTTGTTCCAAGTTCCTAAATATGGATAAGCAGTTGTGTCCTATTCAAAGAGATGAATAAAGTCAGGACACAAGGGCTTTTGACCTTAAAAGTAATAAGTTTTTCTTTTCTTATATAGAAATTGAACTCGTGAGCTGCCTAGTATTTCTTATGAATAAATCTAACCACCTTTTTGCCTAGTTGGTGGACTGCCTCTGTTCATGCAAGCCTTACTTGGTATAGTCAAATTCAGACACCTAGCATCCACTATCCTTATAGAGTATAGTATATATATTTCCATTCCCTTCCTTCAAGAAATCAGAAACCAAAGGAAAGGAAATTAAGATAAAGCAAATAAAACAAACGAGAAAAGCTAAAGAAAAGGAGAGTAGAAGCTCCAAGTGTTAAAAACTCAAAAAATTTAACATGGCTGAGAACGGTGCAGCATAGAAAAATCAGGTTGCCAAACACCAAGATGATGGCCAAAAGAGTCTTTTACAAAGTGATGCTCTTTACCAGGTATAACATTTTCCTAAGTCTTTTCCTAAAAAGGAAAAATTTATCGAACACGGAGAGATAAATTAAGAATTTTAAATAATTTGTAATATATAGATGATGTGTGCGGATGAACATTTAAATAGTAATTTCAACTGAACTAGTATTTTCAATACAAAATATAAATATATACTTTAAAATTTTCTAATTAAACACAACCTATGTTTATAGTAGAAATAAAATGAGTTTATTATATAACTTTATTTTCTCCCAGTACCATAACTGTTAGGACTATATGTTCCTTTCTTTCTCCTTACATGAGGTTACTTTATGCTTCTTAGATAAATTAGGGAGTTATCAATTTCATTCTTGAAATTGAAAGCAAAAAAGACATGGAAAAACCCTACTATATTTGATCTTGTTAAGGTTTGTATTTACAGTAGTAGTCACATTATGAAAAGTTTTTCATTTGATGATTGTCTTGAACATACGCGTAATAGCCGGTCATTAGTTCTTGTGCATTGAAAGAGTGAGAATGAGAGCAGTGAAAATGAGAGAATGAGAGTGAGAATGAGAGAACCCGCTACTGTTTCACCTATACTCCTAGCTATCACTGCTACTTTAAGGCCAGGATCTGATTTATCTTGAGTTGCATATACTGCTATGGCTCTTGCAATCAGGTTTGCAACTCCCAACTTCTCTTTAGCACCAGAATAGTATGACTCACCTTTCTCGTCAACTTCAGATGTTCCCAGGCCACCAAGTGTTTGAAAAATGGAAAAGCAAATAAAGAGTGCACCAGCTGTTGGAGAAACACGCACCTTTCTCTATTATAGTTGCTTCTGCTATCTGCTTCTTCTTTTGCTTTTGCTGTTGCTTTTGCTACTGTATCTACTTCTGTTGCTTCTTCTTCTCTACTACTTCTTTTTCTTCTGCTTTTGCTTATTTTGGTCTTATATAATAGAATTTCACCTATTTAATTTGTAGGAGCGTTACAAGAAGAATGCACAGATTCGAAAAAATCAACTTCCTCATACTTGTGGTGCTATGAGTTTGGCTAGAAGAAGGGCTGCAATGGTAGTTTAAGTACTTAACTTAGATAAGATATATGTTCTCACTTAATTACTAACATTATTCATTTTAAAAATTTCAGAAGGCGATGGGAAAATCTTTTGATCGAGGCAAAATGTGGACCGAGACTCATAAAAGGAAAGATGTGAGTTATGTAACTGATGAGGCTAGGGTGATTGGGGTAAGTAACACTGCCGACGTCGAAGTATGTTAGAAATGCACTTTTTTTGGATATGTTGTTTTATTGCGAGCGATTTCAGATATGATTTTTACGAGAAGCACAATGCTATTTCCAAGTTCCAAGCACATTCATATTGCTCAGTTTATGCTTCAATTTTTGTAGGAAAGAATTGAAGAAATTCGAAGTGAAAGAGCAGAAAGTCTTGATGAACCTTCACCAAATGATGCTCTTGGCATAGTATTCGGTCCTGAGCACCCCGGCCGTGTTCGAGGTTTAGGCTTGGGTGTAGTTCCAACTGTAGCATTCAAACAGACATCTGCGAGATGCCGTCATGGTTGTGTGGGTTCATCTAGCACTACTGCTCCAACTCCGGCGTGGCAGCGACAGATGACAAATATCAAAATCAAAATTATATGCACTAATTAGATTATATGAAATAAACATAGGGAATATCCCTGAGGAGTTTTCTCACTTATTTTCTACTCCTCCATAATTAAAAATTCTCTTGCTACAGTAAAATTGTAGTTACTTGCTATTCTTATGGTTCTTTTTTAACATAAAGTGGTTTCCAAAAAAAATGGTTTTCTTGGTAGGGGAAAGGGTTTTAGATGGGAATTAGGAAGGGTTTTAAGGTGCAGTTGAGCTGACTTGATTGAATAGGAAAAGAATAGCAATCTTCAATTGTTGAATTAAAAAAGTATGGACTGATCTATTAAAACTTTTCATTTGAGTTTCATTTTTTTCTACTTCCAATAATTCCAGGAATATCCTTATTTCAGGTTTAGCTTTCCAGTTAATTAGTATGTTCTTAGCAACGCTTCAACTCTTCAAATCAAAATAATTAATATCATTTCTAAGATTTTGTTTTATCCCATTTTGTGCCTATTCTTGTTCTTCCATCTCATTTTCATTTTGTTTAAGGATGTTGTTATTAATTCTAAGTCTTTTCATTTCAAATCCCATTTCTAATAAATTTGAACAAGCAGGGAGGAAATGTATTGCTATTGTTCACACCTTTGTTGCTCTAAAATTGTAGTTACTTTTCTTATGGTTCTTTTTTTAACATAAAGTGGTTTCATAAGATGTGTAGTTACTTTTTGGTGATTAAACTTATTGATTTCAATGTGATTTCTGTATATCCAGTCCTACCACTTCAGCTTATCTGTTAAAATTTGAGTTATTTTCTTATTGATTGTATTTTTTCTTCCTTTTTTCAGGCACCGGATTTAGGATGTGATGCACCATCAACAGTTGAACCAAGAAGATCTTTAGATGAAAGTAACAATGATGATCATCCAAGTGTGAATTAGTGATTATTTTATAGGATCAACTATGGATGTATCTTTTGGATATTACCGTGGAAACACAATTTGAAGCATTAATTTTGGATGATGTAATTTTGGTATAATTGTGTCAGTGTGAATTGTGATTATTTTGTTGGGTCAACTATCAATCTTTTTAATATTACCGTTGAAATATGTCACACCCCAAATCGAGGGACATGACCGGCGCCTGACCGGGTTGCCCCAGTCAAGCGGACCTGGGTGCCTTTCATTCCCACGCGTTACCCCTGTGTTGATTGTTTCTCAATAACCAAATAACTTACCAATTATAACTGATTTCACAATACACAAGCATAAACATATGAGTGATTCATTAACAAGTTTACAGTTTTTACAACGCCCAACATGATATATACATAAGACTGGAATCCCACAGTTTACATGTCTACAGAGCCTCTAGGATACAAAAAAAAAGGGAATACAATACTTGCCGGTAGCAAGGCTCCGGCTATACCTTACAAAACCAAAATGAAATCTAAACAAAAGTGGCATGAACCACACAAGGCCCCGAGGAAGAAAGGGGCTCACCAAAACGGGCAGTGTAAGATGAAGAATACTACTGCCGACGAGCTGAAGTAGAAGTGCCTGCTACTGAACCACCTACAATCATAACACGAATGTAGCGTCCCCGGCAAAAAGGACGTCAGTACACTTGAATTGTACTGGTATGTATGGACAAACTTTGTCCCAAGTAAACTCAAGCCATTAAATTACATCAAAACTAATTTAAGCCAGTCAACCATGTTTTCCACCTTTTACTCATTTCAGATAAGCCTCAACACAAGCACGTTTAAGGTCAACAAATAGAATAACAACCAATCAACCACATAAATTGCAAGTAGTCAAACATAGGGGCAATCAGTGCCCCCCAGGTTACAAACTCTCCTGCTGTCTCCTTTCATAATTTCATATCATTGATTTTTATATCAATTTTCAATAGCGATTTCGATCGCTTTCCACCCTTATTACCTCGTCCACCCTTATTACCTCGGCCACCCTTATCACCCCAACCCACACCTTGTTTCCTCATGTTACGGCGCGCAACCCGATCCAACCTTACAGTTTAAAACACAACAAGTACAAACAGCAGATAAGGCACTTCACACAATTTCAACAAGTTCAAATAAGCAACTTACAAGTTGGTTCATGTTCACAATTTCTTCTCAAACCAATATTACAAGCAAGTTACAATGTTTTCAAAATCAAGAGTATTCATACCGTATTGTTCAATGACTTACCAATCCTCAAGTGTTTCGTTTCTTTTCCATAAAGTACCATATATGCCATCATAGCCATTATTCACAGTTCTTTACAAAATTCCTCTTCTCATTTATCTTTCGGCTCATATCCCATATTACATCACTCACAATTCAACAACAACTTTGAATATCCAACAACAACATCAAGAATTTCACACAATTTGTCAATTTAACACGAACCAAACAAATTTCACACATATAGGCGATTTCACAAGAATCAAAATTAGCCATACATACCTGGTGACGAGTTTTCTTCCTTTAACCTTCTATTTTATGCTTACCCAAGATATCCTACTCTTTCCGACCTTGTTCTTGAAAACTCTTACTTCTACTCACTTCGTTTTACTAGAAATCAAGTTCAATAATCATGCATGAGTGTAAAAATTCTATTTTCAAAAGCTATTATATGCAAACCTCTCTTTACCCAATTTAAAACTGAAAATCAAAGAACATAGTTAGGGTTTTACCTTGAATGATTTGGGGAAGTTGAATCCTTGCCCTAGAATCCTTTGGACTAGATGTTTGGAACAATCTTTGAAGATGAAAGACTTCTCTCTCTAAAACCCCTCTCTTCTCTCTCTAATTTTGGTAAGATGATATGATAAAATGAAGGGGAAAGGTGTTATATTAAAGAAGAGGTCGGGTCAAAATTTTACAAAAATCTGGGCCGGGTCAATTCTGCGGTCACATCTGCGATCGCAGAACCCACATGCGGTCCGCATAGTGACCGCGGAATTGCCCCAAAATTTACACAAGTTCTGTTAAGGAATGCGACCAAAATTCGGTCCGCATTCTTGATCTGCGGTCGCAAAGTTCACCGCAGATTCATTATGCGATCGCATATCGACCGCATTTTCAACATGATTTTGGGAAACGTTCTGTTAAGCTCTGCGGCAAGAATGCGGTCTGCATAGCAGATCTGCGATCGCATTCTTGACCGCAAAATTGACACTTTTCTGGAAAAATTGATTCTCTACATTTTTGAAACTTAAATCACTACCAAGGGTCCGAACCGCGGCGAGCAAGCTCGCCGCGAACAATTCTACGCATTCCTAACACATTATTCGGACCATGACACTATAGCTACTAGGTTTTATGCACAAAAGATTTACGGGGCCTTACATCCTCCCCCCCCCTTAAGATCATTCGTCCTCGAATGAGGATTTTGAAAATGAGTTGGTTTCGAAAGACATGATATGTAAACTATCAAAATTTTAACTAACTCTTGTATTTTAGAAAAATTTTGCCAGAGTTTCCTTTGTATTATGGACATATCCACCTGTCAGAGGGCCCCCGAAACACATTACCGATCAACAATACACAAATACAACACTTTCCACAACTCGTATGCACTTCCTTACCTCAACAAATGCACATATTCTACCACATTGTTACAATTGCACATAAACTAGCCACTTCAATGAATTCTTACCTTATTTAACCATCTTAATACACCATGTACACACAAACAAACCATTACCAATCTACACTTACTTTTAGTTGCTTATTTAACACATAAATCTTTATAAGGCTTTCATTTATCAAGAACGGTTCAAGTGACCCAAGGTAACAACACGTTTAACTCATTACAAAATGAAGGAGACTTTACTAATACTAACAGGGAAACAACTTGGACAAGATGGCAGTTACTAGGAGTAGGAGGGTCACCTAATTTCTTCTAGGCTTGATAAAACAAATGGGGGTACTTTTCCTTCATCTCTTTTTTCGCTTCCCATGTGGCCTCCTCAACTTGTTGACTTCGCCACAATACTTTAACAGAGGCAACTTCCTTATTTCTCAACTTACGGACTTGCCTATCAAGAATGGCAACTGGAACTTCTTCATATGACAAATCTTCATTAACCTCTATAGCCTCGACCGGCATGATGGTGGATGGATCTCCAATCACTTTCTTCAACATGGACACATGGAATACCGGATGCACTGATGACATCTCGGGAGGCAACTCTAGCCTATAAGCAACTTGACCAATCCTTTGAATGATCCGATATGGCCCGACATACCTAGGACTCAATTTCCCTTTCTTTCCGAATCGCATGACTCCCTTCATAGGAGATACCCTCAAGAACACCCAATCATCAACTTGAAACTCCAAATCCCTTCGGCGAACGTCTGCATAGGATTTTTGACGACTCTGTGCTGTTTTCATTCTCTCCTGAATAACCTTGACCTTTTCCATAGCTTCGTACACCATATCTGGCCCTAGCAATTCCGCTTCACCTACCTCAAACCACCCGATTGGCGACCTACATCTTCTCCCGTACAATGCCTCAAACAGGGCCATCTGAATGCTAGCATGATAGCTGTTATTGTAAGCAAATTCTATCAGTGGCAAGTGTTCATCCCAATTACCTTTAAAATCTAGGACACAAGCCCGCAACATATCTTCAAGCGTCTGAATGGTCCGCTCGGCCTGACCGTCGGTCTGTGGATGAAAAGCTGTGTTGAGGTTCACTTGAGTTCCCAAACCTTGCTGAAACTTCTTCCAAAAGTTAGCTGTGAACTGAGCCCCGCGATCTGAGATAATAGAAAGTGGAGTGCCATGAAGCCTTACTATCTCCTTGATGTACAACCTTGCATATTACTTCGCAGTATCAGTGGACTTGACTGGCAGGAAGTGAGATGATTTGGTGAGTCGATCCACTATCACCCATATTGAGTCGAACTTATGCTGAGTGCGAGGTAACCCCACCACGGAATCCATATTGATCATCTCCCATTTCCACCTTGGTATTTCTATAAGCTGAGTTAATCCACCGGGCCGCTGATGCTTGGCCTTCACTTGTTGACAGTTCGGACATTTAGCTACCAAGCTTGCCACATCCCTTTTCGTACTGTTCCACCAATAAATCTCCTTGAGATCATGATACATTTTTGTGGAACCTGGGTGTACCGAATACCTGTAAATATGAGCCTCTGCCATTACCCTCTCCCGAAGCTCGTTCACGTCCGGAACACATAGTCTACCTTGGCACCGCAATACACCATCCTCGCTGCTGAGTACAAATGCTGAGGTCTTGTTATTCATAACTGCTTCCTTCACCCGAACCAATGCTGGATCCATGAACTGTTTTTCCTTGATTTCCGCAACCAATGATGATTCTGCTCCATTATGCACCAAAACATCCCCCTCGTCAGACGCCGAGATACGAACCCCCAAAGTAGCTAATTGGTAAACCTCCCGAGTCAGGGGTCTCTGATCCACACCCAAATGAGCCAGACTACCCATGGATTTTCGAGTAAGAGTGTCGGCTACCACATTTGCCTTTCCTGGATGGTACAATATGTTCAACTCATAGTCCTTGAGCAATTCCAACCACCGTCGTTGTCTTAGATTCAGCTCTTTCTGCTTGAACAAATATTGGAGGCTCTTGTGGTCTGAAAACACATCTACATGAACCCCATAAAGATAGTGTCGCCATATTTTCAAGGCAAACACGACAGATGCAAGCTCCAAATCATGCGTCGGATAATTCTTCTCATGGTTCTTGAGTTGCTTGGAAGCATAAGCTATGACCTTTCCGCGCTGCATCAATACACATCCCAAACCGACTCTGGAGGCATCACAATAAACTACAAATCCCTCTGTACCTTCTGCCAAGGCCAATATTGGTGCCGAGGTCAATCTTGACTTCAATTCCTGGAAACTTTTCTCACATGCTTCGGACCACTGGAACTTAACTGCCTTCTGCGTCAGTTTTGTCAATGGGGAAGCAAGGGTTGAGAATCCCTCTACAAACCTCCGATAGTACCCTGCCAAACCCAAGAAGCTACGAATCTCTGTCGGGGTCGTGGGTCTAGGCCAATCTTTCACTGCCGCAATCTTTTGAGGATCCACCTGAATTCCCTCACTTGAAATAACATGCCCTAGAAAGGCTACGGACTCCAACCAAAACTCATATTTTGAGAACTTGGCGTACAATTGATGCTAAAGAAGGGTCTGCAATGCTGCTCTGAGGTGAATGGCATGATCTTCCCTGCTCCGAAAGTAGATGAGGATGTCGTCAATGAATACATTCACAAAGGAATCTAGGAATGGCTTGAATACCCGATTCATAAGGTCCATGAAAGCTGCTGGGGCATTGGTTAGCCCAAAAGACATGACCAAAAACTCGAAGTGACCATAACGAGTTCTGAAGGCGTTCTTAGGAATATCCTGTTCCCTGATTTTCAACTGGTGGTACCCAGACCGTAAATCAATCTTTGAGAAGAACTTCGCTCCCTGCAATTGGTCAAACAGATCATCCACTCGAGGTAAAGGATATTTATCCTTGATGGTGACTTTGTTGAGCTGTCGATAATCAATACACATTCGAAGTGACCCATCCTTCTTCCTAACAAAAAGAACCTGAGCACCCCACAGCGACACACTCGGTCGTATGAACCCTTTCTCTAATAAATCCCTCAACTGCTCCTTTAACTCCCTTAACTCTACTGGCGCTATTCTGTATGGTGGAATGGATATTGGCTGAGTATCCGGCAATACATCGATCCCAAAGTCAATCTCCCTATCCGGCGGAATGCCTGGAAGCTCATCCGGAAACACTTCAGGAAATTCATTCACAATTGGCACGGACTCGAGGGTAGGCACATCTGAGGTGGTGTCCGTTACCCGAACCAAGTGATAGATACACCCCTTCTTAATCATCTTCGAGGCCTTAAGGTAGGAAATAAACCTACCCTTAGGCACTACACAATTTCCTCTCCATTCAATAACTAGCTCGTTAGGGAACTCGAGCCTCATAACTCTCGTCCCACAGTCAAGTTTGGCAAAGCATGAGTAGAGCCAATCCATCCCCATAATTACATCAAAATCAACCATCCCAAGCTCAATAAGATCGGCTGTGGTAACACGACCACTCACCGTAATAAAACAATTTCTATAGACTCGTGAGGCTATAATAGAATCACCAACCGGAGTCGACACAGAGAACGGCTCACAAAGCTGTTCGGGTTCTATTCCAAAACTTGAAGCAATGAAAGGAGTAACATAAGACAAGGAGGACCCCGGATCAATAAGGGCATAGCAATCAATAGTCCTGAACAGACAGGATACCTGTAACAACATCTGGAGAAGCCTCGGCATTTTGGCGGCCACTCAATGCATAGAATCGGCTAGGTCCACCCCTACCCTGAGCTCCACCCCTAGCTGCACCACGCCCTGCTGATGCTGGAGTACGCGTTGATGATGTAGCAGCCGAAGAACCGGATGACTGAACAGATCCCCTACCTATACCATGGCGGGGTGCACGACAGTCCCGTTGAATGTGACCTCTCACCCCGCACCCGAAGCACACTGGAAGGTCAAGGTAGCAAGTCTCTGTATGCAATCTCCCACACTTGGGGCATGTAGGTCTCCCCTGCTGCTGGGATCTCACCCCAGGACGACCAGACTGACGAGACCTCCTGCTGTCTGAACCGGGTCTCGAGTAACTGCCCTGCTGATGACTGTGCACGGATGGCGGTGCACTCGCGGAGGACTGAGCATATGACTGGGATGGCCCTGATGACCCTCTCCCTGGAAGTGATCTCCCTGAATGACCCATTGACCGGGCCCTGCTGCTACTCTCTCTTTCTGCACGAATCTTCAATTTCCTAGCCTCTATAGCCTGAGCAAACCCCACGATCCTCCCATAGTTCATATATGAGTGCAAAGCTGATGTGGCGGCCTCATCCACTACCAAAGGGCTAAGGCCCTGAACAAACCGTCGAACCCGGGCATCCATGATCGACACTAAATAAGGAGCATACTTGGACAACCTTACGAACTCCATGTGATACTCCCAAACACTCATACTGCCCTGTTTGAGGACCTCGAACTCCGTGGCACGGGCTGCCATCAACTCGGCAGGCAAGAAGTGGTCCATTAATGCATCTACAAACTCATCCCATCTGGCTGGAGGGCTCCGTTCTTCACGGGAATCCTCCCACATTCCGAACCATGAACATGCCGCTCCCTTCAGCCTGCAAGAGGCCAACTCTACCCCCTCCATATCTGTAGCCTTCATCACTCTGAGGGTCTTGTATATCTCATCAAGGAAATTCTGTGGGTCAGCCTCTGGATCGGTGCCTGAGAATTCTGGAGGGGCCAACCGCAAGAACCGATGGACTCTGGAGCCGGAGGAATCTCCCTGTCCGCTGGAGGATGCAGGAGAATCATGGGATCTCTGGGCCTGGGCGGCCACTAACTGTGTTAATATATGAATGGCTCCCCTAAGATCCTCATTAGATATACCAAAACCCGAAGCGGGAACTGTATCTGAGTCAGGAACACTGGCAGGAGGAATGGTGGCATCCTCTGTCGCAGCTGGAATAGGGACACTTGGGTTTTGAACAGATGGGCCAGGCAAATTCAGGACTGGTGGGTCATTCTCGCCCACGACATCGGGTACATGATTAGCAGCCGCACTTGGCCCGGCATTGGCCCCAAGGCCGAGTCTAGCCTTCTTCTTAGGCGCCATATTCTGAAAAGTTGGGAACAAGGCGCGAATTAGACACAGATATTTCCACATTGCACTTTACCGCACGATATAGATTAACAAAGAAATAGGTATATTCCTAAATGCCCGTGTAGCCCCCAACTTATCTGATGTGGTGGACAACACACCGATAAGAAGGGCACTACTAGACACGGCTCCGAGACATCCTAGGACACTTTAAAACCTTAGGCTCGGATACCAAGTTTGTCACGCCCCAAATCGAGGGACATGGCCGGCGCCTGACTAGGTAGCCCCAGTCAAGCGGACCTGGGTGCCTTTCATTCCCACGCGTTACCCCAGTGTTGATTGTTTCTCAATAACCAAATAACTTACCAATTATAATTGATTTCACAATACACAAGCATAAACATATGAGTGATTCATTAACAAGTTTACAGTTTTTACAACGCCCAACATGATATATACATAAGACTGGAATCCCACAGTTTACATGTCTACAGAGCCTCTAGGATACAAAAAAGGGGAATACAATACTTGCCGGTAACAAGGCTCCGGCTATACCTTACTAAACCAAAATGAAATCTAAACAAAAGTGGCATGAACCACGCAGGGCCCCGAGGAAGAAAGGGGCTCACCAAAACGGGCAGTGTAAGATGAAGAATACTACTGCCGACGAGCTGAAGTAGAAGTGCCTGCTACTGAACCACCTACAATCATAACACGAATGTAGCGTCCCCGGCAAAAGGGACGTTAGTATACTTGAATTGTACTGGTATGTATGGACAAACTTTGTCCCAAGTAAACTCAAGCCATTAAATTACATCAAAACTAATTTAAGCCAGTCAACCATGTTTTCCACCTTTTACTCATTTCAGATAAGCCTCAACACAAGCACGTTTAAGGTCAACAAATAGAATAACAACCAATCAACCACATAAATTGCAAGTAGTCAAACATAGGGGCAATCAGTGCCCCCCAGGTTACAAACTCTCCTGCTGTCTCCTTTCACAATTTCATATCATTGAGTTTTATATCAATTTTCAATAGCGATTTCGATCGCGTTCCATCCTAATTACCTCGTCCACCCTTATTACCTCGGCCACCCTTATCACCCCAACCCACACCTTGTTTTCTCATGTTGCGGCGCGCAACCCGATCCCACCTTACAGTTTAAAACACAACAAGTACAAACAGCAGATAAGGCCCTTCACACAATTTCAACAAGTTCAAATAAGCAACTTACAAGTTGGTTCATGTTCACAATTTCTTCTCAAACCAATATTATAAGCAAGTTACAATGTTTCCAAAATAAAGAGTATTCATACCGTATTGTTCAATGACTTACCAATCCTCAAGTGTTTCGTTTCTTTTCCATAAAGTACCATATTTGCCATCATAGCCATTATTCACAGTTCTTTACCAAATTCCACTTCTCATTTATCTTTCGGCTCATATCCCATATTACATCACTCACAATTCAACAACAACTTTGAATATCCACCAACAACATCAAGAATTTCACACAATTTGTCAATTTAACACGAACCAAACAAATTTCACACATATAGGCGATTTCACAAGAATCAAAATTAGCCATACATACCTGGTGACGAGTTTTCTTCCTTTAACCTTCTATTTTATGCTTACCCAAGATATCCTACTATTTCCGACCTTGTTCTTGAAGACTCTTACTTCTACTCACTTCTTTTTACTAGAAATCAAGTTCAATAATCATGCATGAGTGTAAAAATTCTATTTTCAAAAGCTATTATATGCAAACCTCTCTTTACCCAATTTAAAACTGAAAATCAAAGAAAATAGTTAGGGTTTTACCTTGAATGATTTGGGGAAGTTGAATCCTTGCCCTAGAATCCTTTGGACTAGATGTTTGGAACAATCTTTGAAGAAGAAAGACTTCTCTCTCTAAAACCCCTCTCTTCTCTCTCTAATTTTGGTAAGATGATATGATATAATGAAGGGGAAAGGTGTTATATTAAAGAAGAGGTCGGGTCAAAATTTTACAAAAATCTGGGCCGGGTCAATTCTGCGGTCGCATCTGCGATCGCAGAACCCACATGCGGTCCGCATAGTGACCGCGGAATTGCCCCAAAATTTACACAAGTTCTGTTACGGAATTCGACCAAAATGCAGTCCGCATTCTTGATCTGCGGTCGCAAAGTTCACCGCAGATTCATTATGCGATCGCATACCGACCGCATTTTCAACATGATTTTGGGAAACCTTCTGTTAAGCTCTGCGGCAAGAATGCGGTCCGCACAGCAGATTTGCTGTCACATTCTTGACCGCAAAATTGACACTTTTCTAGAAAAATTGATTCTCTACATTTTTGAAACTTAAATCACTACCAAGGGTCCGAACCGCGGCGAGCAAGCTCGCCGCGAAGAATTTGACGCATTCCTAACACATTATTCGGACCATGACACTATAGCTACTAGGTTTTATGCACAAAAAATTTACGGGGCCTTACAAAATACACTTTGAAGCATTAATATTTTGATGATGTAATTTTGGTATACTACTTGTGTTTTATAGATAATGAATATTCTTCTTATTCAATTTTCTATATTGGGTTTAATTGATTATGAAGTGCTACAGAAGTTTTAAAGCATATAACATTCAATAAATAGGATTCAAAATATGAAAAAATAGGATTGTAAAGAGCTGATGCAGAAAAAAAAGTTATTACGGCGGTTTAAAACCGACTTAATATGCAAAAATAAAACCCACCCTAAAGCTATTAAAATACGACGGTTCTCACATGTACTTACGGCGGTTTTCTCGAAAACACAGTAATATAATTTTGGCGGGCGGGATTGTGGCACTTTTAAAAGCCGCCATTTATGTGTATTATGGCGGTTTTAAACCTCCATTATATGCTAAAATAACCGCCGTAATAACCCCGTTTTCTTGTAGTGTGCGCGGACAAAATAATTTCTTATTCTTTGGTGAAGCACGTGATTCCATGACGGATAGGTACGTTATTAATCATCTCTTGTTGGATGAGTGCACGAGTTGAGAGTGCTTATTGGCAACGAGTCGGTCTTTGAAGTTGGATGGTTATGTGCAGGTTGTTTGAGTGTTTTTAATTTGTTACTAATATTCCGAAATGTGAAAGTTAGGAAAGGTATGAATTCATATGCAATGTCTTAATTGTTGATATCAACCATGGTCATAGATGTACTGTGTTGAATTGCCAAATGTTCCTCCATTGTATGATGTCTTGAATGCATTGTTTGGCTAGCAAGGTTTTAGGTTTCTCGAGGACGAGCAACAGCATAAGTGTGGAGTGCTGATGTTAGAATAAAAATCCATGTTATCGCATGTAATTGCCCTTGCATTGTACCTCAATATTGTTAACTTTGATGAAAATATTTGTGACTCGAGTTTAATGATGGTCTTTACATATGTAGGAGTCCATTTGAAGTGATTTGACAAGCTTGCATACAAAGTGAAGTAAAAACAGAGGAATTTGGAGGGAGTATGAGTTTGGTGCCCAGGTTGGTGCCAGACATCAACCAAAACGCTAAAGTCAGAATAGTGAAAAAATTTGACATCTTGATTGGCGCCAGGCGCCAAGTGAGACGCCTATGATAGATTTCGTCCTATTTTAGCTAGGACTTGGTAGCTTCGACCCTACACGCTCCTAACATGTATAAAAAGGGTTCTAAACCTATTTCTTAAGAGGGAGACATTATTGGAGAGACAAGAAGGCTACGAGAACACTTGGAAGCAACAAATCACAAGAGTTTTCTCTTTCGTTCTTCCTTAATATGTATTTTAATGCTTTCAATTTTTATTCTGATTGTTAGTATGATTATGCGTAGCTAAACTTTCTAATCTAGGGTTTGATGGAACTTACTCAAAATGATTTTCTACTATGCTTAATATAGATTTGCCTTTGATTTTTCTCTACTTGTTCAACTATATTTTCGTTGTTGTTGATTGAAGAGCTCTTAATTAAGTGTGCCTATTTAGTATGGATATTATTCGAGAGAGAGTACCCGTTTAGGTATTATGGAACAACATCACTCTTTATGTATAAGAGAGATCAATATAGAGGGTTTAAAGACGAGATTAGAGATAATAAAATTGTGGTGCGTGATAAATTAGTGCTATCTAGCATAGTTCGAGAGAATATGTCTAGTAAATTATAGTAGTTGCTCAAAGAGAGCTACAATACCCAAAGTACTCACGATCGGTAGAGAATACTTAGGCGAATTTATAGGAAATTTAGGAAGGACATTCCGACAATAAGAGAAATTGTAACTCTCGATCTCTCCTTAATATTTTTTCCAACCCTTAGTATCTCTAGGTTATAATTTACTACTTTAATTAGCTAGTTAATTAGTTAGACATAAAAATCTTAATATTTATAACTTAGGAATTGTTCAAGCTTGTCTTCTTAGTGGCTAAGCCTTAGTTTTATGCGGGATTCGACTCCGGACTTGTAAACCAGATTATATTTGCAACGACCGCTTAGTCCTTTTTATAAGGCATAGTTAGGCATGATCAAATTTTATCGTCATTGTCGGGGAACTAATGGTGTAGTTGTAGCTGTATATATTGCTAGGTTTCAAGTTTGAAATTTTATTTTATATTTTTTAGTATTTGATATTTTTATTTTGGTTTTAATTGTTAATTTAAAAACATGGGATCATGGAATCGTCGGTGTTTTAGTCTTGGTAATTCTACAGTTGATTTAACTTTTTCTTATTGTGGAGGAAATCACCTGTGGTAAAATTATCTAAATATTTCTGAGAGCGAGTTATGTTCACCAACTCAATCTTATGTGTGGAATGTATGTGATATTTGTGGTGGTCAAGATGATCACTTATATGGTTGGGCTTATATGTCTTATTCTCTACCAATCCATTACTATGATGGTTCTACTTTTTTCATTGAAGTTAGAAACAAAGAACCCAGGGAAGCTGACCTAAAGGAGATCAAAGATATGTTAAAGTGCCTTATGGAATGATGTAATGAGAAACAGCTACAAATACAAAGGCTAAGAGATACTAACAAAAGGCAATGGTATACTATCTAAAGGCAAGAGACAACTATTCTTAACTTGGAGGCACAAATGAGGCAACTGGTTGAAGCTTTAAATGCTCAACAAGATAATATTATGAACAGTAGCGAGGAGCAGTGTGCATTAGACATAGAAATTGAGGCTCTAATAGATGGGGTCCACAGTATAACACCAACAATAAATCAAACTAGAATTTGAGCATACCCATGTTGTAGAAGAGATGCTAGTCAACCAAGGACATTAAGGATACATATTTAGTTGGCTCTAGTATCATTGGTGTTGAGGATGTCGATAGTCCCAAAGTTCATGTAGTTGAGCACATTAGTCCACACTCCAAGATTTTTCCAAATTTTGTTTGGATGATGGTATAGAAATAGAGTCCTTCGAGCCTTTGAAGATTCAAGAAATGAGGAAGAAGGTGCCTACATTTTGAAGTACTTCCTGCCGAAAAGTTAGGATTACACACCTCATCTAATGGCCAAATAATGCAAAATATTACATTATTTCCTTGGTCAGTTAGATTTCTTTCACCATCCCAGGAGCATGATCCTAAGCTTGAAGCAAAACTTGGGGCTCAATTCATAAGCTCGAGGTGGAGGCAAAAAGAGATTCGCGTTGTGCCGCGACGTTAAATCAAGTGCTTGTTGGGTGGCAACCTATCTTTACTACTTTTTTTAATTTTGTTATTTTTGTAGTGTATTTTTTTGTACGAGCATGGAAAATAAATTCATTGGAAGGAAGCAAAAGCGAATCAGATGGTTAGAACTAAGTGTGGGGTGCTCGCACAAAAGACCAAACTTGGAAGAAGTTTGCTTATCCCATGTGTTGCTGATGTTTTGGCCTTTGGCCTACCAAGGAGTTTATTTCATACTCTTGTGTGCATTGGGGACAATGCACAATTATAAGTGTGAGGAGATTGTCTGAGTGATTTCCTATGATATTTTAGTCGTGTTAGTTTAACTTAAAAAATATAGACTTTTCCTAATGATGGATCTTTTGGACAATTTTCTTAAGAGATTAAGGTCCAATAAAAAAATTAAAATATCCAAAAATAGTTTCTAATATTATTAGTTAGTCGTAGGTAGATAATAATCCCCTTGATTTTTCTTTTTGCATCAGTACTTTTCAAAGGATGTAACTCGAACCGGGTAGTTTATTTTTCTTATTTTAGGAAACTGAGGGAAGAAAACTTGAGTTTCCTATAGGACTTTTGACCTCTTTGATAATAACATAGTTAGGCCGTAGTATGAAAATTACTTTCCTTAAAAGTTTTAATGATAATTGATGCCACGAAAAATTGGATAGCCGGTCTGTGATGCTTTCTCTCAATTACTTGACTCATTGTTCATGTAGTGATTTATTGCTTAACACTTCTGGACTTTGTGATTACTTTTCTAAAATTGAGAGTTGGAATAGAACTGTCCTAACAAGGGTCATGAGCATTGTGTGATGTGAGATCTGGATTCTGTGCTATCTTATATTTTCTAAAACTTGCCTTGTGTGTTAGTCGGAGTGAAATAAGCAATCTTCATTAGTTTAGGAGATGATGTAGGCATTTCTTTGGTTGTCTATTAAGCTATTATGCCACAATAAATGAAATTATTCTTAGATAGTCCGTTTGAGCCTATAAGTCTTTTCTTTGGCACCCACATTACAAACAAATTCCCATTTTGTTCTTAATTATGTCTTATTGAATATTTACCATCGAAAGCACTTAAGTCGCTAGAAGAGTAAGGTGAGAGTTAGGATAGCTTTTGAGTGGAACCATTGAAAGGCCAAAAGGTGCATGTATGTTTTGGAAGATCATTAGCCGAGCAACCTAAATTTATGGAGAGTGAAAAAATAGAAAGATAAAAATATATACAAAAAATTGTGACGACCCAAAGGGTCATCACCGAATTTCGCCCTTTTTCCAGGCTTCGAGGCCTTGAAAACCTCACTTATAGTTGCTTCGATTTGTGTGTGCAGTTCGGACGCATAACCGGAAAGCTTTTATGTTGAAATATGTGAAATCTGTGAAACATTTGAACAATTTTGATATTAATATGGTTAAAGTTGACTTCAGTCAATATTTTTGGAAAACGAACCCGGATCCGTAAGTTGACGGTCCCGGAGGATCCGTAAAAAAATGTGAAACTCGGGCATGTCCCCAGTGACAAAAACCAAGGTCTAGAACCCGAGTAAAAAATTTTTTCTGTTAAATTATTTTTCTGAAATTATTAAGAAAAATAGAAATGAAAATTGACTAAAAGACTATGGTATCGGGCTCGTATTTTGGTTC
This sequence comes from Nicotiana noctiflora, assembly GCA_032618575.1. Lineage (NCBI taxonomy): Eukaryota > Viridiplantae > Streptophyta > Magnoliopsida > Solanales > Solanaceae > Nicotiana > Nicotiana noctiflora. The sequence continues at coordinate 47,960 of JASVEL010012730.1, forward strand.
CGACACCAGTTACAGGTCTTAAATAGGTGTTAAGCACTTTCTATAAAATTTGGTAAAAAACGAACGTCGTTTGACGTGTTTCGGACTATTACTTCCAAATTTGAAAGTTTATGAAACTTTGAAGAAAATCATGTGTGTTAAGGCTTGATTCTATGTATATGATGTTATTCTTGTAATTTGATCATGCGAGTAAGTCCGTAGGATGTTTTCGAGGTTGTGTACATGTTTAGTTTGGAGCCCCAAGGGCTCGGGTGAGTTTTGGATAGGTATCAGATTGCATTTTTCCTATTTTGAAAAACCTGGTATCCTTCAGTTATGCAAGCTTCGCAATTGCGAAGCTAGCCTTGCAAAAGCGAACTCGCAATTGAGAGCTTTCCATCGTAAATGTGATCCTTCACCTGGGCAGTAGTCTTCACAAATGCGAAGAATTTCATCGCAAATGCGATAGCCCTTCTTCGCAAAAGCGACCTATTGTTCGTGAATGTGAACCTTTGCCTTTCAACCTTAGTTCGCAAATGCGAACTAGAACCTCGTACTTTCTAAGCTTGCATTGTTCGCAGATGCGAACTTATGTTCGCAATTCCCATATCTGCAACCTGCAGTTTTCATACTTAGACGATTTTTAAGCCTAATTTTTCATATCTCTGAAACCCAAACACCCATTAGCGATTTTTCAAGAACCCTTCATACTCCAATCCATTTGTAAGTTGATTTTCACTTAATATTTTCAATCTTTAACATCATTTATCATGTTTTCATCTTAAAATCAAGGTTTTTCATGGGTGAAAATGAGGATTTTGGGTATAACCTAGATCTTCTTAAAATTGGGGATTTGGACCTCAATTTGAGGTCCGATTTCAAAACAAATCATAGATATGAACTCGTGGGGGAATGGGTAACCGGGTTTTGGTTCGAACTTCGTCTTTTGACAACGTGGGAACAAGTGCATTTTTGGAATTTTTGAGTAAAACTTTGGGAAATTCATTTTCATGCATTCAAGTTGATGCAATTATATTTGTTGAAACATTTAAGGAATTGGTGACTAGATTCGAGCGATTTTGTGGTGTATTCGAGGGGTAAAGCTATTGTCATGCCCCAATTTGAGGGACATGACCGGCGCCTGACCGGGTGGCCCCAGTCAAGCGGACTTGTGTACCTTTCCTAACTGACGCGTTACCCTTGAGTTGCTTATTACTTATAAGCCAATGATCTTACCAATTATACTGAATTCACATTGTTTAAACATAACTACACGCTTAACATTACTAACAAGTTTACAATTTTTACAACGCCCGACATATATATGCATAGGCCATAACCCCACAGTTAACTGTCTGCGGAGCATCTAGGATACAAAGGAGGATACAATACTTACTGGTAACAAGGCTCCAGCTATACTTTATACAAGATCAAAATAAAGTCTAAATAGAAGTGGCATGAGCCACGCAGGGCCCTGAGGAAGAAAGGGGCTCACCAAAACGGGTAGTGGAAGATGAAGGATGCTACTGCCGATGAGCTGAAGTACCTGCTACTGATCCACCTACAATCATAACACGAATGTAGCGTCGCCGACAAAAGGGACGTCAGTACACTAGAATTGTACTGGTATGTATGGACAAACTTTTTCCCAAGTAAACGCAAGAAACTAAACAAGTAATCACGATGATAAGACAAACAATAAATTACACCAAGAATTAATAAAGCCAGCCAACCATGTTTTCCACATTTTCCTTATTTCAAATAGTTCTCAACCTAAAGCACGATTAAAGATCAATAAGGAGGACAACAACCAATCAATCACGTAAAACACAATTAGTCAAAGAAAGGGGCAATCAGTGCCCCACAGGTTGCAAACTCTCCTGCTGTCTCCTTTCACAATTTCACATCAATGATTTTCATATCAATTTCAATGGCGATTTCGATCGCTTTCCATCCTTATTACCTCGGCCACCCTTATTACCTCAGCCAACCTTATCACCCCAACCCACATCTTATTACTCCGTGTTGCGGCGCGCAACCCGATCCCATCGTGTAGTTTCAAACACAACAATCACAAACAGCAACCAAGAACACTACAGAAGATCACAAACAAGTGCAACAAAGAAATTACAAATTGGTTCATGTTTCCAAATACCTTCCAAACCAATATTACAACAAGGTTACAATATTTTCATATTCAAGAGTACCCATACCATTATGTTCAACATTTATCACAATTCAAGTGTTTCATTTCTTTACACAAGAATCCGTGTACGCCATCACAACAATTATTCTCATTTCTTTTCCAATTTCAATTCCCTTTTTATCTTTCAGTTCGTATTCCATACCACACCACGCATATTCAACATCAATTGAATGCCCAACAACAATATCAAATAATTAAACACAATCTCTCAAATTATCACATACCAAACAAATTGCACACATAAGGGCGATTTTACAAGAATCCAAAATTAGCCATACATACCTAGTGTCGGGTTTTCTTCCTTTAACCTCCTACTTTATTCTTACCTAAGTTATTCTATTTTTCCAACCTCGTTCTTGCAGATTCTTACTCCTACTCACTTCTTTCTACTAAAGTTCAAGTTCAAATAACATGCATGAGTATCACATTTTATTTCCAAAAGCTATTGTATGAAATTCTTTCTTTACCTAATTTAAAACTGAAAATCAAAGAAAAAGGTTAGAGTTTTTACCTTGTAACGATTGGGGAAGACGAATCTTTGCCCTGGGATCTTCCGGACCAAACGATTGGAAGAATCTTTGAAGGTAATTAGATTTCTCTCTCTAGAACCCCTCTTTCCTCTCTCTAGTTTTGGTAAGAAAATGTGAGAAAAATGAAGGTTGAAGGTGTTTTATTAAAGAAGGGGTCGGGTCAAATTTTATAAAAATTCTGGGCGGAGTCAATTCTGCGGTCCATAGAATGGACCGCAGAATTGCCTCAAAAATTGCACATGTTCTGCTACGACATACGACCAAAATGTGGTCCGCATTCGTGTTCTGCGGTCGCAGAATGCACCGCAGATTTGACACTCAAAATTTCCCAAGGAATTATGAGATAGATCTGCGGTCCGCATTTTCATTCTGCGATCGCATATTTGACCGCATTTTCGGCACGATTTTTGGAAAACATTCTGTTAAGGTCTACGGTAGGAATGCGGTCCGCATAGCAGATCTGCGATCGCATTCCTGACCGCAGAATCGACATTTTGTGGAAAATTGATTCTTTCAATTTTTGAAACTTAAATCACTACCAAGGGTTCGAACCGCGGCGAGCTTCTACGCATTCCTAACACCTTATTCGGACCATGACACCACAACTACTAGGTTTCAAGCACAAAATTTTTATGGGGCATTACCGCTATACTAGAGGCTTAAGCGGATTTTTGGAGCATTTGAGGTAAGTGTTTGATCTAACTTTGGCTTGAGGGAAGAGGATTAGAGTGTTATTAATTTCTATTTGCTAAATAATCGAGTACAGTGCATATGCATGGTGACGAGTATCTATACATCGATGTTTAGCATTACCGTGGGTCTTTGTTGGTACTTGTTTTGGTATACTTTGGGACTCTTCCAAAATAATTAATAATTTCTACATAATGTGAAGAGTTGAAGTTCAATTATAAATTGGTGAATTCTTTGGAGCGTTGGCTCGAACGATAAAATTACTATTGAGTAAGAAATGAAAGAATTGGTAAGAGGTGTGATTAAATCCCTTGCCGAGATGACTTGAGTATATAGATTATCTCCCTTGCCAAGATGTGAAAGTTGTTTTTATTGCTCCCTTGCCGGGATTTGGTTCTTTATTTGTGTTTTTGCTTGTCGGGACATTTCTTATTGTTTTTTATTTCCGTCGGCCGTTATGTTATGATTGTTGTTTGGGTAAGGAAGAGTGATAATGCACGAAAGGTCATTCCGTGCCATTGTTGATTATATTTGCACGAAGGGTCATTCAGTGGCATTGTTGATTATTTATGCACGAAGGGACATTCCGTGCTCAGATTTTATTATATTTGCACGAAGGGTCATTCCATGCCATGAAGTGAGAGTTATCTGAGGAAAAACACGAAGAGTGATGCAGTCCATTTTATTTAATTGCTTTAGGTGAGGATAAGGGTAAAAGCACGAAGGTTGATGTTGTGCAACTGTTGGATTTCCTATTTTTGTTAATTATTGTTGTGCCATGTTTCTTACTTAAGCTAATGATTTTTATATCCGGATCGTACTGCCCCATAGCATGTTTCCCTTCCATGTTAATTGTTTATTTTTCGATTCTTTACTTCTATTGCATATATATATATATATATATATATATATATATATATATATATATATATATATATATATATATATATATATATATATATATATATATATATATATATATATATATAGATATACACATTGAACTACACAGGTTGATTTGGTAGTCCTATCTAGCCTCGTCACTACTTCATCGGGGTTAGGCCAGGCACTTACCAGTACATGGGGTCGGTTATACTGATGCTACACTTCTGTACTTTTTGAGAAGATCACGATATCGGAGCAACTTTTAGACCACAACAGTGGCATGTCGAGAGGGAGATGACTTCAGTCAGGGACTACGAGGTAGCCTAGCTGGCGTTCACAGGCCGGAGTCCCTTTCTATATCTTCTGTTTGTTTTCATTGTATCGAACAAACACTGTGTATTTCTCTATTCAGACTTGTTTGTAGCATTCATTAGTAGTTTGTGAGATTGCGACTCCAGTCTTGGGTGGTGAAAGTACACTTCCGCGTTTTGGGTTCTCAATTAATATTGTTATAATAGACTTCCACTTTTATTTAAAGGTTTTTTATTGTTGTGTTGTTATCAAAAAAGGTTTAATGGTTTGGCTTGCCTAGATCCAATAATAGGTTCCATCACGACTCCCGATAGTGGGAAATTTGGGTCATGACAACTTGGTATTAGAGCTAGGTTTCATAGGTCTTGCAACTCACGGACAAACTTGGTAGCGTCTGAGGGGTCGGTACGGAGACATCTGTATTTATCCCCTAGAGGCTACGGAGTTAGGAAAAGTTTCACTATTGTTCTTTTTTGCCATGTGATTTTGTTTCTCAAACACTGATTGTCTTGCTACTCTGTTCTTTCGCAGATGGTGAGAACACGTGCTTCCTCTTCTATCGCGCAGTAGCCCGAGCCCCCAGCAGTAGCTCCTGCAAGGGGTAGAGGCCGAGGCCATGCCAGAGGCTGAGGTAGGGGTAGAGCTAAGCCCCGGCAGCAGTCCCAGAGGTGGAGCCTCATATTGACTATGATGAGGAGGTTCTAGCCCCAGCAACTCCAGTGGGCCCAACTAAAGACCTAGGAGGGGTCATGGTCACCCCAGATCTTCAGGACGCTCTAATTAGATTGGCAGGCTTTATGGAGATTATCACTAGAGCAGGTTTGCTGCTAGTAGCACCAGCCACTTCTCAGGCTGGGAGAGGGGTTCAGACTCTTACTACACATACTCCGGAGCAGGTAGCTCCCCAGACTCATGTCCCAGTGGTTCAGCCAGCTCAGCCAGGTAATAGCTCAGGCCGACGATGGAGCAGTTATGTCTTTGGATGCTTTGTGGAGACTTGATCGGTTCTCCAAAATCTTCACCACCACATTTAGAGGTGCTTCATCAGAGGATCCCTAGGATTTCTTATTCATCTGTCACTAGATCCTTAGGACCGTGGCTATAGTGGAGACCAATGGGGTCAATTTTGCTACCGTCCGACTTGCAAGATCCGCCAAGACTTGGTGGAGGGATTTTTTCCTATAGACCAGCAGGGCCTCTAGTTTTGACATGGGATCAGTTTCCGGAGTTATTTTTGGAGAAGTTTCTCTCAGTCACCCAGTGGGAGGCACTTCGCAAGCAGTTTGAGTACCTCCAACAGGGCTCCATGACAGTTACACAGTATGAGACTTGATTTGTTGAGTTGGTGTACCATTATATTATGATACTCCCCACAGAGTGAGAGAGGGTCTGGAGATTTATTGATGGATTGATTTAGCCGATCCGTCTCAAGATGGCTATAGGAGTTGGTAGTGATATTTCCTTTTAGGAGGAGGCCAATGCGGCCCGTAGAGTTGAGATGGCCCTCGCACGGGGAGGTGGTTAGATGTCGGATAAGAGGCCTCATCATTCTGCTAGATTCAGTGGTATCTCATTTGAAGGTAGGGATTCATATGGTAGAGGTCATTCACTGAATCCCTTTAAGTCAGCGCTTCAAGTTTCTCATGGTACTCCATTTAGCGGTGGTTCTTAGTAGTACTATTTAGATCTACCGCCTATCAGTTTACCCCCACTTTAGAGCTTAAGGGGAGGACATTTAGGTCGATAGGGCCAGCAGTTGCAGCAGCTGAGGTCTTGTTATGGTTGTGAGGACCCCGATCACATTATTAGGTGTTGCCCTCGAGCCTCGGGCAACTCTCAGCAGCAGGGTTCTCGCCCCATAATTTAGGCAACATGCGATCCACAGCCCGCCCAGCCAGCTAGAGGTGGGGTAGGGATCACAGAGGTAGAGGTAGAGACTGTATAGCTTGAGCTCGGACCGGTAGAGGTAGAGGTTAGCTAGTAGTCGATCGTCCTAGAGACATGGCTCAGGGAGGTGGAGCCCAGCCCTGGTGTTATGCTTTGCCAGCCAGGCAAGAGGCTGAGTCTTCTAATGCTTTTATTACATGTACTATTCTGGTCTGTGATAGGGATGCTTCAGTGCTATTTGACCCTGAGTCTATGTATTCATACGTGTCGTCTTATTTTCCACCATTCTCGGCTATGCCAAGTAATGCTTTGGGTATATCTGTATATGTATCTACACCAGTGGGTGATTCTATAGTGGTCGATCGAGTTCATCGTTCCTGTGTAGTAGTATTTGAGGGTCTTGAGACCCTAGTTGATTTATTGCTTTTGGACATGATGAAATTTGATGTTATATTGGGGATAGATTGGTTGTCCATGTATCATGCTATCTTGCATTATCACACCAAGACCGTGACCTTGGCTTTGCCATATTTTCCCCAATTGGAGTGGAGAGCGACCCTAAGATATGCCACCCGCAGTGTTATTTCATATGTTAAGGTTCACGAATGGTCGAGGAGTGGTGTTTAGATTATTTGGCATATGTTCGTGATTCCAGCACAGAGGCTCATTCTATTGACTCCGTCCCTATTATTTAGAAGTTCCTACAGGTTTACCCTTTAGACCTGTCGGGGTTGCCGCCTGACAGGGATATTGATTTCTGTATTGAACTGGCCCCATGCACATAGCCCATTTCCATTCCACTATATCGTATGGCCCCACTAGAGCTAAAGGAGTTAAAGGACCAGTTGCAAAATTTGCTAGAGAAAGGTTTTATCAGGCCTAGTGTTGCTCCTTGGGGTGCACCAGTGTTATTTGAAAAGAAAAAGGATGGGTCGATAAGGATATGCATTGATTACCGGCAATTGAACAAGGTGACGATAAAGAACAAGTATCCACTATCGAGGATTGATGATTTGTTTGACCAGCTACAGGGTGTGAAGGTATTTTCAAAGATAGACTTGAGGTCTGACTACCATCAGTTGATGATCAGGCCGTCCGATGTCCCTAAGACAGCATTTCGCACTCGGTATGGCCATTATGAGTTTTTGGTAATGTCATTTGGGTTGACCAATGCACCCGCAACATTTATGGAGTTGATAAACCGAGTGTTCAGGCCTTACTAGACTTGTTTGTGATAGTCTTTGTTGATGATATTCTTGTGTACTTTCGTAGCCAGGAGGAGCATGAGCAACACCTCAGAGTACTTCTTCAGACTCTAAAGGGTAGTCAATTGTATGCTAAGTTCTCAAAGTGCTTTTTGGTTGAGTTTGGTTGCATTTTTGGGCCATGTTGTATTAGCCGAGGGTATTCAGGTGGACCTTAAGAAGATTGAGGTAGTCAAGAATTGGCATCGACCAGCTTCAGCGACTAATATTCAGAGTTTCTTGGGGTTAGTAGGTTATTACTTTTGGTTCGTGGAGGGGTTTTCATCTATAGTATCCACGATGAATAGGTTAACCCAGAAGGGTGCCCATTTCATGTGGTTAGACGAGTGTGAGGAGAGCTTTCAGAAGCCCAAGACAACCCTGACTACGACACCGATATTGGTTTTTCCCACAGGCTCAAGGCCTTTTATTGTGATGCTTCCCGTATTGTGCTTGGTGCTGTATTGATGCAGGATGGCAGAGTCATTGCTTATGATTTGAGGAAATTGAATATCCACGAGAAAAATTATCCGGTCCATGATTTAGAGTTGGCAGCCATTGTTCATGCTTTGAAAATTTGGAGGGAATACTTATATGGTGTGACGTGTGAGGTGTACACTAATCACAAGAGTCTACAATACTTGTTCTAGCAAAAGGAGTTGAACTTGAGGTAGCGTAGGTGGTTAGAGCTATTGAAGGATTATGATGTTAAAATTTTGTACCACCCGGGGAGCTCTAATATGGTGGCTGATGCATTGAGTAGGAAGTACACCAGTATGGGTAGTCTTGTTTATATTCCGGTCAGTCAGAGACATTTGCTTTGGATATTCAGGCCTTGGCCAATCAGTTCGTGACGTTGTACATTTATGAGCCTAGCAGAGTGTTAGTTTGTACGATCGCTCGTTCTTCATTATTGGAGCGTATCCGTGATCGGCAGTTTAATAATCCTCATTTTTGTGTTCTAAGAGACACGGTGCAGCGTGGATGTGCTAAAAGGTGACTTTAGATGGTGATGATGTTTTGAGGTTGCAGGGGTGAGTTTGTTTTCCCAATGTCGATGGGATTCGAGATTTGATCTTAGCGGAGGCCCATAGTTCACGATATTCTATTCACCCGGGCGTTACTAAGATGTATCAGGACTTATGGCAATATTATTGGTGGCATAGGATGAAGAAAGACATTATTGCATATGTGGCTCGGTGCTTGAATTGTCAATAGGTCAAGTATAAGGATTAGAGGCTTGGTCATGTGTTTCAGAGGATTGAGCTTCCCGAGTGGAAGTGGGAGAGGTTTACCATAGATTTTGTTACTGGACTTCCGGTGACTCGGAAAAAGTTTGATGCTATTTGGGTCATTGTTGATAGGCTAACCAAGTCAACACATTTCATTCCTATTGCTATTCATTAGAGAGATTAGTTGAGATCTACAATCGGGAGTTTGTTCGCCTTCATGGGGTGCCAGCATCTATCATTTCAGACAAGGTACATAGTTTACCTCGTGCTTCTAGAGAGAAGTTCAGCAGGGGTTAGGAACCCAGGTTCAGTTGAGCATAGAATTTCATCCTCAGACGGACGGCCAGTCCGAGCGGACTATTCAGATATTGGAAGATAGGCTTCGAGACTGTGTCATTGATTTTGGAGGCTCGTGGGATCAGTTTTTGACTTTAGTGGAGTTTGCCTACAACAACAGCTACCAGTCCAGCATTAAGATGGCTCCATATGAGGCGTTGTATGGTAGGCGATGTCAGTCTCCAGTTGGTTGGTTTGAGCCAGGAGAGGCTCGGTTATTGGGTACAGATTTAGTCCAGGAGGCCTTGGATAAGGTCAAGAATATTAAGGAAAGGATTTATTCGACTCAGTTGCGGCAAAAGAATTATGCGGATTGCAAGGTTCAAGATGTAGCTTTCATGATTGGTGAGCGAGTATTGCTTCGCGTATCACCTGTGAAGGGCGTGATAAGATTTGGGAAGAAGGGCAAGCTTAGCTTTAGGTTCATTGGCCCATTTGAGATTCTTGATCGTGTGGGAGAGGTGGCTTAGAGACTTGCCTTGCCACCTAGCTTGTCCGCCGTGTATCAAGTATTTCATGTGTCTATGCTTCAGAGGTATCATGGCGATCCTACCCAAGTGTTAGATTTCAGCACGGTCCAGTTGGACAAGGATCTGTGTCACGACCCGGATTCCCCCAACATCGGGATCGTGATAGCGCCTACTCGTGGTAGCTAGGCAAGCCAACTCACTCATCATCTTCTTGTTTATACAACCATTTTGTTCTCATATTTAATAGCAAGAATAATACTCATATCTTTAAATGCGGAAGTCTTTCGAATAAAAGATGGATAGTAGTGTAAAGTAAGTGACATAAATCCTCTACCCAAGATGTGGAGTCACAAACTCATGAACTACTAAAGAATAACTACACATAATGGTCTGAAAGAAATAAATAATAACCATCTATTTTAGAACAATGAGACCACAGCAATAGTAAGAGCAAATAGAGGAGACACTGGGCCTGCGGACGCCTGCAAGCTACCTCAGTCTCGGAGGTACGGTAATCCCGCTAGTGTACTACTGCTGCTATTCCTACACAAAACCCGGACCTGTGCAAAAATGCACAGAACTGTAGTATCAGCACAATCCGACCCCATATGCTGGTAAGTGCCTGGCCTATCCCGGCGAAGTAGTGACAAGCCTAGGACCAGACACTCACATAAACCTGTGCAGTTCTATATATGTATGTACCACAAAATAACAGAGATATTGAGTAACACAAGTAACAAAGGAGGTAACATGCTGGGGGAGCACAATCAGCAACACATAATAAATCAGTAAGATAAAAACAGAGTGTAGCAAAAACCGTTATTGCAAAGCAAGAAGTTTAAATGGTTGCACGGCATCATCCTTCGTGCTTTTACTCTCATCCTCACCAAATAATCAAATAAAAGTGCACGGCATCACCCTTCGTGCTTTTACTCTCATCATCGCATCCATGGCACGGCACGTTCCTTCATGCATGGTTTAAGTAACAACGGCACAGAATGTCCCTTCGTGCATAAATAATAAACATGTAACGGAACGATCCTTCGTGGATAAATTAAGTAGTAATGGCACGGAATGTTCCTTCGTGCATAAACAGTAAAACAAGGCACAAAATGATCCTTCGTGCGAACATAAGTAAAAAAATGGCACGACATCACCCTTCATGCATTATCACTCTTCCTCACCCAAATAACAATCACAGTCAAAGGCAAAAGAATGAAACAAGTAATATGTACCATCCCGGCAAAGGAAACAATAATTATAACAATATCCCGGCAAGGGAACAACATCAACAACACAACAAAGTCCAGGCAAGGGAAACAATAATCAACCTTCACAACCCGGCAAGGGCTCAAGAACATGACTTAAGAACATTCCACATTAACTCACAACATATGTCAACAAACGACTCACAGTCATGCTAGACGCGGTGTATAGATGCTCGTCACCACGCATACACACCACACTCGATCACATAACAATTTGCAATAATCACACTCAATCTTATTCCCTCAATATAGGCTTGATCAAACACTTACCTCAAAGCCTTGAAGTCCAATTAACCTTCAACTATCGCTTTACCTCAACATTCATCCTTCAACTCGCTCGAATTTAATCACAATTGGTTCAATTACTTTAATAAATACTATATAAACTAGTTTGGATGCGTAAAAATGGTTTTCTCAAAGTTTTACCCAAAATTTCTCAAAATGCCCCCGGTCCCACATGGTCGAAACTCGGGGTTCGGACCAAAATCCAGTTACCCATTCCCTCACGAGTTCAATTATATGATTTGTATCGAAATCGGACCTCAAATCGAGGTCCAATTCCCCAATTTATGAAAAACCTAGGTTCTACCCAAAAACAACAATTTCAACCATAAAATCTTTGATTTCTCATGGAAAACATGTTTAATGATGTTAGGAATTGAAATAGTTGATTAAAAATTGACTTACAAGTGATTTGGAGTGATATTGCTCTTGAAAATTCGTGTATGGGGTTTTGGGTTTTGAAAGAATGGTGAAAAAGGAGTTTAAAATCGTTTAAGTATAAGATTGCACAACTACGGACATGGGAATTGCGAACATAGTAGGTCCTGACTGCGGACATCGCATTTGCGAGGGAATTGTTCACATTTGCGAACATAGGCCAATATAGGGCCACTTCGCATTTGCGAAGTTCTGTTCACATTTGCGAACCTGTGCCTTTCCTGGGAAGCATCGCATTTGTGAGGTTCTTTTCCCATTTGTGAACCAAGACCTTTCCTGGACAACTTCGTATTTGCAAAGGTTGGTTCACATTTGCGAACCAAGGCCAGTTCTGGGTCATCTCGCAATTGCGAGTAATTCTTCGCAATTGCGAAGATATCAGCTGGGGAAAATACCAGCTGTGTTCTTTTTTTAAATTTTGCTCTAACGGCCTATCAAATCTTTACCCGAGCCCTCGGGCTCCAAACCAAAATGCACACAACCTCAAAAACATACCACGAACTTGCTCGCGCGATCAAATCGCCAATATAACATCGTTTTCATAGAATTGAGCCTCAAATTCATGATTTCTTCTTTTAAACTTCATAAACTTTCAAATTTGGAACTCATGGTTCAAAACACATCAAATAACGTTCAATTTCCGCCAAACTTTGCAGGTAGTACTTAAATAATATATAAGACTTGTATCGGGCGTCGAAACCTAAATACGAGCCCGATACCATAGTCTTTTAATTAATTTTCATTTACATTTTCAAAAATAATTTCAGCAAAACAATTTAACAGAAAAATTCATATCTTAGGTGATGACCCTTTGGGTCGTCACATCCTCCACCTCTAAAACAATCATTCGTCCTCGAACGGACAAGAGAAGAAAGTACCTGAGTCGGGGAACAAATGTGGGTAACGGCTCCACATATGAGACTCTAACTCCCAAGTTGATGCCTCAGGAGGTTGACCTCTCCACTGAACACACACGGAAGGAAAACTCTTCGACCTCAACTGTCGAACCTGCCGGTCTAGAATGGCCACCGGCTTTTCTTCGTAAGATAGATCCTTGTCCAATTGGACAGTAGTGAAGTCTAACACGTGTGTAGGATCACCGTGGTACCTCCGAAGCATAGATACATGAAAAATTGGATGCACGGCTAATAAGCTAGGTGGCAGTGCAAGTCTGTAAGCCACCTCTCCCACTCAGTCCAGAATCTCAAATGGACCAATATACCTAGGGCTGAGCTTGCCCTTCTTTCCGAACCTCATCACGCCCTTCATAGCGATACTCGGAGCAAACCCGTTCACCAACCATGAAATCCACATCTCGGACCTTATAATCTGCATAAGTCTTCTGTCTGGACTGAGCTGAACGCAACCTCTCCTAGATAGTCTTGACCTTGTCTAAGGCCTCCTGAACTGGGTCTGTACCCAGTAACCGATCCTCTCCCGGCTCAAACCATCCGATTAGAGACCGACATTGCCTACCATACAACACCTCATATGGGGCTATCTGAATGCTGGACTGGTAGCTGTTGTTTTAGGCAAACTCTACTAAAGGAAAAAACTAGTACCACGAGCCTCCAAAATCTATGACACAAGCTCAGAGCATATCCTCCAAAATCTGTATAGTCCTCTCGGACTGACTGTCCGTCCGAGAATGAAAAGTTATACTCAACTGAACCTGGTTGCCTAACTCCTGCTGGACCGCTCTCTAGAAATGCGAGGTAAACTGCGTACCTCGATCTGAGAAAATAGACATCGGCACCCCATGAAGGTGAACAATCTCCCAGATGTAAATCTCTGCTAACTTCACCGATGATTAAGAGACAGATACTGGAATGAAGTATGCTGACTTGGTCAGCCTATCAACAATGACTCAAATAGCATCAAATTTCCTCCGAGTCGAAGGGTGTCCGGTAATGAAGTCCATTGTAATCCGCTCCCATTTCCACTCGGGAATTTCAATTCTCTGGAACACACCATCAGGCCTCTGGTGCTCATATTTAACCTGTTTACAATTTAGACACCGAGCGACATATGCAACAATGTCCTTCTTCATCCTACGCCACCAATAGTGCTGCCGCAAGTCTTGATACATCTTCGCGGTGCCCGGGTGAATAGAATACCGCGAACTATGGGCCTCCGCTAAGATCAAATCTCGAATCCCCTCAACATTGGGCACCTAAACTCGTCTCTGCAATATCAATACTATGTCATCATCTAGAGTTACCTTCGTGGTACCTCCCCGCTGTACAGTATCCCTCAGGTCACGCAAATAAGGATCATCAAACTGCCTCTCATGGATACGCTCTAATAGAGAAGAACGAGCGACCGTGCAGGCTAACACCCTGCTAGGCTCAGAAATGTCTAATCTCACGAACCGATTGGCTAAGGCCTGGACATCTAGAGCAAGTGGTCTCTGGCTGACCGGGATATAAGCGAGACTACCCATGCTGACAGACTTCCTACTCCATGCATCGGCCACTATATTGGCCTTACCTAGGTGATATACGATAGTAAAATCATAGTCTTTCAGCAACTCTAACCATCTCCTCTGTCGCACATTTAACTCTTTTTGATTGAATAAATACTAAATACTTTTGTGATCCGTGTATACCTCGCAAGCCACACCATATAGATAATGCATCCAAATTTTTAAGGCATGAACAACTGCTACCAGCTCATGATCATGAACCAGATAATTCTTCTCATGGATTTTCAACTGTCTCGAAGCATAAGCAATAACCTTGCCACCCTGCATCAATATTGCTCCAAGCCTAGTACGAGATGCATCACAGTAAACTGTGTAAGGCCCTGAACCCGTGGGTAAAATCAACACTCATGCCATAGTCAAAGCTGTCTTGAGCTTCGGAAAGCTCGCCTCATACTCATCTGACCACGTGAACTGGGCACCCTTCTGGGTCAACCTGGTAATCAGGGCTGCAATTGAAGAGAACCCCTCTACAAATCGACGGTAGTAGCCTGCTAACCCCAAGAAACTCCAAATCTCGTTCATTGAAGCTGGTCGTTCTTGACTGCCTAAATCTTCTTTGGGTCCACCTGAATACCCTCTACTGACACGATATGACCTAGGAATGCAAACGATCTCAAGCAAAACTCGCATTTTAAAAACTTGGCATATAGCGGATTATCCTTCAGAGTCCGAAGAACCACTCTGAGGTGCTGTTCGTGCTTTTCCTGGCTGCGAGAGTATACCAGGATATCATCTATAAAGACTATCACGAACAGATCTAGATAAAGCCTGAACGCTCGATTCATCAGCTCCATGAATGCTGCTGGAGCATTGGTTAACCCGAAAGACATGACCAAGAATTCATAATGCCCATACCGAGTGCGAAAGGCTATCTTAGGAATGCCAGCCGCCCTGGTCTTCAGCTGATGGTAGCCCAACCTCAAGTGTATCTTCGAGAACACCCTCGCTCCTTGATGCTAGTCAAACAAATCATCAATCCTCGGCAGTGGATACTTATTCTTTATCGTCACTTTGTGTAATTGACGATAATCAATACACATCCGCATCGAGCCATCCTTTTTCTTCACAAATAACACCGGTGCACCCTAGGGAGAAACACTGGGCCTGGTAAAGCCCTTTTCTAGAAGGTCTTGCAACTGATCTTTTAACTCCTTTAACTCGGGCGGGGCCATGAGATACGGTGGAATAGAGATGGGCTGAGTGCCCGGTGCCAGATCAATATAGAAATCAATATTCCTGTCGGGTGGCATACCCGGCAGGTCTGAAGGAAAGACCTCGGGAAAATCCCGTACAATAGGAACTGAATTAATAGAAGGAATCTCCGCGCTAGAATCACGAACATATGCCAAATAAGCTAGACACCCCTTCTCGACCATACGTTGATCCTTAACATATGAAATAACATTGCGAACGGAGTGGCCTGGGGTCCCTCTCCACTCTAGTCGGGGTGATTCTGGGAAGGCCAAGGTCACAATCTTGGCATGAAAATCTAGGATAGCATGATATGGGGACAACAAATCCATCCCTAATACGACATCGAAATCCACCATGTCTAATAGCAATAAATCAACATGGGTCTCAAGACCCTCGAATATAACCACGCACGAACGATGCACCCAATCGACTACTATAGAGTCACCCACTGGTTTAAGCACATAAACTAGAATGTCTAGGGCATAGCTAGGCACGGCCAGTCATAGTGCAAAGTAGGAAGACACATATGAATATGTAGACCCAGGGTCCAATAATACTGAAGCACCTCTATCACAAACCAGAATGGTACCTATAATCACATCATCTGATGCCTCTGCCTCTGGCCTAGCTGGTAAAGCATAAAATCGGGGATCGACACCACCCATCTAAGCTATGTCTCTAGGATGGTCATCCACTCGCTGACCTCTACCTCTGGCGGGATGATCTCCACCTCTACGGTCTCGAACTCCACCTCTACAATCTCTACCCCCGCCCCTGGCTGGCTGACCAGGCTGTGGGTCAGCTAGGGCCTGAATCATGGGGCGTGGACCCCGCTGCTGAGTGTTTCTCGCTGCTCGAGGGCAAAACCTAACAAGATAACCTGGGTCATCACAACCAAAACAACACTTTGGCTATTGGGACTGCTGACCCTGACAACCTGAATGGCCCAACGGAACACTCTAAAGAGGCTAAGAACTGATGGGAGGCTGGTCTGAATACTGCTCACGAAACCCACGATCTCCTAAACCACACTGCGAAGCCTGGAGAGCTGACTAAAAAGGCCTGGTAGACTGGCCCCTATCATAAGAATCCCTGCCCCCCAAATGAAGTACCACTAAATCTGCCGGAATGACGAGGCCTCTTGTCTGAAGGATAACCGCCTCCCCGATCAAGAGCCATCTTAACTCTACGAGCTGCATTGGCCGCCTCCTGAAAAGATATGTCGCTCCCAACTTCCATAGCCATCTGAAGTCGGATCGGTTGATTTAGCCCATCTATAAACCTGCAGACCCTCTCCCGATCTGTGGGGAGTATCACAACCGCATGACATGTCAGATCAACAAACTTCGTCTCATACTGGGTAACAGTCATGGAACCCTACTGGAAACACTCAAACTGCCTCCGAAGTGCCTCCCGCTGGGTAACAGGGAGAAACTTCTCTAAAAATAACTCCTCAAACTGGTCCCATGTTAAAGCCAGGGACCCTGCTGGTCGAGTCAAACAGAAATCTCTCCACTATGTCTTAGCGGATCCTGCAAGACTGAATGTGAAGAAATCAACCCCGTTGGATTCCACTATTCCCATGGTCTTGAGAATCTCATGGAAACTGAATAAGAAGTCCTGGGGATCCTCTGATGAGGCACCGCTGAAAGTGGTGGTAAAACACTTGGAGAACCGATCAAGTCTCCATAGAGCATCAGAAGTCATGGCAGCTCCGTCTCTGGCCTGAGCTGTAGTGCCTGTCTGGGTGGCCACTGCTGGCTGAACTACTGGTGCCTGAGCCTGGGGAGCTACTGGCTCCGAAGTATGTGCAACAGGAGACTGGACCCCTTCTCCAGCCTGAGAAGTGGCTGGTGCAACCGGTAGTAAGCCTGCTCTGGCGACATAGTCCATAAAACCTGCTATTCGAACCAGAGCCTCCTGAAGATCCGGGGTAAATAAGACCTCTCCAGGGACTTGAGCTGGGACCACTGGAGCTACTGGGACTGGAACCTCCTCACCAATTTCAACATGAGGCTCCACCTCGGGAACTACTACCTGGGGCTGAGCTTTGCCCCTACCACGGCCTCCGACATGGCCTTGCCCCCTGCCCCTGCCCCTTACGGGAGCTGCCTGGGGCTCAGGCTGCTGATCAGCGGATGAAGAAGCGCGTGTCCTCACATCACACGACAAGAAGGAACAAATGAGAGACTTTTTCCTAACTCAATAGAATTTGGAGGACAAGTACAGACGTCTCCGTACCTACCCCTCAAACTCTACTAAGCTTGTTTGTAAGTTGTGAGACCTATGTAACCTGGCTTTGATACCAACTTGTCACGACCCGGATTGCCCCACCATCGGGATCGTGATGGCGCCTACTCATGGTAGCTAGGCAAACCAACTCACTCACCACCTTCCTGTTTATACAACCAATTTGTTCTCATATTTAATAGCAAGAATAATACTCATATCTTTAAATGCAGAAGTCTTTCAAATAAATGATGAATAATAGTGTAAAGTAATTGACATAAATCCTCTACCCAAGATGTGGAGTCACAAACTCACAAACTACTAAAGAATAACTACACATAATGGTCTAAAAAAAATAAATAATAATCGTCTGTTTCGGAACAATGAGACCACAACAATAATAAGAGCAAATAGAGGAGACGCCTGGCCTGCGAACGCCTGCAAGATACCTCAGTCTCGAAAGTACGGTAATCCCGCTAGTGCACTACTGCTGCTGTTCCTGCTCAAAACCTGGACCTGTGCAAAAATGCACAGAAGTGTAGTATCTGCACAATTCGACCCCATGTGCTGGTAAGTGCTGGCATATCCCGACGAAGTACTGACAAGCCTAGGACCAGACACTCACATAAACATGTGGAGTTCTATATACGTTATACCACAAAATAACAGAGATATTGAGTAAAACAACTAACAAAGGAGGTAACATGCTGGGGGAGAACAATCAGCAACACATAATAAATCAGTAAGATAAAAATAGAGTATAGCAAAAACAGTTATTGCAAAGCAAGAAGTTTAAATGGTTTCACGACATCACCCTTCGTGATTTTACTCTACTCCTCACCAAATACTCAAATAAAAGTGCACGGCATCACCCTTCATGTTTTTACTCTCATCCTCACATCCATGGCACGGCATGATCCTTCGTGTATGGTTTAAGTAACAACGAAACGGAATGTCCCTTCGTGCATAAATAATAAACATGGCACAGAATGATCCTTTGTGCATAAATTAAGTAGCAACGGCACGGAATGTTCCTTCGTGCATAAACAGTAAAACAAGGCACAAAATGATATTTCGTGTGAACATAAGTAAAAAAATGGCACGACATCACCCTTCATGCATTATCACTCTTCCTCACCCAAATGACAATCACAGTCAAGGGAAAAAGAACGAAACAAGTAATATGTACCATCCCGGCAAGGGAAACAATAATCATAACAATATCCCGGAAAGGGAACAACATCAACAACATAAAAAGTCCCGATAATGGAAACAATAATCAACCTTCACAACCCGGCAAGGGCTCAAGAACATGACTTAAGAACATTCCACATTAACTCACAACATGTGTCAACAAATGACTCACGGTCATGCTAGACGCCGGTGTATAGATGCTCGTCACCACTCCTATACACCGCACTCAATCACATAACAATTAGCAATTATCACACTCAATCCTATTCCCTCAAGATAGGATAGATCAAACACTTATCTCAAAGCCTTAAAGTTCAGTTAACCTTCAACTATCGCTTTACCTCAAAATTCAACCTTCAACTCATTCGAATCTAATCACAATTGGTTCAATTACTTTAATAAATACTATATAAACTAGTTTGGATGCATAAAAATGGTTTTCTCAAAGTTTTACCCAAAATTTCCCAAAATCCCCCGGTCCCACGTGGTCGAAACTGGGGTTCGGACCAAAATCTGGTTACCCATTCCCTCACGAGTTCAATTACATGATTTGTTTCTAAATCGGACCTTAAATCGAGGTCCAATTCCCCAATTTGTGAAAAAACCTAGGTTCTACCCAAAAACAACAATTTCAACCATAAAAACCTTTGATTTCTCATGGAAAACATGTTTAATGATGTTAGGAATTGAAAGAGTTAAGTAAAAATCGACTTACAAGTGATTTGGAGTGATATTCCTCTTGAAAATTCGTGTATGGAGTTTTGGGTTTTGAAAGAATGGTGAAAAGGGAGTTTAAAATCGTTTAAGTATAAGATTGCACAACTGCGGATATGGGAATTGCGAACATATGTTTGCAATTGCGAACATAGCAGGTCCTGACTGCGGACATCTCATTTGTGAGGGAATTGTTCGCATTTTCAAGGGAATTGTTTGCATGCACGAACATAGGCCAATACAGGGCCACTTCACATTTGCGAAGTTCTGTTCGCATTTGCAAACCTGTGCCTTTCCTGGGCAGCATCGCATTTGCGAGGTTCTTTTCGCATTTGCGAACCAAGGCCGTTCCTGGCCAACTTTGCATTTGTGAAGGTTGGTTCGCATTTGCGTACCAAGGCCAGTTCTGGGTCATCTCGCAATTGCGAGTAATTCTTCGCAATTGCGAAGATATCAGCTGGGGGAAAATACCAGATGTGTTCTTTTTTCAAAATTTGCTCTAACGGCCTATTAAATCTTTACCCGAGCCCTTGGTCTCCAAACCAAACATGCACACAACCTCAAAAACATACCACGAACTTGCTCGCACGATCGGATCGCCAATATAACATCGTTTTCATAGAATTGAGCCTCAAATTCATGATTTCTTCTTTTAAACTTCATAAACTTTCAAATTTGGAACTCATGGTTCAAAACACATCAAACAACGTTCAATTTCCGTCAAACTTTGCAAGAAGTACTTAAATAATATATAAGACTTGTATCGGGTGTCGGAACCAAAATACGAGCCTGATACCATGGTCTTTTAATCAATTTTCATCTCCATATTCATTAATAATTTCAGCAAAACAATTTAACAGAAAAATTCATATCTTGGGCTCTAGGCCTCGGAATTCGACTCCGGACGCATGCCCGAGTCCCATATTTTCCTACGGACCTTCTAGGACCGTCTGATCTCGGGTCCGGGCCCGTTTACGAAAAATATTGACCGAAGTCAACTATATCAATATTAATATCAAATTTCTTCAAATTTTCCATAGAATTCACATATTCTAACACAAAAAATTTCCGGTTATGTGCCTAGACTACACACGTAAATCGAGGCAATATAAAATAAGGTTTTCAAGGCCTCGGAAGCATGGAACAGATGAGGAAAACAGGTGATGACCCTTTGGGTCTTCACAATCTGTCCTACGAGGAGGAGACGGTAGCTATTCTAGACCGGCAGGTTCGACAGTTGTGGTCGAAGATTTTTCCTTCAGTGCGTGTCTAGTGGAGAGATCAGCCTCCTGAGGCATCGACCTGGGAGTCTAAGTCTAATATTGATTCGCGTCCAAGCAACAGTCGTAGTCTATATAACCTGGTCAAATAAGTCCAGAATCGATCCCACAGGGAATTAACCTACCAACTACAACTTTCACAACCCAAGAACACTTTTGAAGCAAGTTCCCATAATTTGAGTATATTTTTGTAGAGGTTTTCTAACAACTAACTTTTACAAGAATTAAAAGACTTAAATTTAAGAATTGAATGTTGGGAAAATAATATAGAGAAAGACTAAGGTATTGATTTCCCCAATTGATGGAATCCCTTTTGTTTGTGCTCATACAAATTGTCAATATATTCTATTAATCATGAATGCTATTGTTTCCGTAATTCTCTCCCGAGCAACTACAATAATTTACTAGTGCACTCTCCCGAGCTACCCTAGCTAGCTTTAATCTGAATAGTTCCCTTTAGATTGCACCAAAGGCTTCGTTATTCCTAATCCCACCTTTACGCCTAAAGTTATAGATTCCTCCAATAACCTAGGTGTGGTGTTGTTCAACAATATACTTAAATATGCAATCTTTTCCAAGTTATGCACACTAAATAGGAACAACTAATCGGGAGCTCTACCAATTAACTACAACAAGAACGAAGTTGAACAAATAGAAATCTAGCTAACAATTTGTAATCACATAAACGAGAAGTTCATCACCCAATAGGTTCCATCAAAACCTTAGATAAAGAATTAGCTACTCATGATCAAAGAAACAAGAATAATAATTGAATTCATAAGGAAATAATTAATATAAAAGAAAGAAATAAGTTGAGAGAGTTCTCTCTTACTAATAATCTTGCAAAGGTTGGTAATAATACAATGCTTGCCTCTCTTGGGCGAAATCTAGGCTTATATATAGGGTTTAGGTCTTAAAAATTGAGTTTTTACAAAATTAGCCTTGAAATTTACGGCAGCTTTCGCGGTTTGTTCGCGGTCGAGAACGAACCATGAGCAATCAGTGTCTCTGAATCTCAACAGGTTCCGTGAGCTTGTTTTTTTGCGGTTCATTTGCTGTCGCGAATGGACCGCGAATGAACAGTGTTCCGAAATCTTGCTTCAATTTTTCACGCCAACTTCACTTTAACTCTTCACTTGGCCTTTTTACCATCTTATGACTCCAAAATAGCTATTTTAGTCTCCAATGGCTCATGTTTACTTATAACACACCAAAAAACACTAATAAAAGCATTTTGTCATCATAAACAATATCAATTCAACAATAAAGTGTGATTATTTAGGGCATAATTATAGTCAAATTCACCTATTATCAATACCCCACACTTAAATCTTTGCTCGTCCTCGAGCAACCTTAATCACACTTTAGGCCAATTTTATTAATGTTTCCCCCAAAATATGTCGCAAAAGCTATCTTTGATGATTAACCTAAGATATGCACAATCCTTACCTAACCGCAAACTCACATGCCAGCATATTATTGCTTACTCTAATTATTATCACAGACCTGCAAATTTACCATTTTCCTCTTGAGTTACATGCCGCACACAATTTATTGAGAGAAGTTCCCACAGATAAACAATTTAGAACATGGAACATATAGGTATAACAAAAAATTCACTCACTCTCAACAAAGTACATTCATATTCATACAGACACACCATAGGCTTGCCCCTAGTGTAATACTCCACTAATCGAGTTATTCAATCATAGATCAAGAGGTCTTTAAGGGTTGTAACATTGGCTACGGGACGGGTAGGATACTTTTGGGTATAGTGGATAACCTCCCTAACCACTTTTCTTTCTTTTTCACAACTTCCCTTTTAGTTTTGTTCCTTATGTCTCCCCTAAACATTCCTTCACTTATATTTGCTTTTAATCCCCAATTTTCTTTTGTTGGTGTAACTGGCCCCCTTATACTTTACATATATAAATTGATATAACTTTTTTTTATCATTGCTTTGCAACGCATTTACATTATTTTGCCAGTTCACCATTTTCTACCATTCATTCTTGATTTTCCTTTTTCAACTTCCCTTCACCCCACACTTAGACTTTTGCATATTCATTACAACACAAGTGCTTCTAGGAGGTAAAGTAGAACAATATAAAATTTTGATTTTTCATGAACATTCAAGGGTTATCAAAGAATAGGCTTTAAGCTCAAAGGGGTTAACTAGGTTATTATGTCCGGGTGAATTCATGTCTTATTGATTTATGGGGTTACACAAAGAAATGCCTCTATCATCTCTACAACCAAAAAACTTCTATTTCGCTTTGCAAACACACAGGGCAAGTTCTAGGTATCATGTATAACATATAATGTAAGTAAAATCTCACACACACATAGCATGCAACTCATTTAGAATTCGGTTCATCTACAAAATCCTATCAATGTTCAAGCAAGCTGTATTGTGCAATTTAAGGCATATCCTAGAATCTACAGTCAAGCTTAGATAATACATTCTCAAGTTCAATTAAGTTTTGCTAATGTGTATACGTGGGGTTACATGACAACCTTTTCCCTCTAATAAAGAAAAACCAAGGGGGAGGTGATACACTACTTAGAAAAAAAAATAAAAGAAAGAAAAATTCCTACATGGACTACTTCTCTCTAGAGTATTTGTCCAAATAGTCTGTCATCAGGAAGAGTCCTCTACTAATATTTTTGGATTTTTCAAATTTTTTATTTTTTTGCGTTTTTATTCCGACTTAGACCCTTAAGAAACCCGTCGCCAAGTGTCCATCATTGGGCCAAGCCAGCTAATATTATTTACAACTACTGTTACTATGTACAACATATACAAGATAAGTTTCCCATCCCACATTTAAAATCATGTCATGTCCTCATGACATAATAATGCAAATATAGCTCAAAAGAGCGAGATAAACTTACCTGTGACTCACTCAGAGTCGGAGACGGTGGAGGGGTCGACATGACACGCTCGACCTAGTGCTCGGAACCATGCCATGAACCTATTTTTCATCCAAGCTTGCCTCTATGACATCGCATCTAACCGTGTGTGTAAACCATCCACTGAGGTGCGTAAGTCCGCAACCTCCTCCTCCATAGACCAAAGCATAGGTCTAGTAGACTCGGACCTAGACATGCCCGCTCCATGATGAGCATGCCTAAAAGGTCCGGTGGATTCAGTGGAATGCCTGGCCCGGACAGCCGGCACCGGGTCATCCTCAGCATCAAAATCATTTGGGTCATTGTCTCAGCCCACCCGGATTTGAGAAGCTCTGAATGGAGCTTTTGGAGAGAGATCACCATCCGTGGAAAGGACCTGAGTCCGATGGCCGAGACGTAGAGTAGTGATAAGAGACGGGTAATAGAAACCCTTGGCTTTGAGAGGTCCCCTCAACACCATCTCGTCACTAATCAGGCAGGCGATGCCAATGTCCCGCTGGGTGACAAAACACCATGTTAGTAATGCCCTATTGAAGTTCACGTCAGTGGTGTTGCTTGAGGGCAAAAACCAATTACATATGATTGTGAACCAACATTTAGCAGTGTGGGTGAAACTGTTAGAGTGGAGTGTTTTGTTTCTTCTCCAGACTGGGATACCATCAACACATATGGCCTCAATTAAGGTGTCCCAAGTGACACCAGGCCTATCGTGGTAGTAGTCCACTTCACCAGTAAAAGTTGGCAGTCTAAGAGCCTGCCTAATAGTTTGTACATGAGCCCAAACATACTTACCTCGGACGAAGACTTCTTTGGACATCCCATAGGGAGCATTAGCATAGAACTCCCTAACCAGCATTTTCTTCACGAGGGTTGATGTGTCGAATAGGAACTCCATTTCACGGAGCGGATCTCATCGTATATCTTGGGCTTTCAGTCCGAATAGATATCCTGTCGATTTCAATTTCCTGGAGCCAAGCTTTAGTAGCCTTGGCATGGAAGTCAGCTTCCGCCTCCTCGCCTCTGAATCTAAACTCGTCATAGGTCGGTTGCCTAGACGAGCTTGCTGCATGCCTTGATCTTTTGGGAGCCATAATCCTTCACAAAAGAGAAACAACCAAAAATTTCCATAACGTTAGTATATCGGTTTGCTACTCAGACTTCACAATCCGTGGACTATCACAATATTTTATTTAGTAATATCATCCCATAACTCCTACTATTAACTAATTATCTTACAAATTCACCAAGACATATCAAGCACCCCACACTTATTTCTTTTGGCAATCTAACATGACCCAATTAAACCTACACCATCTCCAATTTTATACAACAACAAACAATCAAAAAGTTGGGCAATATCTCCCCTAAAAATTCAATATCCAAATACTACAACATACATTAGCCCACATTGGCTGACCCAATCACAAACTATATCACCCATCACATTGGGTCTCCAAAACAACAAAATTAACACAATTAACTATATTGGAGACCCAACAACACCAACAATACCAACAATACCACAATACCACAATACCAACAACCCATAATCATAATCATACTAGAACTACACTACACAAACAAATTAATTTATATAGAAACTACTACTACTAGCAATGTATTGTACAATTCTACAATTAGATTATAATAATGTAAACTAATTACTTCTACACAAGCTAAGGAGAAAAAATAGAGAAAAAAAAAGGAAAACAAAGAAGACAACTTACTATGAAGTGGTGGAGAAGATGAAGAAAATTGGTGTAGATAGGTTGTTGGGAGATGAATTGAAGAGAGGGAGTAGAGAGGAGGAGATAATTTTTAGAGAGAGAGGGAGATAGGAGGAGAAGAGGCGGCTGATTGTTGGGAGAATGGGGGAGGGGGGTTTATGTTTTTAGGGTAATTAAAAGGGGGGGGGATTAAAAATAATTTTTTTTTTGTATTTCTGGTCCACTGCAGACCTGACCGTGGTTGTTCGCGGTCCGTTCGCGGAAAAATATTTTTTTCTTTTGTATTTTTGGTCCGCTGCAGACCTGACCGTGGTTGTTCGCGGTCCGTTCGCGGTCACAAACGGACCGCAAATAGTGAGATTCAGAGAGACCATTTTTTCGTGGTCCGTTCGCGACCGCGAACGAACCGCGAAAAATCAGCTTCTCTGATTTTTTCTCCTGGCAGCAGCAATTTTTTATTTTTTTTTTATTTTTTTTATATATAGACTAACTATAATGGGTACACTTACAACAAGTTTGTGGGTTGCCTCCCACATAGCGTCTGATTTAACGTCGTGGCACGACTCAACTTAGCGCATTTCAAGGCTCGCTAGACCTTTGAGTTTCCTCTAACCGTAGTTCTACCTTATCCTCGACGTCATCCATGCCAACATAAAGTTTCAACTGCTGTCCATTTACTTTGAATGTGCGTGAACCATCAATAGTTTGAATTTCCACGGCGCCCGATTGTAATGCCTCAATTACCCGAAAACAGCATGACCACCTTGATTTTAATTTGCCCGGGAGCAACCGTAATTTTGAGTTATATAAATGTACCTTGTCCCCGGTTTTGAAGTTACGCTCTATGATGTTCTGGTCGTGAATCGGCTTCGTCCATTCTTTGTATAGTCTTGTGCTTTCGAAGGCTAGATACCGGAATTCTTCCATCTCGTGCAACCTGGTAACTCTAGATTTCCCCGCTTCATCCCAGCTGAGATTTAATTGTTTCAGTGCCCACCATGCTTTGTGCTCTAGTTCCACATGTAGATGACAAGCTTTCCCAACCACCAATTTATATGGTGACACACCGATTGGTGTCTTGAATGTTGTCCTATATGCCCATAATGCATCATCGAGCTTCCTAGACCAGTCGGTCCTCGTGGCGTTCACTATTTTTATTAATACACTCTTTATCTCCCTGTTGGAGACCTCAACTTGCCCGCTGGTCTGCGGGTGATATGGAGTAGTAACCCGGTGTTTCACATCATAGTTAGCCAATAATTTCTCGAATGCCCGGTTGCAAAAGTGTGTACCCCCATCACTAATAATTGCCCTTGGAGTCCCGAAACGGGTGAAAATGTTCTTCTTCAGAAATCCCACCACCACCTTAGCATCATTGGTGGGTAATGCTGCCGCTTCCACCCATTTGGACACATAGTCTACCGCAAGAAGTATGTACTTATTGCCGTATGAGATGACAAAGGGACCCATGACGTCGATTCCCCAGACGTCAAACACTTCCACTTATTGAATGGGGTTCATTGACATCTCATGACGCCGGGAGATGTTCCCGATGCGTTGACATTTGTTGCATCCTTTCATCCACAAGTGTGCATCTTTAAACACCGTTGGCCAATAGAAACTAGCCTCAAGTATCTTGGCGGCTATTCGCACTCCTCCAAAGTGACCACCATATGCGGAAACATGACACGCCTGCAAAATAGAAGATTGTTCGATCTCGGGGATGCATCTCCGGATCATGTTATCGAGACATATCCTAAACAAATAGGGTTCATCCCAATAATAAAATTGGCTTTCACGAAGAAATCTTTTCCTTTGGACCGATGATAGGTCATGGGGAACAATACCGATGGCCAGGTAATTTGTATAATCTGTATACCATGGCGTTTCAAGGAGAGTGGTAGTGAGCAGCTGCTCGTCTGGAAAGGTTTCCGGAATTTCTCCACTCTCTTTTACAATTTCAGCTCCTTCAAGTCATGACAAATGATCAGCGACTTGATTTTTGGTGCCCTTTTTATCATGTATTTCAAGGTCGAACTCTTGTAGAAGCAGCACCCAACTAATTAGGTGTGGCTTAGAGTCCTTTTTATCAATTAAGTACCTTAAAGCTGCTTGTCAGTGTATACAATTACCTTGGATCCTATGAGATAGGACCTGAATTTGTGGAACGCGAACACTACCGCTAACATCTCCTTTTCCGTCACTGTGTAGTTCAGTTGTGCTCCACTCAATGTTCTACTAGCATAGTAGATTGGATGCACTAGCTTGTCTTTCCTTTGGCCAAGCACTGCCCCCACTGCATAAAC
This sequence comes from Nicotiana noctiflora, assembly GCA_032618575.1. Taxonomy (NCBI): domain Eukaryota; kingdom Viridiplantae; phylum Streptophyta; class Magnoliopsida; order Solanales; family Solanaceae; genus Nicotiana; species Nicotiana noctiflora. The sequence goes on from JASVEL010012730.1 coordinate 75,761, forward strand.
ACTTGCATCGTATATTAGCTCAAATGGTTGCTCCCAGTCGGGGGCAATGATGATGGGTACTATGACCAAACTCTTCTTCAGCTCCTCAAAAGCAATCCTGCATTCATCAGAAAATACAAAGGGGTGATCTTTTTCAAGTAACTTATAGAGGGGGTTTTAGATTTTGGAGAAGTCTTTAATGAACCTCCGGTAAACACCGGCATGTCCAAGAAAGCTTCTAATGGCCTTGACGGATGTTGGTGGAGGCAATTTTGCAATGAAATCTACTTTAGCTCGGTCCACCTCAATACCTTTGCTTGAAACCCGGTACCCCAATACTATACCTTCTTGTACCATAAAATGGCACTTCTCCCATTTTAGCACTAAGTTTGTCTCCATGCACCGTTTCAGCACTCTTGTCAGATTGACAAGGCATTCATCGAATGAATTCCCTACCACTGAGAAATCATCCATGAACACCTCCATAATGTCTTCCACCATGTCGGTGAATATAGCCATCATGCACCTTTGGAATGTGGCAGGTGCATTGCATAATCTAAATGGCATCCTCCTAAAGGCAAAAATGCCATATGGGCATGTGAAAGAGGTCTTCTCTCTATCCTCGGGGGCTATGGAGATTTGATTGTACCCCGAGTACCCATCCAGGAAGCAAAAGTGTGACCTCTTTGCCAACCTGTCAAGCATCTGATCAATGAAGGGAAGTGGGAAGTGGTCCTCGCGGGTGGCTAGATTCAGCTTCCTATAGTCCATGCATATTCTTCACCCGGTGATGGTTCTTGTTGAGATCAATTCGTTATTCTCGTTTTTCACCACCGTCATGCCACCTTTCTTTGGCACACATTGAACTGGGCTAACCCAGCTACTATCAGAGATTGGGAAAATAATTCCCGCGTCTAGCCACTTTATTACCTCTTTCTTCACCACTTCCTTCATGTTTGGGTTCAGCCTTCTTTGATGTTCCCTGGAAGGTTTGTGCCCCTCTTCGAGGAGAATCTTATGCATGCAACATGCGGGGCTGATCCCCTTTATGTCTGCCATGGTCCACCCAATGGCAATCTTGCATTCTTTCAGTACCTGTATAAGCTTTTGAGCCAGCACATCTAGCAAACCAGATGAGATAATAACAGGTAAAGTGGAGTTAGGGCCTAGAAATTCATACCTGAGATGAGATGGTAGTGGTTTAAGCTCCAACTTTGGTGGCTCTTCTATGGATGGCTTTGCAGGAGGGGTCTCTATTTTCTCTAGATATAGAGGCTCGAATTCGAACTCTCTCTCCCAAAACCCCTTGCCTTCCAGAGATAGCACCCACTCTGCCAGACTTTCACCATTTACCTCTTCTAAGTTCATTAGGCATGCCTAAAGTGGATCTTCAGTGGTCAATTCTACATCATCTGTCTCCACTATCACATCAACCGCATCAATAAGAGAGCAATTCGCGAACTCACTAGGGTGCCTCATGGATTTTTGCACATTAAATATGATCTCCTCATCATTCAACCTCATCTTGAGTTCCCCAGTCTCACAATCAATCAATGCTCTCCCGGTGGCTAGGAATGGCCTTCCTAAGATTATAGGAATTTCCTCGTCCACCTTGTAGTCAAGAATCACAAAATCGGCAGGAAACACGAACTTCCCCACCTGGATGAGCACATCATCTAATATACAAATGGACGCTTAACCGTCATTTCCGCAAGCTGTAATAACATAGAAGTAGGCCTGGCTCTCCCAATGCCTAGCCTCTTATAAATCACCAAGGGCATAAGATTTATGCTTGCCCCCAAATCACACGATGCCTTTGCAAAGGCAAAGTTTCCTATTGTTCATGGAATGGTGAAGCTACCTGGGTCAGATAGCTTCTCTGCAATGGGTCTAGAAACCACTGAACTACAAGTCTGAGTAAGAGTCACGGTGGCCAAGTCTTGAAAAACAAATTTTCCCGACATCAAGTCTTTCATCATCTCTGCATACCCAGGCATTTCTTTCAAAGGTTCAATTAAAGGAATGTTTACCTGGATTTGCTTGAGCATATCAAAGAGCTTTTCGTATTGCTCTTCTTTCTGGTGCTTGGCCAACCTTTGGGGGAATGGTGCTGGAGGCCTCTTCTTCCCAATCACTTGGGATTTTTTTTCTATCACTCTCTCTTCAACCTGTTGCTCTACCTGTTCAACTACTTTCTCTGTTCCCTGTTGCATATCTTTATTTTTAGCTACTGGCTGGACTGTATCTTCTGTCAACCCGGTGGACTCATCCAGTTCAATGGGCACTGGAGTGAGTGTCTCAGCCTGTGCGTTGCTTCTCTCTCTTTCCTACTCAGCATCAAGATCTCTACCACTTCTCAGATTAACTGCCATTAGCTGCTTTGGGATTTGATCCTTTGGGTTTGTTTGAGTATCTGCAGGCAATGTCCCTTGAGGATGATTGTTAAGTGATATAGCAATCTAGCATATCTGCACTTCCATGTTCTTGATAGCTGCGTCATGTGCATCCATCCTTTCATTGGTTTTGGCATTTGACCTAATTACCTACTGCATCATAGCTTTCAACTCTGTGAACCCATCGTCATGTCTACCCCCATGTTGTGGTAGAGGTGGATGATACCCCTGCTGCTGATTGTTGAAATTATGAGGTCTAGGATATGGAGCCATGTTGATTGGTGGCCTCATACTTGCTGCATTATATTGTGGCTGAGAAGGCCTGTACTGCTGTGGAGCCTACTGACCCCAACTCTAGTTACCCTGTCGCTGCCCTCCATAATTTGCTATGTAGTTCATATCTTTATGCTGGTGATGATGTTCTTGGTATACAGCCCATGGATTACTTATGGGTTGGGCAATGCAAGATGTGCATAAACCACCATTGGTAGTGTCTACAATGTGAACTTGCTGCTTGATTCCAGATTCTTCCACCTTCTTTGTCAGGATGCTCATTTATGTCAATATAGTTGCCACATTCTCCTCCAGAGTGTTGGAAGGATTCAGAGGTACAGAGTGTACCACTGGAGTGATAGGAGCATTCTTGGTCGTCCACCCAGAGTTTTGAGCCATCTTGTCGAGCAAATTTTGGCCTTCTCTCCAAGTTTTGCTCAGAAAAGCCCTACCTGCTGAAGCATCTACAATATTCTTCATACTATCTGAAAGCCCCATGTAGAATCTTTGACCCAGCATCTGCTCAGGAATCCCATGGTGAGGACACATAACAAGCATACCTTTAAATCTTCCCCAAGTTTCATGCAATGTCTCCATTGGTTTCTTCTTGAAGCTCACAATCTCATCAATTTGCTGAGCTGTCTTGTTAGGTGGATGAAACTTGTTGTGGAATTGCTTGACCAACTCATCCCAAGTTGCAATAGAGTTTATGGGGAGTGAGTTTAGCCATACCTGCATAGCCCTTGTAACTGAGAACGGAAATAGCAATAGTCTGATGGCTTCCTGTGTCACATTCGGTTGCCTTTGTTCTTGCATATTGAGAGAAAGTTCTTCAGGTGCTGTTGTGGATCTTCAACCTGAGACCCAAAAAATAATCCCTTATTTTGCAACAAGCGTAGCATGTTCTTAGTAATCTGGAAAGACTGAGCTTGAATTTTTGGCACAACAATGACAGTTGCCAAATTATCCGATGTTGGTTGTGCCAAGTCAAATAGTGCGCCTTCTTGCGCCTCCTACGCCTCTTGCATGTTCAACCCAACTTGCTGGTTTGGGTCGTTCACATCTCCCATGTCGAAATCTAGTTTGATTGGTTGCTAAGGTTGCTGAGTTTGTTTGATTGCCTTGTTACGTGCCCGAAAAGTTTGCTCGGGGTCTGAGAGTCCTTCAAGTAGTTCTCCAGTCCTTGCAGATTTTCTAGGCATGCACCTGAGTACCCAATTCAACAACTGTCAAAAATTTCAATGTAAAGTGTAGAAAGAACCTGACTACACAAGAATCTTGTCGTTCTGTCAATGGAAATTAATAATTCCATTAAGTCCCCAGCAATGGCGTCAAAATTGATTCACGTCCAAGCAACGGTCGTAGTCAATATAACCTGGTCAAATAAGTCCAGAATCGATCCAACAGGGAATTAACCTACCAACTGCAACTTTCACAACCCAAGAACACTTCTGAAGCAAGTTCCCAAAATTTGAGTATATTTTTGTAGAGGTTTTCTAACAACTACCTTTTACAAAAATTAAAAGACTTAAAAGAAAGTATTGAATGTTGGGTAAATAATATAGAGAAAGACTAAGGTATTGATTTCCCCTATTGATGGAATCTCTTCTGTTTATGCTCATACAAATTGTCAATATATTCTATCAATCATGAACGCTATTTTTACCGTAATTCTCTCCCGAGCAACTACAATAATCTACTAGTGCACTCTCCCGAGCTACCCTAGCTAGCTTTAATTTGAATAGTTAACTTTAGATTGCACCCAAGACTTCTTTATTCCTAATCCCACCTTTACGCCTAAAGTTATAGATTCCTTCAATAACCTAGGTGTAGTTTTGTTCAACAATATACCTAAATATGCACTCTTTTCCAAGTTATGCACACTAAATAGGCACAGCTAATCGGGAGCTCTACCAATTAACTACAACAAGAACGAAGTTGAACAAATAGAAATCTAGCTAACAATTCGTAATCCCATAAATGAGAAGTTCATCACCCAATAGGATTCATCAAAACCTTAGATTAAGAAGTAGCTACTGATGATCAAAGAAACAAGAATAATAATTAAATTCATAAGCAAATAATTAATATAAAAGAAAGAAATAAGTTGAGAGAGTTCTCTCTTACTAATAATCTTGCAAAAGTAGGTAATAATACAATGCTTGCCTCTCTTGGGCGAAATCTAGGCTTATATAGAGGGTTTAGGTCTTAAAATTTGAGTTTTTACAAAATTGGCCTTGAACTTTGCGGCAGCTTTCGCGGTTCGTTCGCGGTCGCGAACGAACTGCGAACAGTCAGTGTCTCTGAATCTCAATAGGTTCCACGAGCTTGTTTTTTTGCGGTTCATTCACGGTCGCGAATGGATCGCGAATGAACAGTGTTCCGGAATCTTGCTTCAATTTTTCATGCCAACTTCACTTTAACTCTTCACTTGGCCTTTTTACCATCTTATGACTCCAAAATAGCTCTTTTAGTCTCCATTGGCTCATGTGTACCTATAACACACCAAAAAACACTAATAAAAGCATTTTATCATCATAAACAATATCAATTCAACAATAAAGTGTGATTATTTAGGGCATAATTATAGTCAACTTCACCTATTATCAGATATGCAGAGCCGTTATCCTCATCTATTTCCTAACTCAGGTACTTCTTTTTTTTGTCCATTCGAGGACGAACGATTATTTTAGAGGTGGAGAATGTGACGACCTAAAGGGTCATCACCGGATTTCTCCCCTTTTTCGTGCTTTTGAGGCCTTCAAAACCTCACTTATAATTGCCTCGGACTTGATTTGTGTGCGCAATTCGAGCACATAGATGAAAAGCTTTTATGTTGAAATATGTAAAATTTGTGGAAAATTTGAAGATTTTTTATATTAATATGGTTAAAGTCGACTTCGGTAATATTTTTGTAAACATACCTGGATCCGTGATTTGAAGATCCCGGAGGATCCGTAGAAAAATATGGGACTTGGGCATGTGCCCGGAGTCAAAATCCGAGGTCTAGCACCCGAGTAAAAATTTTTTCGGTTAAATTGTTTTTTTGAAATTATTAATGAAAATGGAAATGAAAATTGATTAAAAGACTATAGTATCAGGCTCGTATTTTTGTTTCGATGCATTGTACAGGTCTTAAATAGGTGTTAAGCGCTTTATGTGAAGTTTGGTCAAAATCGGACGTCGTTTGACGTGTTTCCGACTATAAGTTCCAAATTTGAAAGTTTATGAAACATAGAAGAAAATCATGTGTTTTAAGGCTTGATTCTATGTATACGATGTTATTCTGGCGATTTGATCGCTCGACTAAGTCCGTAGGATGTTTTTGAGGTTGTGTACATGTTTGGTTTGGAGCCCAGAGGGTTCGAGTGAGTTTTGGATAGGCATCAGATTGCATTTTTCGTATTTTCAAAAACCTGGTATCCTTCAGTTCTACAGGCTCCGCAATTGTGATGCCAGCCTCGCAAAAGCTAACTCGCAATTGCGAAATTTCCATCGCAAATGCGATCCTTCACCTGGGCAGTTTCTTCGCAAATACGAAGAATTTCATCGAAAATGTGATAGACCTCCTTCGCAAAAGCGACCTATTGTTCACAAATGCGAATCTTCCCCTTTCAGCCTTAGTTCGCAAATGCGAACTAGAACCTCGCATTTCCCAAGCCTGCATTGTTTGCAAATGCAAACTTATGTTAGCAATTCCCATATCAGCAACTTGCAATTTTCACACTTAGACAATTTTTAAGCCTCATTTTTCATATCTCTCAAACCCAAACACCTATTGGCAATTTTTTAAGAACTCTTCCTTCTCTAATCCATTTGTAAGTTGATTTTCACTTAATTTCTTCAATCTTCAACATCATTTATCATGTTTTCATCTTAAATCAAGGTTTTTCATGGGTGAAAATGGGGATTTTGGGTAGAACCTAAGTTTTCTTAAAATTGGGGATTTGGACCTCAATTTGAGGTCCGATTTCAAAAAATATCATAGATATGAACTCATGGGGGAATGGGTAATCGGGTTTTGGTTCAAACCTCGGGTTTTAACCACATGGACCTGGGGGCGTTTTGGGAATTTTTGAGTAAAACTTTGGAAAATTCATTTTCATGCATTCAAGTTGATTCAATAAGCATTTGTTGATACATTTAAGTAAATTGTGACTAGATTCGAGCGGTTTTGTGGTGAATTCGAGGGATAAAACTATAGTAGAGGCTTTAGTGGATTTTTGGAGCATTTGAGGTAAATGTTTGATCTAATTTTGGCTTGAGGGAATATTATGTCACGCCCCAAATCGGGGAACATGACCGGCGCCTGACAGGGTTGCCCCAGTCAAGCGGACCTGGGTGCCTTTCATTCCCACGCGTTACCCCTGTGTTGATTGTTTCTCATTATCCAAATATCTTACTAACCATGAATGATTTCACATTAAACAAATAAAACCATACCAGTGATTCATTAACAAGTTTGTAGTTTTTTGAACGCCCGACATAACATAATATATACATAAGACTGGAGTCCCACAGTTTACATGTCTATGGAGCCTCTAGGATACAAAAAGGGGAATACAATACTTGCCGGTAACAAGGCTCCGGCTATACCTTACAAAACCAAAATGAAATCTAAACAAAAGTGGCATGAACCACACAGGGCCCCAAGGAAGAAAGGGGCTCACCAAAACGGGCAGTGGAAGGCGAAGAATACTACTGCCGATGAGCTGAAGTGCCTGCTACTGAACCACCTACAATTATAACACGAATGTAGCGTCCCCGACAAAAGGGACGTCAGTACACTTGAATTATACTGGCATGTATGGACAAACTTTGTCCCAAGTAAACTCAAGCCGTTAAACAAGGATCATGATAACAAGACAGACAATAGATTACATCAAGGAATCAATTAAGCTAACTATCCATGTTTCCCACCTTTTTTCTCATTCGGATAAACCTCATCACAAGCATGTTTAAGGTCAACAAATAGAACAACAACCAATCAACCACATAAATTGCAAGTAGTCAAACATAGGGGCAATCAGTGCCCCCCAGGTTGAAAACTCTCCTGCTGTCTCCTTTCACAATTTCATATCAATAATTTTGTTTCAATTTCATTTGCGATTTCGATCGCTTTCCATCCTTATTACCCCTGACCACCCTTATTACCTCGGCCACCCTTATCACCCCAACCCACACCTTATTTCCTCATGTTGCGGCGCGCAACGCGATCCCACCTTACAGTTTAAAACACAACAATTTCAAACAGCAGATAAGGCACTACACACAATTTCAACAAGTTCAAATAAGCAACTTGCACATTGTTTCATGTTCTCAATTACTTATCAAGCCAATATCATAACCAAGTTACAATGTTTCCATAATCAAGAATATTCACACAAGTATGTTCAATAATTTTCCACAATTCAAGTGTTTCATTACTTTTCCACAAGGTGCCATATAGGCCATCATAACCATTATTCACAATTCTTCACCCAATTCAACTCTCATTTACCTTTCGGTTCATATTCCATACCACATCACTCATATTTCAACAACAACTTTGAATATCCAACAACAACATCAAGAATTTCACACAATTTGTCAAATTAACACTAACCAAACAAATTTCACACATATAGGCGATTTCACAAGAATCAAAATTAGCCATACATACCTGGTGATGAGTTTTCTTCCTACTTTATGCTTACCCAAGATATCCTACTCTTGCCAACCTTGTTCTTGAAGACTCTTACTTCTACTCACTTCTTTTTACTAGAAATCAAGTTCAATAATCATGCATGAATGTAAAAATTCTATTTTCAAAAGCTATTATATGCAAACCTCTCTTTACCCAATTTAAAACTGAAAATCAAAGAAAATAGTTAGGGTTCTTACCTTGAAAAGATTGGGGAAGTTGAATCCTTGCCCTAGGATCCCTTGGAATTAAGTGGTTGGAACAATCTTTGAAGATGAAGAACTTCTCTCTCTAAGACCCCTCTATTCTCTCTCTGATTTTGGTAAGATGATATGAGAAAATGAGGGTGAAAGGTGTTATATTAAAGAAGAGATCGGGTCAAAATGTTACAAAAATCTGGGCCGGGGCGAATCTGCGGTGCACTTTGCGACCGCAGAATCAACATGCGGTCCGCATAGTGACCGCAGAATGGCCTCAAAAATTACTCAAGTTCTGTTACAGAATGCGACCAATATGCGGTCCGCATTCTTGATCTGCGGTCGCAAAGTGCACCGCAGATTCATTATGCGATCGCATATCGACCGCATTTTCAACATGATTTTTGGGAGTCTTCTGTTAAGGTCTGCGGCAAGAATGCGGTCCGCATAGCAGATCTGCGGTCGCATTCTTGACCGCGGAATTGACATTTTTCGGAAAAATTAATTCTCTACATTTTTGAAACTTAAATCACTACCAAGGGTCCGAACCGCGGCGAGCAAGCTCGCCGCGAAGAATTCTACGCATTCCTAACACATCATTCGAACCACGACACCATAGCTACTAGGTTTTATGTACAAAATTTTTACGGGGCCTTACATCCTCCCCCCCTTAAGATCATTCATCCTCGAATGAGGATTTTGAAATAAATGAGTTGGTTTTGAAAGACATGATATGCAACTATCAAAATTTTGACTAACTCTTATATTTTAGAAAAATTTCGCCAGAGTTTCCTTTGTATTATGGACATATCCACCTGTCAGAGGGCCCCCGAAACACATTACCAAACAACATTACACAAATACAACATTTCCCACAACTGGTATACACTTTCTTACCTCAACGAATGCACATATTCTATCACATTGTTACAATTTCACAAAAACTAGTCACTTCAATGAATTCTTACCTTATTTAACCATTTTAACACCATGTACACTCAACAAACCATTACCAATCTACACTTACTATTAGTTGTTTATTTAACACGCGAATATTTATAAGGATTTCATTTATCAAGAAAGGTCCAAGTGACCCAAGGCAACAACACATTTAACTCATTACAAAATGAAGGAGACTTTACTAATACTAAGAGGGAAACAACTTAGACAAGATGGCAGTTACTAGGAGTAGAAGGGTCACCAAATTTCTTCTAGGCTTGATCAAACAAATGGGGGTACTTTTCTTTCATCTCTTTTTCTGCTTCCCATGTGGCCTCCTCAACTTGTTGACTTCGCCACAATACTTTAACAGAGGCAACTTCCTTATTTCTCAACTTACGGAGTTGCCTATCAAGAATGGCAACTGGGACTTCTTCATATGACAAATCTTCATTAACCTCTATCGCTTCGACTAGCATGATGGTAGATGGATCTCCTATCACTTTCTTCAACATGGACACATGGAATACCGGGTGCACTGATGACATATCAGGAGGCAATTCTAGCCTATAAGCAACTTGACCAATCCTTTGAACGACCCGATATGGCCCGACATACCTAGGACTCAATTTCCCTTTCTTTCCGAATCGCATGACTCCCTTCATAGGAGATATCCTTAAGAACACCCAATCATCGACTTGAAACTCCAAAACCCTTCGGCGAACGTCTGCATAGGATTTTTGACGACTCTGTGCTGTTTTCATTCTCTCCCTGAATAACCTTGACCTTTTCCATAGCTTCGTACACCATATCCGGCCCTAGCAATTCCGCTTCACCTACCTCAAACCACCCGATTGGCGACCTACATCTTCTCCCGTACAATGCCTCAAATGGGGCCATCTGAATGCTAGCATGATAGCTATTATTGTAAGCAAATTCTATCGGTGGCAAGTGTTCATCCCAATTACCTTTAAAATCTAAGACACAAGCCCGCAATATATCTTCAAGCGTCTGGATGGTCCGCTCGGCCTGACCATCGGTCTGTGGATGGAAAGCTGTGCTGAGATTCACCCGAGTTCCCAAACCTTGCTGAAACTTCTTCCAAAAGTTAGCTGTGAACTGAGCCCCGCGATCCGAGATAATAGAAAGTGTAGTGCCATGAAGCCTTACTATTTCCTTGATGTACAACCTTGCATATTGCTCCGCAGTATCAGTAGACTTGACTGGCAGGAAGTGAGCTGATTTGGTGAGTCGATCCACTATCACCCATATTGAGTCAAACTTACGCCGAGTGCGAGGTAACCCTACCACGAAATCCATATTGATCATCTCCCATTTCCACCTTGGTATTTCTATAAGCTGAGTTAATCCACCGGGCCGTTGATGCTCGGCCTTCACTTGTTGACAGTTCGGACATTTAGCTACAAAGCTTGTTACATCCCTTTTCATACCGTTCCACCAATAAATCTCCTTAAGGTCATGATACATTTTCGTGGAACCCGGGTGTACCAAATACCTGGAAATATGAGCCTCTGCCATTACCCTTTCCCGAAGCTCGTCCACATCCGGAACACATAGCCTATCTTGACACCGCAATACACCATCTTCGCTGCTGAGTACAAATGCTGAGGTCTTGTTATTCATGACTGCTTCCTTTACCCAAACCAATGCTGGATCCATGAACCGTTTTTCCTTGATTTCCGCGACCAATGATGATTCTGCTCCATTATGCACCAAAATATCCCCCTCGTCTGACACCGAGATACGAACCCCCAAACTGGCTAATTGGTAAACCTCTCGAGCCAGGGGTCTCTGATCCACACCCAAATGAGCCAAACTACCCATGGATTTTCGATTAAAAGCGTCGGCTACCGCATTTGCCTTCCCTGGATGGTACAATATGTTCATATCATAGTCTTTAAGCAATTCTAACCACCGCCGCTGTCTCAGATTCAGCTCTTTCTACTTGAACAAATATTGGAGGCTCTTGTGGTCGGAAAACACATCTACATGTACCCCATAAAGATAGTGTCGCCATATTTTCAAGGCAAACACAACAACTGCAAGCTCCAAATCATGCGTCGGATAATTCTTCTTATGGTTCTTGAGTTGCCTGGAAGCATAAGCTATGACCTTTCCGCGTTTCACAATAGACTACAAATCCCTATGTGCCTTCTGGCAAGGCCAATACTGGTGCCGAGGTCAATCTTGACTTCAATTCTTGGAAACTTTTCTCACATGCTTCGGACCACTGGAACTTAACTGCCTTCTGCGTCAGTTTTGTCAATGGGGAAGCGAGGGTTGAGAATCCCTCTACAAACCTCCGATAGTATCCTGCTAAACCCAAGAAGCTACGAATGTCTGTCGGGGTCGTGGGTCTAGGCTAATCTTTCACTGCCGCAATCTTCTGAGGATCCACCTGAATTCCCTCACTCGAAATAACATGCCCTAGAAAGGCTACAGACTCCAACCAAAACTCACATTTTGAGAACTTGGCATACAATTGATGCTGAAGAAGGGTCTGCAATGCTGCCCTGAGGTGAACGACATGATCTTCCCTGTTCCAAGAGTAGATGAGGATGTCGTTAATGAATACAATCACAAAGGAATCTAGGAATGGCCTGAAAATACGATTCATAAGGTCCATGAAAGCAGCTGGGGCATTGGTTAGCCCAAAAGACATGACCAAAAACTCGAAGTGACCATAACGAGTTCTGAAGGCAGTCTTAGGAATATCCTGCTCCCTGATTTTCAACTGGTGGTACCCGGACCGTAAATCAATCTTTGAGAAGAACTTCGCTCATTGCAATTGGTCAAACAGATCATCCACTCGAGGCAAAGGATATTTATTCTTGATGGTGACTTTGTTGAGCTGCCGATAATCAATACACATTCGAAGTGACCCATCTTTCTTCCTGACAAAAAGAACCGTAGCACCCCACGACGACACACTCGGTCGTATGAACCCTTTCTCTAATAAATCCCTCACTTGCTCCTTTAACTCCCTTAACTCTGCTGGCACCATTCTGTGTGGTGGAATGGATATTGGCTGAGTATCTGGCAATACATCGATCCCAAAATCAATCTCCCTATCTGGCGGAATGCCTGGAAGCTCATCCGGAAACACTTTAGGAAATTCATTCACAATTGGCACGGACTCGAGGGTAGGCACATCTGAGGTGGTGTCCGTCACCCGAACCAAATGATAGATACACCCCTTCTTAATCATCTTCGAAGCCTTAAGGTAGGAAATAAACCTACCCCTTGGCACTACACCATTTCCTCTCTATTTAATAACTGGCTCGTTAGGGAACTCGAGCCTCATAACTCTCGTCCGATAATCAAGCTTGGCAAAGCATGAATAGAGCCAATCCATCCCCATAATTACATCAAAATCAACCATCCCAAGCTTAATAAGATTGGCTGTGGTAACATGACCACTCACCGTGACAACACAATTTCTATAGACTTGTGAGACTGTAATAGAATCACCAATCGGAGTCGACACAGAGAACGGCTCATGAAGCTATTCGGGTTCTATCCCAAAACCTGAAGCAATGAATGGAGTAACATAAGACAAGGAGGACCCCGGATCAATAAGGGCATAGAAATCAATAGTCTGAATAGACAGGATACCTGTAACAACATTTGGAGAAGCCTCGGCATTCTGGCGGCCACTCAATGCATAGAATCGGCTAGGTCCGCCCCTACCATGAGCTCCACCCCTAGCCGCACCACGCCCTGATGATGCTGGAGGACTCGCCGATGATGTAGCAACCGAAGAACCGGATGACTGAGCAGATCCCCTACCCATACCCTGAGTGGGTGCACGGCAGTCCTGCTGAATATGACCTCTCACCCCCCACCTGAAGCATACCGGGATGTCAAGGTAGCAGGTCTCTATATGAAATCTCCCACACTTGGGGCATGTAGGTCTCCCCTGCTACTGGGACCTCACCCCAGGACGACCAGACTGACGAGACCTTCTGCTGTCTGAACCGGGTCTCGAATGACTGCCCTGCTGATGACTGTGCACAGATGGCGGTGCACTCGCAGAGGACTGAGCATATGACTGGGATGGTCTTGATGGCCCTCTCCCTGGAAGTGATCTCCCTGAATGACCCATTGACCGGGCCCTGCTGCTACTCTCTCTTTCTGCACGAATCTTCAATTTCCTGGCCTCTGTGGCCTAAGCAAACCCCACGATCCTCCCAAAGTTCATGTCTGAGTGCAAAGCTGCTGTGGCGGCCTCATTCACTACCAAAGGGCTAAGGCCCTGAACAAACCGTCGAACCCGGGCATCCATGGTCGACACTAAATGAGGAGCGTACTTGGACAATCTTACGAACTCCATGTGATACTCCCAAACACTCATACTGCCCCGTTTGAGGACCTCGAACTCCGTGGCACGGGCTGCCATCACCTCGGCAGGCAAGAAGTGGTCCATAAATGCATCTACGAACTCATCCCATCTGGCCGGAGGGCTCCCTTCCTCACGGGAATCCTCCCACATTTCGAACCATGAACGTGCCGCTCCCTTCGGCCTGTAAGAGGCCAACTCTACCCCCTCTATATCTGTAGCCTTCATCACTCTGAGGGTCTTGTATATCTCATCAAGGAAGTCCCGTGGGTCAGCCTCTGGATCGGTACCTGAGAATTCTGGAGGGGCCAACCGCAAGAACTGATGGACTCTGGAGCCGGAGGAATCTCCCTGTCCGCTGGATGATGCAGGGGTATCATGGGATCTCTGGGCCTGGGCGGCCACTAACTGTGTTAACATATGAATGGCTCCCCTAAGATCCTCATTAGAGATACCGGAGCCCGAAGCGGGAACTGTATCTGAGTCTGGAACACTGGTAGGAGGAATAGTGGCACCCTCTGCCGCAGCTGGAATAGGGACACTTGGGTTTTGAACAGAAGGGCCAGGCAAATTCGGGACTGGTGGGTCATTCTCTCCCACAGCATCGGGTACATTATTAGCAGCCGCACTTGGGCCGGCATTGGCCCCAAGGCCGAGTCTAGCCCTCTTCTTAGGCGCCGTATTCTGAAAATTTTGGAACAAGGTGCGAATTAGACACAAATATTTCCACATTGCACTTTACCGCACGATATAGATTAACAAAGAAATAGATAAATTCCTAAATGCCCATGTAGCCCCCTACTTATATGATGTGGTCGACAACATACCTATAAGAAGGGCACTACTAGACACGGCTCCAAGACATCCTAGGACACTTTAAAACCTTAGGCTCTGATACCAAGTTTGTCACGCCCCAAATCGGGGAACATGACCGGCACCTGACCGGGTTGCCCCAGTCAAGCGGACCTGGGTGCCTTTCATTCCCACGCGTTACCCCTGTGTTGATTGTTTCTCATTATCCAAATATCTTACTAACCATGAATGATTTCACATTAAACAAATAAAACCATACGAGTGATTCATTAACAAGTTTGTAGTTTTTACAACGCCCGACATAACATAATATATACATAAGACCGGAATCCCACAGTTTACATGTCTACAGAGCCTCTAGGATACAAAAAGGGGAATACAATACTTGTCGGTAACAAGGCTCCGGCTATACCTTACAAAACCAAAATGAAATCTAAACAAAAGTGGCATGAACCACATAGGGCCCCAAGGAAGAAAGGGGCTCACCAAAACGGGCAGTGGAAGGCGAAGAATACTACTGCCGATGCGCTGAAGTGCCTGCTACTGAACCACCTACAATCATAACACGAATGTAGCGTCCCCGGCAAAAGGGACGTCAGTACACTTGAATTGTACTGGCATGTATGGACAAACTTTGTCCCAAGTAAACTCAAGCCGTTAAACAAGGATCATGATAACAAGACAGACAATAGATTACATCAAGGAATCAATTAAGCTAACTATCCACGTTTCCCACCTTTTTCTCATTCAGATAAACCTCATCACAAGCATGTTTAAAGTCAACAAATAGAACAACAACCAATCAACCACATAAATTGCAAGTAGTCAAACATAGGGGCAATCAGTGCCTCCCAGGTTGCAAACTCTCCTGTTGTCTTCTTTCACAATTTCATATCAATAATTTTGTTTCAATTTCATTTGCGATTTCGATCGCTTTCCATCCTTATTACCCCTGACCACCCTTATTACCTCGGCCACCCTTATCACCCCAACCAACACCTTATTTCCTCATGTTGCGGCACGCAACCCGATCCCACCTTACAGTTTAAAACACAACAATTTCAAACAGCAGATAAGGCACTACACACAATTTCAACAAGTTCAAATAAGCAACTTGCATATTGTTTCATGTTCTCAATTACTTATCAAGCCAATATCATAACCAAGTTACAATGTTTCCATAATCAAGAATATTCACACAAGTATGTTCAATAATTTTCCACAATTCAAGTGTTTCATTTCTTTTCCACAAGGTGCCATATAGGCCATCATAACCATTATTCACAATTATTCACCCAATTCAACTCTCATTTACCTTTCGGTTCATATTCCATACCACATCACTCATATTTCAACAACAACTTTGAATATCCAACAACAACATCAAGAATTTCACACAATTTGTCAAATTAACACTAACCAAACAAATTTCACACATATTGGCAATTTCACAAGAATCAAAATTAGCCATACATACCTGGTAATGAGTTTTCTTCCTACTTTATGCTTACCCAAGATATCGTACTCTTGCCAACCTTGTTCTTGAAGACTCTTACTTCTACTCACTTCTTTTTACTAGAAATCAAGTTCAATAATCATGCATGAGTGTAAAAATTCTATTTTCAAAAGCTATTATATGCAAACCTCTCTTTACCCAATTTAAAACTGAAAATGAAAGAAAATAGTTAGGGCTTTTACCTTGAAAAGATTGGGGAAGTTGAATCCTTGCCCTAGGATCCCTTGGAATTAAGTGGTTGGAACAATCTTTGAAGATGAAGAACTTCTGTCTCTAAAACCCCTCTATTCTCTCTCTAATTTTGGTAAGATGATATGAGAAAATGAGGGTGAAAGGTGTTATATTAAAGAAGAGATCGGATCAAAATGTTACAAAAATCTGGGCCGGGGCGAATCTGCGGTGCACTTTGCGACCGCAGTCAACATGCGGTCCGCATAGTGACCGCAGAATGGCCTCAAAAATGACTCAAGTTCTGTTACAGAATGCGACCAATATGCGGTCCGCATTCTTGATCCGCGGTCGCAAAGTGCACCGCAGATTCATTATGCGATCGCATATCGACCGCATTTTCAACATGATTTTTGGGAGTCTTCTGTTAAGGTCTGCGGCAAGAATGCGGTCCGCATAGCAGATCTGCGGTCGCATTCTTGACCGCGGAATTGACATTTTTCGGAAAAATTAATTCTCTACATTTTTGAAACTTAAATCACTACCAAGGGTCCGAATTTCATTTGCGATTTCGATCGCTTTCCATCCTTATTACCCCTGACCACCCTTATTACCTCGGCCACCCTTATCACCCCAACCCACACCTTATTTCCTCATGTTGCGGCGCGCAACCCGATCCTACCTTACAGTTTAAAACACAACAATTTCAAATAGCAGATAAGGCACTACACACAATTTCAACAAGTTCAAATAAGCAACTTGCACATTGTTTCATGTTCTCAATTACTTATCAAGCCAATATCATAACCAAGTTACAATGTTTCCATAATCAAGAATATTCACACAAGTATGTTCAATAATTTTCCACAATTCAAGTGTTTCATTTCATTTCCACAAGGTGCCATATAGGCCATCATAACCATTATTCACAATTCTTCACCCAATTCAACTCTCATTTACCTTTCGATTCATATTCCATACCACATCACTCATATTTCAACAACAACTTTGAATATCCAACAACAACATCAAGAATTTCACACAATTTGTCCAATTAACACTAACCAAACAAATTTCACACATATAGGCGATTTCACAAGAATCAAAATTAGCCATACATACCTGGTGATGAGTTTTCTTCCTACTTTATGCTTACCCAAGATATCGTACTCTTGCCAACCTTATTCTTGAAGACTCTTACTTCTACTCACTTCTTTTTACTAGAAATCAAGTTCAATAATCATGCATGAGTGTAAAAATTCTATTTTCAAAAGCTATTATATGCAAACCTCTCTTTACCCAATTTAAAACTGAAAATGAAAGAAAATAGTTAGGGTTTTTACCTTGAAAAGATTGGAGAAGTTGAATCCTTGCCCTAGGATCCCTTGGAATTAAGTGGTTGGAACAATCTTTGAAGATGAAGAACTTCTGTCTCTAAAACCCCTCTATTCTCTCTCTAATTTTGGTAAGATGATATGAGAAAATGAGGGTGAAAGGTGTTATATTAAAGAAGAGATCGGGTCAAAATGTAACAAAAATCTGGGCCGGGGCGAATCTGCGGTGCACTTTGCGACCACAGAATCAACATGCGGTCCGCATAGTGACCGCAGAATGGCCTCAAAAATTACTCAAGTTCTGTTACAGAATGCGACCAATATGCGGTCCACATTCTTGATCTGCGGTCGCAAAGTGCACCGCAGATTCGTTATGCGATCGCATATCGACCGCATTTTCAACATGATTTTTGGGAGTCTTCTGTTAAGGTCTGCGACAAGAATGCGGTCCGCATAGCGGATCTGCGGTCGCATTCTTGACCGCAGAATTGACATTTTTCGGAAAAATTAATTCTCTACATTTCACAATTTCATATCAATAATTTTGTTTCAATTTCATTTGCGATTTCGATCGCTTTCCATCCTTATTACCCCTGACCACCCTTATTACCTCGGCCACCCTTATCACCCCAACCCACACCTTATTTCCTCATGTTGCGGCGCGCAACCCGATCCCACCTTACATTTTAAAACACAACAATTTCAAACAGCAGATAAGGCACTACACACAATTTCAACAAGTTCAAATAAGCAACTTGCACATTGTTTCATGTTCTCAATTACTTATCAAGCCAATATCATAACCAAGTTACAATGTTTCCATAATCAAGAATATTCACACAAGTATGTTCAATAATTTTCCACAATTCAAGTGTTTCATTTCTTTTCCACAAGGTGCCATATAGGCCATCATAACCATTATTCACAATTCTTCACCCAATTCAACTCTCATTTACCTTTCGGTTCATATTCCATACCACATCACTCATATTTCAACAACAACTTTGAATATCCAACAACAACATCAAAAATTTCACACAATTTGTCAAATTAACACTAACCAAACAAATTTCACACATATAAGCGATTTCACAAGAATCAAAATTAGCCATACATATCTGGTGATGAGTTTTCTTCCTACTTTATGCTTACCCAAGATATCGTACTCTTGCCAACCTTGTTCTTGAAGACTCTTACTTCTACTCACTTCTTTTTACTAGAAATCAAGTTCAATAATCATGCATGAGTGTAAAAATTCTATTTTCAAAAGCTATTATATGCAAACCTCTCTTTACCCAATTTAAAACTGAAAATGAAAGAAAATAGTTAGGGTTTTTACCTTGAAAAGATTGGGGAAGTTGAATCCTTGCCCTAGGATCCCTTGGAATTAAGTGGTTGGAACAATCTTTGAAGATGAAGAACTTCTGTCTCTAAAACCCCTCTATTCTCTCTCTAATTTTGGTAAGATGATATGAGAAAATGAGGGTGAAAGGTGTTATATTAAAGAAGAGATCGGGTAAAAATGTTACAAAAATCTGGGCCGGGGCGAATCTGCGGTGCACTTTGCGACCGCAGAATCAACATGCGGTCTGCATAGTGACCGCAGAATGGCCTAAAAAATTACTCAAGTTCTGTTACAGAATGCGACCAATATGCGGTCCGCATTCTTGATCTGCGGTCGCAAAGAGCACCGCAGATTCATTATGCGATCGCATATCTACCGCATTTTCAACATGATTTTTGGGAGTCCTCTGTTAAGGTCTGCGGCAAGAATGCGGTCCGCATAGCAGATCTGCGGTCGCATTCTTGACCGCAGAATTGGCATTTTTCAGAAAAATTAATTCTCTACATTTTTGAAACTTAAATCACTACCAAGGGTCCGAACCGCGGCGAGCAAGCTCGCCGCGAAGAATTCTACGCGTTCCTAACACATCATTCGAACCACGACACCATAGCTACTAGGTTTTATGTACAAAATTTTTACGGGGCCTTACATATTATTAGAGTGTTATTAATTGCTATTTGCTAAATGATCGAGTATGGTGCATATGCATGGTGACGAATATCTATACACCAGTGTTAGCCTGACCGTGGGTCTTTTTTGGTACTTGTTTTGGTATACTTTGGGACTCTTGCAAACTAATTAATGATTTCTACATAATGTGAAGATTTGAGGTTCAATTATAAATTGGTGAATTCTTTGGAGCGTTGGCTCGAACAATAAAAGTACTATTGAGTAAAAATGAAAGAATTGGGAAGAGGTGTGATTAAATCCCCTTCCGGGATGATTTGATTGTACGGATTATCACCCTTTCCGGGATGTGAAAGTTGTTATTATTGCTCCCTTGCCGGGATTTGGTTGTTTATTTGTGTTTTCCCTTGCCGGGATATTTCTTATTGTTGTTTATTTCCCTCACCCATTTGGTTGTGATTGTTGTTTGGGTGAGGAAGAGTTATAATGCACGAAGGGTCATTCCGCGCCATCGTTGATTATATTTGCACAAAGGGTCATTTCGTGCCATTGTTAATTATTTATGCACGAAGGGACAATCCGTCCTCCGATTTGATTATATTTGCACGAAGGATCATTCTGTGCCATGAAATGAGAGTTATGTGAGGGAAAGCACGAAGGGTGATGTCGTGCATTTTATTTGATTGCTTTAGGTGAAGATGAGGGTGAAACCACGAAGGTTGATGCTTGTAACATTTGGATTTCCTATTTTTATTAATTGTTGTTGTGCCCTATTTCTTATTTAAGCTGATGATTTTTATATCCGAATTGTACTCCCCCATAGCATGTTTCTCTTCCCTATTAACTGTTTAGTTTTTGGTATTTCTTTATATATATATATATATATATATATATATATATATATATATATATATATATATATATATATATACACACACACACATATTGAACTGCACATGTTGATTTGGTAGTCCTGTCTAGCCTCGTCACTACTTCGCCGGGGTTAGGCCAGGCACTTACCAGCACATGGGTCGGTTGTGCTGACGTGCTTTTTGCACAAATCATGGTAACAAAGCAGCTTTTGGACCACAGCAGTAGCACGTCAAGAGAGAGCGAACTTTAGTCTAGGGACTACGAGGTAGCCTAGCTGGCGTTCGCAGGTCAGAGTCCCTTTCTATATCTTCTGTTTGTTTTCATTGTATCGAGACAGATACTATGTATTTCTCTATTCAGACTTGTTTATAGCATTCATGTAATGACTCGGCCCGTCGTCACGGGAATTACCACCCCGTTATGTTGTAATATCATGTTTAATGCTTTTATATCAGTGTTAGAGTCTATCGGGTGAGTTAGGAATGATTTGGATTGAAAATGTGGCATATAGCCTTTTTGAAGGAAACTTGAATAAAGAAAGTCAACCCGGTGTTGACTATTTGGTTAGAGGGCTCGGAATTGGATTCTGATGGTTCGGTTAGTTCCGGGAGGTGATTTGTGACTTAGGGGAGCAATCGGAATTGAATTCGGAGGTCCGGTGTAGAAATAGGCTTGAATTGGCTAAGGTTGAAATTTGACGAAATCCGAACGGTAGGTGAGATTTTGATCCGGAGGTCGTAATGGAATTCCGACAATTCCTATTGCTTCGTTATGTGATTTTGGATATGTCCGCAAAATTTTAGGTTATTTGGACGTCGTTTGGTCGGGCTTTTTATCGAATGTTAGTTTCGGAATTTTTGAAGAAACGTAGGATTGAATCCACGTGTAATTGGTGATTTTGATGTTTAGGATGGTGTTTTTATGCTTGGAACAAGTTCGTATCGTGTGTTTGGAGTATGTTGGTGGTTTTCGTTGGGGTCCCGGGGGCTTCGGGGTGAATCCGGACCATCATCCGGCACTTTTGGAACTTAAAAATCTGCAGAAAAATTGCAGATCACTGGGCAAAATCCAAGCCTTCGCGTTCGCGTGGCATGGGCCGCGTTCGCGAAGGCCGGGCGAGTCAAGCATCGCGATCGCGAGACAGGTTACCGCGTTCGCGTAGGTCAAGATTCTTGAGCTTCGCGATCGCATTCAGGGTGTCGCGTTCGCGTAGGTTTGTGACAGTGTGCATCGCGTTCATGTGAGGGGTATCGCGAACGCGTGGTAAGGAACGCGAACGCGTAGTGTAAATGTCCCAGGCAGTGAATTAAAACCAGAAACATTTCACTTACGGGTTTCATTTCATAAACCCCCATTTTTGAAGCCTAGAGAGAGGAAGTGAAGGGAATTAGCTGGGAGATCATCGGGATATTGTCAGAGGTAAGTTTCGTGGTTTAATTACACACTTTTATCATGAAATCATGGATTATTTCTATAAATATGGAGGATTAAATGTGGGTTTTAGCCCTAGGCCTAAAATTGAAGGAAATACTAATTTGAGTGGGCAAACGGAGTCCGATTATGGTAAATTTTATTTGCCTAGACTCGTATCGAGATGAGAATTCCGAATATGTGACTTTTGTAATTTTTCGAGAAGCGTACCGAAAGTCGGTTTTTGGCTACTTTGCCATTTTTGGTGTAAATCGAATTGTATTGATTGGGTGTTGTCCCATTGGCCTAATTTGTTGTATTTCCATTGTATTTGACCAGATTCTACGCGTGCAGATCTTGATTCTCGTGGCAAGGGCATTGCGGAGTAGTCGTCGCGCTGTATTGAGGTGAGTAATAGATGTAGGTGATGACCAGCGGGTTCGAAACCCCGGTATACCACTTTGTGACGCTGTATAGCGGCGAGACACGTACTCTCTTGTGAGTGCGGGGTCGATTGCGATTGGGGACTATGGCTTAGTCCGACTTGTTGAGACTGTGTTATGAAATTAGGCTATCCTTGAGCCGTTGAACCTCCTTCTCGGATGGTTGCATACTATATATTGTGATATTGGCCACTCTTGAGTCGTGGAACCCCCTTCTTGGGCGGTTGAGTATACTTCTGGCTCGTGAGCCAGTTATTGGATCCCGTGAGGATCGTTATCATTGTCTAGTGATATTGACATGCTAGTTTACTACCAGTCCGTAGTTATTTCTGTTATCATGCTAGTTCCAACCTCTGGAACCTGATATTACTGTTTTGTCCCAACTGAAAAATGATAAAAGAGTTTTCAAAACTACTTTTGAGCCTGCGAGACTGTATTTGCATATTAGCTGACTGGTAGTGGATCGGGCTGCGCGCCGCAGCGGTATACATGTTGGATCGGACTGCACGCCGCAGTAATATTGTGCTTGGGCTGTAGGAGCCCCTCCGGAGTCTGAACCCCCACAAGTGAGCACGGGTACCCAAATTGGATCGGGCTACACGCCGTAGCGGTCATATCATGCTTTGCATTGCATTTAGCTACATCCGATAGCTGTTATACTGTTTTGCTGGTACTTGTTGGTACAGGTACAGTTGATATTGATTCTGTGACAGGGTATTTGATTACAGCTTTACATAGTGCTTTATTGCGGATTTCTTATCTGTGCTGTCTTACCCCTGTTTATTACCACTGAGTCTGGCAGTACTCATTTTACTCCGTGCACCTTGTGTGCAGATCCAGGTACGTCTCAGCAGTGATCCAGTAGCTGTGCGAGGCGACATCTGTAGGATATTCGAGGTAGCTACAGAGTCCGCAGGACCCGATAATCCTTCTTACTGTCTTTTGATTCTGTATTGATGATTCTTTCCGTACTTGGTGTTTTGTAAACCATTATACACTTATGTTCAGTAGAGGCTCATGACTCTTGACCCTGCGGTCTATAGGAGTTGGTATATTTTGGGACTTGGTTCCCCGTTTTCGATATATGTATCACTGTTGTTTCATATTTTGACATGCTTAAATGAAATAAAGCGAGCTTCTAGCTCCGTCGTTGTTATTGATTGGTCAAGCTGGCCTAGCAGTATGTTGGGCGCCATCACGACCGGATTTGGGGTCGTGACAAGTTGGTATCATAGCCTAGGTTTATTAGGCCTCATGAGTCTTGAGCCGGTTAGTAGAGTCTTGTGGATCGGTACGGGGACGCCTGTACTTATCCTCGGGAGGCTGCGAACCTTTAGGAAATACTTCACATTTCTTGGAATTCTTATCGTGCATACTTGATTCAGCTTGAGATATAATTTTTGAAATTCCTTCCACACGCCTGTGTATGCATCGACCGCCCAGTAATATGATTGCCTTATGGCTTGTGATTTCCTCGAATGAGGGGTGAGATATAATCTTTGTGAGTTCATGTTGGGCCAGTCAGGATGACTTAAGGCTGGACCTTGTTTATGACTTGAGCATCGAGGTGCTGATTTTGTGAGTGGTTGCAATAGATAATGTATTGAGGGTTTGAAACCCCGTATTTGCACTATACAGTGCTATGCTGAGATGGTACACGCGTCATATGACGAGCGTGGTGGTATTGTGACCGGGGATTTGGACTTGATCCTTCCCGATTGATAGATTACTGTGTATAATGACTGAGACTGGGCTTATATCTATGTATTTGGGCTAGTAGCCAAGTTTGGGGCCTTGTGCCGATCTGTAGAGTATTAGGGAGGCTTACTAATGGATGAGCTGAAAATGGTTCGACTCTTATCTAAACTGTTGTGTAGCCCCGAGCTACGGGCGTGGTGAATATTTATCATATCTCGTAATTGGAAGGTAAAGTGCCTTATGTGTAGTGGAACGAGTTCAAACTCAAGAAGACTAAAGTGATTTTGCTATGTGTATCCTGGTGGAAGGTATTGTGATGAAATGCTAAATTGAGAAGAAGTAGGAGGGTTGATCCTCATGTGTAATTGAAAGGTATTTGATATGTGTTATGATTCGAGCAGGTACATCGCAGGTTCAAGTATAAATTGTGATAATATGATTCGTATAGTATTGAGATTTTATGTTGTTGAAATACATTGTGATATCTTGTTGAGTTGTGGATGTATTGTTAGAATGGTTTGGTGATTCTCTGGCAGGTGGATAGGCCAATTTACAAAGGAAACTCTGCCAAAATGTTTGGAAAATTTGGGACTTAGAAAAGATTTTTGTCACCTAAAGAGTGGGCGTAACTGTTGTGTGTGAATGAATGCAAGAATTGCAAAAGAATTAATATTTCCGATGATTCGAACCTCCGCCGAAGCTTGTAAATGACTTGAGTTTAATCTAACTAGAACTTTGTTGCATCATTTGAGTAAGAAGGCTACGAGTGGCTAAAAGTGCCTTGATGTATGACTCCGAGCTAAGTTGGGGAGGTTGTTATTGATTAACTGATTGCACTGCCGTGTGCTCTATTGGCTCTGTCTCTAGGTATGTTGGGAAATTTTGATAAAGGTTATGGTGCTTTGTAGATATGAAGAAATACTAGGATGTTGTGAACTTATGTTGGTAAAGAATGTTCGGTGTATAGAAAAGAAAGATACCTAATTGTATCTGTATGTAATCATGTTTTGCGGTGTCAGAGTTCTAGCAAGGCACGAGTGGTTATGTTCAATAAGACAGTTTAATTACATCTAAATAAGGGTAAATGACGCCCGAGAATAGTTCTGTGGTGTTCCAGATTTTGCTTGTAACGGATGCCTTAAGATTGTGCATGTGGCTAAACACGGTGGTTTCGTTAGAAGAGATCAAGACTTGTATTATATTATGTGAATAATGGGATTCTATGTAATCTGTATTGGAAGGTAATGATAATGAATTCAAAATCGCAAGAAGTTCTTCAAAATAAAGTATTGTAGAATGTAGTACTCATGGGAAACATTGAGAGAGTATTAACTGACCTACGGGTCTTAGACCATGTGGTCTTATGTGCGAGACTCGTGTGGTAACATGAGTTGATGTATTATGGTGCTACAGTAAGGGCTAATATTAAATTAAAGATGAATCAAAAAGGGAAGTTTGGGTAATGGAGCAACTTGCTAATAAACCGAAACAGTATGATAAGGAACACAATTAAATTCCTGGTATGTGGTTGAAGTGATGAGTCTTGCTGATATTGTGCACTAAAGCTTTTGAGTGCTGGCAGTTGTGTAACTCGATATTGGGTATAAGGACTCAGTCCTGGTAGTTTAACTTATGCAATGTAATTTGGAGAAAGAATTTATGATGTGTTTACCGTGGTTTGAAGATGAGTGAAATTTTACTGTTGGTATGCAAAGCTCGGAATGTATAACGAGTTCTCTCTGTATGGGATCATGAAAGTCCTTGACTAGTTGAGTGCGCCGATGTTTGCGGCGAAGGAAAGGGATATGAATTTCCCTGTTGTCTTAGTGTGGTATTGTATATGCGATGTGTTATGAAAGTTGATAATGGCATATTCAAGGTTTTGAGATCAGCTCATAATATATGAGAAGTCATTAAAATTATTGAGCAGCGCGGGCAGTTGCAGATGATATAAGCATCGATCTTTTTGGTGATTAAGGAAAATAGTACGGCTACTCTAGTAAATTGGCAGTGAATATGGTCCAAAGGGACAAGGTAATGTGACCTGATAATATCTAGTGGTATGGTGGTATTATCCCGTTGGATCGACTGTAATAATTGAGTCGTTGATGACATAGTGAAATTTCTGAATGGCTATCGCGGTATGAATAGACGCTTGAGGTGCGCTACGTAATCGTACGGTGAAGTACGGAAGTAGGCATAGTGATTCATGTGTTATATATGTGTTGGAGACATGAAGTTCTCGTTAGTCCGCTTATGCAGTGGTTGTATGTCGTGTGTATCGACACCGTTTTATGATTATCGAAAATCAGAAGCTCTAGTGGCTTTCTCTCTCAACTTGATACGACGAATTTGGATTATGATACTTGATTGCTGACTGGTCATCATTGGGCCAGGTTGTCTAGACTAATGTGATATAGACTATGATGGTATGGCGCAAATTGTGTAGCAGAGTGCATCAGAGTATGCTCCAGCAGGGTAGTTGTACCTCAGGACCAGCAGACGGCTGGTGGGTATTGCTTTGTCAGTTGGGCTTTCGTGGCAGATATCAGTGCAGAGGTTTCTATCGTTGATTTGGTTCTGGTATTGAGTAACTTTGTCGGATACGTTTCTTGTGGCCGAACTTGAAGCTATATATGTTTACCATAATGAGCAACTTGACTCGACGCGCATTTCTTTGGCGAGGGTTATATACGGATCGGGTGGCGCGCCGCCACAGGTACTGTTATTTGGATCGGGTGGCACGCCACCACGGGTATGGTATCTGGATCGTGTGGCACGCCGCCATGGGTATGTCATTGGAGCGGGTTGCACGCCGCAACAGTGTAATGGGAAAATAAAGTTAGTTATATGTTACCTGGTATACAATACCTCCTGGCTTCTGAGGAAGAGTCTGTATTGAGTATCGCTTGGCGAATGGCACATCGGTTGTGGTCTTCCAGGATTTGATAGCATACGTTAATTGTTTCACCGTGGGTGAGGTTGATTGCTTGGGTTCAGACCTAAATATGTTCGTGGCTGATCGTTTTGAGCTTGGTAAATTGAGGTGCTTCATGAGTAATAGTGTTTGGATAGAATCATGAATCGTGGCAAGGCCACGTGATGTTATGACCTTTCGAGAAGGAGTCATGTACTCTATTTCTATAATGCGAGACGCGATCTCAGTTCTATGTTATGATGGCACAAAGGAATTTAATTACAACTCTCTTGTTGAAGACAGTTGTCATGATTTGAGTATGTTCGGATGTCTCTATTGGAGCCTGTGTTGTGCTCGTCATGGCTTAGGCCGGTGTTGAGGTGACATATCACCAGTGCTTGTGTTATAATTGAAATGATCATTTGAGTCATTATGGAGAGCGAGCATATGTGATTTCAGTGGGTTAGAAAGGTAATACCGAGATTTGGGTCCGAAATCTATTGTGGTATCAGTTAAAAGTGAAATGGATTCATGAATGGTTGACCTGAGAGATGGGTTTGATATATCGCGTATTCGGTTGCCGTGGGCATGATATGAAGGTGTTGGAACAAGACTCTATCTAATGAAAAAGGTTTTTCAGTTGGTATTTGGTTATCGTGAGAAATTATTGTGATTAGAGACTATTGTCTCGAGTGACTGGGTTGTTGGATACATCATGTGACCTCACCCAGAGCGGTGAGTATGGCTTATTGCAGTGGATTCTAGTGTATCCGGAGTATAGGCATGAGATTAGCAATTGGTATATGATTTCGGAAAGTACAATGTGGTTTATGGTTCAGATAGTCTGTGAAATTCAGCTATATCGTATTGTCGGACTTATGATAGATAGGGTGACGTGGTATCACCCCGAATATATGCTTGGTAAGGTCATTCATCTATTGAGTTGCTTCTAGTACCACTCTGGTACGCTCGAGGACGAGCGTTTGTTTAAGTTGGGAAGAATGTGACGACCCGGCCCGTCGTCACGGGAATTACCACCCCGTTATGTTGTAATATCATATTTAATGCTTTTATATCAGTGTTAGAGTCTATCATGAATAGGATCAAACCTTATTCCATGGTATTTACATGAGGTTCCTCTTTAAGAAAGTCCCCGAGAAGGCTTAGTTGATCCATGATTTATGTTTCATCTTTCCTTTCCTTTTCGTTTGTTTCGAGAAATCTATCGATCAATTCCAATTCTTTCTTTTTCTCTTGATTCTTTTCCGATCGGGTGAGTTAGGAATGATTTGGATTGAAAATGAGGCATATAGCCTTTTTGAAAGAAACTTGAATAAGGAAAGTCAACCCGGAGTTGACTATTTGGTTAGAGGGCTCGGATCGGATTCTGATGGTTCGGTTAGTTCTGGGAAGTGATTTGTGACTTAGGGGAGCAATCGGAATTGAATTTGGAGGTCCGGTGTAGAAATAGGCTTGAATTGGCTAAGGTTGAATTTTGACGAAATCCGAACGGTAGGTGAGATTTTGATCCGGGGGTCGGAATGGAATTCCGATAGTTGCATTAGCTCCGTTAGGTGATTTTGGATATGTCCGCAAAATTTCAGGTCATTTGGACGTCGTTTGGTCGGGTTTTTGATCGAATGTTAATTTCGGAATTTTTGAAGAATCTTAGGCTTGAATCTGCGTGTAATTGGTGATTTTGATGTTTAGGATGGTGTTTTTATTCTTGGAACAAGTTCGTTTCGTGTTTTGGAGTATGTTGGTGGTTTTCGTTGGGGTCCCGGGGGCCTCGGGGTGAATCCGGACCATCATCCGGCACTTTTGGAACTTAAAATTCTGCAGAGAAATTGCAGATCACTGGGCAAAATCCAAGCCTTCGCGTTGGCGTGGCATGGGCCGCGTTCGCGAAGGCCAGGCGAGTCAAGCATCGCGATCACGAGACAGGTTACCGCGTTCGCGTAGGTCAGGATTCTTGAGCTTCGCGATCGCGTTCAAGGTGTCGCGTTTGCGTAGGTTTGTGACGGTGTGCATCGCGTTCGCGTGAGGGGTATCGCGAACGCGTAGAAGGAAAATCAGACGACTGGGAGCTAGTGTTTTGCGAACGCGTTGGGGAGGTCGCGTTCGCGAAGGTTAATCCGGAGCTGGGCATCGCGAACGCGTGGTAAGGAACGCGAACGCGTAGTGTAAATGTCCCAGGCAGTGAATTAAAACCAGAAACATTTCACTTATGGGTTTCATTTCATAAACCCCCATTTTTGAAGCCTAGAGAGAGGAAGTGAAGGGAATTAGCTGGGAGATCATCGGGATATTGTCGAAGGTAAGTTTCGTGGTTTAATTACACACTTTTATCATGAAATCATGGATTATTTCAATAAAAATGGAGGATTAAATGTGGGTTTTAGCCCTAGGCCTAAAATTGAAGGAAACACTGATTTGAGTGGGCAAACGGAGTCCGGTTTTGGTAAATTATATATGCCTAGACTCGTATCGAGATGAGGATTCCGAATATGTGACTTTTGTAATTTTTCGAGAAGCGTACCGAAACTCGGGTTTTGGCAACTTTGCCATTTTTGGTGTAAATCGAATTGTATTGATTGGGTGTCGTCCCATTGGCCTAATTTGTTGTATTTCTACTATATTTGACCAGATTCTACGCGTGCGGAGCTTGAGTCTCGTGGCAAGGGCATTGCGGAGTAGTCATCGCGCTGTATTGAGGTGAGTAATAGATGTGGGTGATGACCAGCGGGTTCGAAACCCCGGTATACCACTTTGTGACGCTGTATAGCGGCGAGACACGTACTCTATTGTGAGTGCGGGGTCGATTGTGATTGGTGACTATGGCTTAGTCCGACTTGTTGAGACTGTGTTATGAAATTAGGCTATCCTTGAGCCGTTGAACCTCCTTCTCGGATGGTTGCATACTATATATTGTTATATTGGCCACTCTTGAGGCGTGGAACCCCCTTCTTGGGCGGTTGAGTATACTTCTGGCTCGTGAGCCAGTTATTGGATCCCGTGAGGATCGTTATCATTGTCTAGTTATATTGACATGCTAGTTTACTACCAGTCCATAGTTATTTCTGTTATCATGCTAGTTCCAACCTCTGGAACCTGATATTACTGTTTTTCCCAACTGAAAAATGATAAAAGAGTTTTCAAAACTACTTTTGAGCCTGCGAGGCTGTATTTGCATATTAGCTGATAGGTAGTGGATCGGGCTACGCGCCGCAGCGGTATACATGTTGGATCGGACTGCCCGCCGCAGTAATATTGTGCTTGGGCTGTAGGAGCCCCTCTGGAGTCTGAACCCCCACAGTGAGCACGGGTACCCAAAATTGGATCGGGCTACGCGCCGTAGCGGTCATATCATGCATTGCATTGCATTTAGCTACATCTGATAGCTGTTATACTATTTTGCTGGTACTTGTTGGTACAAGTACAGTTGATATAGATTCTATGACAGGGTATTTGATTACAACTTTACATAGTGCTTTCTTGCGGATTTCTTATCCGCGCTATCTTACCCCTGTTTATTACCATTGAGTCCGGCAGTACTCATTTTACTCCCTGCACCTTGTGTGCAGATCCAAGTACCTCTCAGCAGTGATCCAGTAGCTGTGCGAGGCGACATCTGTAGGATATTCGAGGTAGCTGCAGAGTCCGTAGGACCCGATAATCCTTCTTACTGTCTTTTGATTTTGTATTGATGGTTCTTTCCGTACTTGGTGTTTTGTAAACCATTATACACTTATGTTTAGTAGAGGCTCATGACTCTTGACCCTGCAATCTATGGGAGTTGGTATATTTTGGGACTTGGTTCCCCGTTTTCGATATATGTATCACTGTTGTTTCATATTTTGACATGCTTAAATGGAATAAAGCGAGCTTCTAGCTCCGTCGTTGTTATTGATTGGTTAGGCTGGCCTAGCAGTGTGTTGGGCGCCATCACGACCGGATTTGGGGTCGTGACAATTCATTAGTAGTCCGTGAGATAGCGACTCCAGTCTTGGGTAGTAAAATAGTACACTTCTGCATTTTGGGTTCTCAATTAATATTGTTATAACATACTTCCACTTTTATTTTAAGGTTTATTATTATTATTATTATTTTGTTGTTATCCAAAAAGGTTTAAAGGTTTGGCTTGCCTAGCTCCAACAATAGGCACCATCACGACTTCCGATGGTGGAAAATCCGGGTCGTGACAAAAATACACCTCTTATTCATCCGAATCCAGGCTAGTGATTGTAGAGTTGTGCTTAAAGAAAAAAGGCCAAGTTGTAGATGGTTTCGTGGCATTTCTTGAATTGGTCATGAAACGTGTGTAGTGGAAAGTTAAGAGCAATGTATTAAAGTGATTAGGAGGGTGAGTCGCTATATCCAAAAAAATATCCTACTCTTCCTTTAGCCTACATTACAAACCGTAAAGACATAATTGATGTTAGACTTTGCGAGCTTAGATTAGTGAAGATCTATACTATAGGCAAGTCTATAGTACAACCACGAGATGCATATGAGTTTCTTTGTGAGAGTGAGTGGTTATTATATATATGATGTCCTTAAATTATTTTCAAATGCATATTTGAATGTGTGGACAAAACAATTTCTTATTCTTCGATGAGGCACATGGTTCCATGATGGATAGGTAACGTTGTTAAACATCTCTTGTTGGGTGAGTGCACGAGCTGAGAGTACTTGTTGGTGAAGAGTCGGTCTTTGAGGTAAGGTTGTTATGGGCAGGTTATTTAAGTGTTTTTAATTGGTCACTTATATTCTGATATGTGAAAGTTGGTAAAGGTATGAATGCCTATGCAAGGGCTTAATTTTTTATATCAACTATAGTCAGAGATTTAGTGTGTTAAATTATCAAATGTTCCTCCATTGTATGATGTCTTTCATGCATTGTTTTGTTACCAAGGTTTTAGGTTGCTTGAGGATGAGCAAGAGTTTAAGTGTGGGGTGGTGACGTTAGGCTAAAAATTCATATTTTAGCATGTAATCCCTTGTATTATACCCCAATCTTGTTAACTTTGGTGTAAATATTTGTGACTCGATCTTAATAATGGTGTTTATATATGTATGAGTCAATCTGAAGTGATTTGGAAAGCTTTCCTACAATGTGAAGTAAAAAGGGAAGAATTTGGAAGGAGTATGAATTTGGTGCTCAAGTTTGCGCCAGGCACCAACCAAAATGCCAAAGTCATAATAGTGAAAAAGTTTGGTGTCTCGATTGGGGCCAGGCACCAAACGAGACGGCTAAGGCGGATTTCATCCTATATTACCAAGGACTTGGTAGTTTCAACCCTACACGCCCCTAAAATGTATAAAAGGGGTTCTAAACCTATTTCTTATGGGGAAGACACTATTGGAGAGGCAAGAAGGCTACGAGAACACTTGGAAGCAACGAATTACAAGACTTTTCTCTTTCGTTTTTCCTTAATCTGTATTTTACTGCTTTCAATTATTATCATGATTGTTTGTATGATTATGAGTAGCTTAACCTTATAATCTAGGGTTTGATGGAACCTATTCGATGATGATTTTCTAGTACGTTTAATATAGATTTGCCTTTGATTTTTCTCTATTTGTTGAACTATATTTTCGTTGTTGTTGATTGAAGTGTTGTCAATTAACTATATTTATTTAAAGTATATATTGTTCAAGAGAGAGTACACATGTAGGTATTGTTGAACAACATCACTCCTTACGTATGTGAGAGATCAATATGGAGGATTTAAAGACATGATTAGAGATAACGAAACCTTGGTACGATCATAGTGAACGGTGAATTAGTGCCATCTAGCATAGTTCGAGAGAATATGTCTAGTAAACTGTGGTAGTTTCTCAAGAGAAAGCTACGACACCTATAGCGCTCACGATCGGTAGAGAATACTTAGGCGAATTTATAAGAAACGTAGCGGGGAAGATTCCGACAATTAGGGAAATCGTAACTCTAGATCTCTCCTTAATATTTTCTCCAACGCTTAGTGTCTCTAGGTTATAATTTACTACTTTAACTAGTTAGACACATGAATCTTAATATTTATAAATTAAGAATTGTTCGAGCTTGTCTTCTTATTGATAATAAATAATTATAGCTAAACCTTAGTTCTCTATGGGATTCGACTCCAGATTTGTAAGTCGGATTATATTATCAACGACCGCTTAGTATTTTTTATGACGCATAGTTGGGCGTGATCACGTATAATGACGAGTAAAGGAAAATATGCAAGGGCAATGATAATGATTATATTTATGTGATACAATCTCTTTTTTAGTATGTCCTAGCAAAAATTATACTTTTTTTTGGAAATAGGGATATATTTAGACATAGAGGATTAAGGGAGAATTACATCATTGTTGTTAGTAGTAGGAATAATAGTAAGGTTTCCAAGTACTGCTAATATATTACAAAGATTGCTTGAAACCAGTCTAGTACTCAAAACTCTGTTCTTATCGTCTTGGATTGCCTTATTTACTGCATCTGGTGGTGATTGCAAAATAATAGTTGAAGAACTTTGATGTTGCTTGGTGCCCTATGTACACAAAAAATGAGCCACCCTCTTGCCTTCACGGAAGCTATGCCGGATCACTGGATTTCCCAATTTCTTCAACAAGCACCTGCATTGTAAAAGTATGTTAGCATAAGCGGGGGATGTATTATGTTGGAGAAGTTTGATTATATCCATTGAGTTAGTATCAATCTCCAGTGGTCCTATTCCATTTTGATATGCTAGATTCAAACCTGCCTGGAGTGCTTGCAATTCCGCGTGTGTGGGATTATTGGCTTTGATCATGTTGAAGAAAACTATAATCCAATCTCCACAGCTATTTCTATTTAGGCCCCCAATTCCTCCTGTGTTTTGTTTATCTAAGGGGGCATCAATATTAAGCTTGTATTATAGGGTGTTGGTGGGTACCATTTGATGCGTGCCAGAGTTTTGTGTGTTGTATCCTTATAGTTGGATGCTAAAAACATAAACTCTAGGGCTTGTGTGTTAACCATATGGTAGTTTATGGTGTTTGAGTAGCTATGAAAATAATTATTGTTTCTATTTAGCTAAATGTTCCAAATTGCAAAGGGGAAGATGTCTTCCAGGGTTATGGAACTCTGATTAGCTGCTATTTGGATGTTTTTAATAGCCAAAAGCCAAAACTTGTCCCATTGGATGTTATTTGTATCCATGCCTACTGTAATCCAGAAACTTTGGGCTATAGAGCAGTCTGGAATATGTGAGTTATGGATTCTTTTGTTCTTTTACAAATTGTGCAAGTATTCTCCCTTGTGATTGATTCCTAGTTGATAAAGATAGGAGTTTGTGGGTAATCTATTTTTAGAATATTTCCGGAGAAAATTTTTTATGTTATTAAGGGTGTGTAGTTTCCAGATCCAATCATAGTCAGTTGTTTTGAGGATGTGTTGATGAAGTAGTTTGTAGACTGAGTGGGTGGTAAAAGCGCCATTTGTGTTTGGCATCTACAGAGGTGTGTCTACTGCATTAGGGTTTTCTATGAGATGATTAGGAATGATGTCTGAGACAATGCTGGTGGGTAGTTCAAATGAAACTTTTGACCAGTCCCACTGGTTATTTACCCAGACTTGATTAATAGTCAAATCACTCTCATTTTTTTGTTAGCGGGCCATAAATGACCGAGCGAATGTTTGTTTTGTTCGGGGCCTAGCAATCATAGTAGAAGTTTATGGATTTTCCATTTCCAACATCCCAAGCAAGACCCTTATTGATGATTTCCCACCCTTTCATGACATTTTGCCAAATGAAGGAGGTGTCTTTGGTATTTATCTTATTTTGGTTATTTTGGATCATAATATCTGCCCATAGAGTGGATGGGTTGGTAAATAGTCTCCAAGCTAGTCCTGCTAGGATGGCTTGATTTTTGTGCCATGCCCTTGTTATCCCTAGTCCGCCTAGATCTTTTGGTAGGGTGACAACATCCCACGAAACGTAATGAATTTTTCTTTTGTAGTGGTGGTTCCCCAAATAAAATCTTGCTGAATTTTGTCAATTTGGTGCAGGTTTTTTTGGGAGTGATATGTATTGCATATTGTGATAAGGAATAGCAATGAGGGCTGCTTTTTCCAGGGTTTCTCGTCTTGCAAGTGTCAGGAATTTAGTTTTCCATCTTGAGAGCTTATTTCTCTTGTTGTCAATTATAAACTGGAAATCCATATGCTTGGGCTTATTGTTGGTAATTAGGAAGCCCAAATATTTTCCAAACTGGTTGGTCTGCTTGATGTTGAAAAGGTTTATTGTGTAGTCTTTTATGGTTGCAGAGCAATTTCTAGAGAAAAGGATTTTTGATTTATTGTTATCAATTTTGTAGCCTGATAGCAAGCAAAAGGTTGATAGAGATTGTTGAATAGAGTTGATTGTTTTCCTATTTGCTTGGGCCATGAAAGTTAAGTCATCTGCATAAAAGATGTGTGATAATAGGGGTCCTTTTTGTCCAATTTTGATTGGGTTCTAGAGGGAGACATCAACTTGATGATGGATTTAAACATAGAGCAGTTTCATGGTAAGGATGAATAGGTAGGGGGATAGTGGGTCCCCTTGTCTGATCCATCTCGATGGTTCAAAGTAATCTGTTTGACCCCCATTTACTAAGACAACTATTTTGCTAGTGGTTATGTAGTTCATAAGGATGTGATTTTTGGAGGTAATTTAAAGAAAATGAGTGCCTTATAGTCAAAATACCATTCTAACCTATCAAACGTTTTTTCGAGGTCTATTTTGATCATGAGTTGGTCAATTCACCTTTTTTTAATTGGTTAATCACTTCTTGTATGATAATGGTATTGTCACAAGCCCTCCTCATTCCTTTCAAGAAGCTTTCTTGACAAGGATTGATCAGGTCAGGTAGGAAGGGTTGGATTCTATTGACAATTATTTTGGTGATTATTTTATAAGTAGTGTTGCAAAGGCCTATTGATCTGAAATTATTGAGGTTGTTTTCATGTTTGAATTTGGGAATGAGACAAAGTAGTATTTTGTTTATTTCCCTAGGGAATCTGGATAGATGGAAGGCTTCCTTGCATTGTTGTATGACTGAAGAGCCCACAATGTTCAGTGACGTTGATAGAATATTGGGTGCATGCCATATAGCCCTGGTG
Source organism: Nicotiana noctiflora (assembly GCA_032618575.1). NCBI lineage: Eukaryota > Viridiplantae > Streptophyta > Magnoliopsida > Solanales > Solanaceae > Nicotiana > Nicotiana noctiflora. Next base: position 111,856 of record JASVEL010012730.1, read on the forward strand.
CCTTGTAAGGCTTAAAAGAGTATACTGCGGAAATTATTTCATGAGTGCCTAGGGGTCTATCTAAGGATGAGAGATTTATGTTGGAAAAACTTGTATGGTCCCTATTAATAGAATCCCATTCTGACAAAGTGTGGTTGGTGGTGAAAATGTTTTTGAAATAGAGGTGTGTATCAGAGTTAAACAGACAGAAAAATGCTTTTAGTGGTATTTTGACAAAAATAGGGGATAAAGGAAACTAATTAATCGATGAAACTTATCGAATTGATCACACGACCTATTATATACCAAACATGAACAGAAACAATTATGACAAAAAAATGGTCTATTGGAGTAGAAGAACAATAATGAATGGAAATTGAACTACAACTAAACTAACTAAAAAAACTATAACAAAATAAAAAGGAATAATACCTCAGAAAATCGGAAACCAGACAGACTTGGCTCAAACGGATGTGGATTTTTTAGGTCGAACGGATCTTAAACGAGTGTTCTCAACTGAGAACACTTCGACTAAGGTCCACTAGACACCCAAATTCACTTAAATTGGACAGATTTCCACCTTCAATTTTTTAGGATTCTTGTGGCTCAAATTGGGGTTTGAAAGGTTCTAGCCATATTCGAACGGAACCAATGTTGTTTAGGGTATGAGGGAGGTCAGGGTGTGAATAGGGCAACCTTTCGAACTGCTGCTGAATCCATGGGCAGGCAAGGGTGTGATTTTGGGTTGATTGGGTAGCGGCTCATGTTTTGCTCAAATCTTCAAATGAAGATTCGAGAAATTCTAAAAAGATTCGATCCAAACGGTTTAAGGATTTGGGTTGGGGGTGGTTAGAATGTCTTAGGGTGTTAATTTGGTTGCCATTGGAGAAAGTGAGGTTTTTCAACCAACCTTCGATTTACGATTCGAAGAGTTGCGGCCTGATTCGAGGGAAGTTGTGGTGATGGTTGGGAAGGGGAGGTAAAGATGGTTCAGGGGTGTAAGAATGGTGAGGTTTGGTGACTGACCGCCGTTGTGAGGTGATTTCCAACGGTGGTCCATGGCGGAGGACGATGGGGAGAGAGACGGACGGTCTCTGAAGAGGTTGGAGACGACGAGGGTAGGGTTACTGGGTAGGATTTGGGAATATATACTAAAGAGGGAAATAAATCCTGGCCGTTTGATCTGATGAGATCAATGGCCTGGATTAATCTCTAACATGGGAACGATGTCGTTTGAAGGATGATGAGGCGGGCCGAGCGTGGGAATGGGTCGAGTTGTTTAGACGGGTAAGGGAGATGGGATCTCAACCGTTGGATTGATTTAGTCCAACGGCCAAGATCCAGCGTGACAAAACGACATCGTTTGGACGTCTATGAAGCATAATCAGTTGGACCGGGTATGAGTTTGGGCCTCGGTTGGGCATTTTAATTTGGACATGGTATGATTTTCTTTAATTTTCATTATGTTTTCTTTTCTTTTCTTTTTAAACTAAAACCTAAAATCCTAATTAAAATTGTAAAATCCAAAACTAACATAAAATACTAATTACCTCTTAAAAACAATTATCAACATAAATACCAAAATAAAGTCATACAATTTAACATTAAATGCTAAAAATATAAAGTATGCATTTTATGATTTTTCATTTTTGTAAAACAAACTTAATTACTCCTATTAAATTTTAAACGCAAAATGTGACATATTTTTGTATTTTTTTATTAATTAAACAAATAAAGATGCACACACAAACGCCAACAATAAGAGAGAAAAAATAGCACAAAATCCACGAAAATTACAAACAACTCAAAAACAATTATTTTTATTTTTTGTTGAAGTAATCATGTGAGGCAAAAATCACGTGCTCACACCTAGTATTGTTTTGGATACCATTAATTCTAGCAAGTAACCTCTTTTTATTAGCAAAGTTATTACTAAAACTTTGGGCACTCCATTCACTAATATTATCTTTAAAGAAGGCTTGGGCATCATTGAGGTGTTTATCCATCCAGCTTTTCTCAATAATTTTACCAAACTTTGGATGGCTTAGCCAATATTCGTCTAGTCTAAAAGGCTTTTTTGTGATTAGTTTGTGAATCTAACTAGTAAAGTAGTATGTTTTGGGGAGGTGAGTAACTAGTGCAGAGGGGTATTGTTCCAACCAATACTCATTTGTCAGGCATCGGTCTAGTCTTTCTAGAATGAGACCTTGTCTCCTATGGTTGGATCATGTACATTTAAAGCCCTTAAAACCTAAGTCAATTAGGTTACAATAGTTGATAAATGACCTAAAGTTGAAGTTCTAGTTCTATTGACACATTTACCACTCCATTTTTCACTTTGGTCTAGGACATCATTAAAATCCCCACCCATTAGCCATGGTCCTGTATAATTAAAGATATTTTTGATATTATTCTATAAGTCTAATCTATTAATTAAGGAATTGCTAGACTAAGTAGAACTAAAAATCCAGGGTTATGATTTGGCAATACCTGGACAAGTGTATGAAGTTCCTGGTCAGTTTGCCTAATTCTCTCCACAACTACCAAAGTATCAACCCACATGATAAACATGTCTCCCGACCTCCCTACTGCTTGGATTTCTATGTAGTCAAAAAAATTAAACTCCCCCTAATACTTGCATGACTCTCCATTTTGGTTTCCAACAGTGCTACCATGCATGGGTTATGGTTGGTTACAATTTCTCTAAAGTTGTGTCTGAAATAAGCATTATCTGCACCCCTTACATTCCATACTATTATGCTAGTAGGAGTATTCATAAGAGAAGAGTGATTTTGGGTGGCTGGGGTCATATTATTCCCCTTTGTTAGGGTGCTGCCCCTTAGAGTTGGGTTCAGAAGCACACCATATTTTGCTGTCATCAACTTGAATCGTGGAGTTATCTCTATTGATCATTTTTCAGTGCTACTGGACATCGATGAATGAACTTCGTGTCCTCCATCTTTGGAAATAACAAAATGGTTATATCTCTTATTGTTGATATTTTTGTGAATGAGCTTCTTCCTAGATGGGGAGGTGTCATTATTTCTTCTGCCTCTGGGGCTTCTTGGTCCATGTTTGGACCTTGTTCCATTGGAGGGACCATGTGAGTATGGGCTAGTGTTTATTGTGGTGTCCGTGAAAAGAATAGTGGGTTCATTTATGTCACATCCGTGGTGGAAAAAAGGAAGTTCGAACATTTTGTTCATGTTTAAAAGGGGGTTAAAATATTGAGGTAAATTCCAATGGTTGTGCTTCGTGTGATAGAGGATTGGAGCTACTACTGGGGCTTGAGGGTTGAGAATGTTTGGCACCCACATGTGGTTCATGTAATTGTCCATGGTCATTCTAATTTCTGCCACAGTTTGTGCTAGGAAAGATGGGTTATGTATGATTATCAGTACTTCGTGCCCTTCTATCATCATGGAGAAAAGGAGAGCTTGGCCTTGGAGGCCTTGCTCGATCCATGATGTGGGTTGATGGTCCGGGTGTTGTGGTAAGGTAGCATATACTAGGTTTGGGATGTGCATGGGGTTGTTTGGATCGTTGAAGTTCATTGTTAGAGATTGGACAGAGGTTTTGGGCACTCTGTGAGTTAGCAATGTCAGTCGTGACCTTTTGTTTAAGGGTAATAGGAGGTTTGGCATTATGCTGCCGAGGAGTGTTTATTTGTAGGCTTTTGGAAGGTTGGTGAAAATGTACAGGCAATGATTGTGTATCTTTTATGTTAGATTGAGGATGTCGTTGATTGGGTGAATTTGGCGTGTGGGAGTATATAGTTTTTGTTTGGTCAGACGTGTCCATAGGTGTGTCCATTTGGACAATATCCATTGACAAGTGGTTGCATGAGGGTTGCATGGAATCCGATTTGTCCATTGGAGATTGAGTGTTGAGAGCATACATGGAGTGATTAATGTCTAGGGTGTAGTTGTCATTAGCTTCTAGACTTAATTGTAACTTGTCATGTAAGTGTTCCGTGTGGCTATTGGTTGAATCCCTCTGCTGGACACGTGGTATAGCAGAGGTGGCCATGTTTCTTGGTTGTATCGAAAGTTCATTGTGAGAGGTAGAGGAAATGTTTTGTTGTGTCTCAGAAGTGTTTGTCAAAGTATTCATCACTTCATTCTCGTCTAACTCTTGAAGATGGTTGAATTTTATTATTGAGAAGGTGGGATTGCTGGGGAGTATTGGGGTTTTTTTACCAGTTAAATTCATAAAAGAGTTATTTGTTTTCTGATTTGTTAGGGGGTGTATTGTGGTGTTGATTAGAGGGTATGATTCTTCAGTTTCATTTGACCTATAAGAGAGCTTTTGAGTATGGAGGTACTTACTTGTAGCTGCTTCGAAAATTTTGACCTTTATACCTGTGTGTACCCCTAGGATACCTTGATTGGGGGGGGGGGGTGGTAGAAGTGGTATTTTGGCACTCCTTGTTACTGCTGATCGTGGTGTGCTTCCTTGTGTTTTTATTTTTGTTGAAAGTCACTATTTGCCACTGGTTTGTTGGGGAGGTAGGAGCTTTCAAAGGGTACTCCTCGTCTGGAGATGTTTGTGTAAACTTTGTGTGAGGATAGTGAGCATGTGTGTGTCCTATCCTTCCAAAAGCTTTACAAAGGATGTGCTCCCCTTCATAGATAATTTCTTGTTTGTAGTTGCCTATGAGTATGGAGGATTGAATTAGTTCCTCAAGTTGTATTTCAACACAGAGTCGTGCATATCTTCCTCGTAGTGCTGCACTTGTACAGGTATCGATCTTGAGAATTTTTCCTATGGTGTTGCCTATTTTATTAAGTATAATTACGTCATAGAATTCAGTGGAAACTGTTGAACGCGTATCCAGATGGCAGATCTTTCCTGGGTTGCATGATCTGCAACGAAGTTTGGATCCCATATCTTAAAGGATAGGAAGAATCCCTTAATAAACCAAGGGTCATTTTGAAGAGCTTTGGCCATATTCTCTTCTTTGTTGAATTTGATGATGAAATAATCGGAACCCGGGTCTACCAGAGGAATGTTTTCCGATGATTTTCATATTTCTTGTATTTTTATTTTTAGATATTGATGTTGTATACATTTTCCTAGTAGTTTAATGATCAGAGAATGTTTCCATGGTAGATACACTCTTTTTTACCCTCCTCTGTCAGTTGTATTGCTCTTATGCCTTCATACAAGTCATTTGATGTTTGGAGTATGAAATCCTCCTTTCCATCTTGTTCTTCCATTGCATGGTCCTTTCCCGGTACATCAATATGCATCATGAATTCTGATGCTCGTAGTTTATCTTTAAAAGATGTTTGTAGTCCTTCACTTGTGCCCTCAGCGATTGAAGAAGTGATAATGTTAATGGTGGATGTGGTAGCAATATCCGGTGGTTTAGGTGGTATTTGTTGGGTTGATGTTTCAGCTTCTTTTCCGATGGTATTCATGGTTATCTAGAATAGTAGATTATTTAAGAGATGGCCCTTTAGAATTATCTCTTTCCCTTGTCACAAAGGAAAACTTCTACTTTTGAAATTTATAAAATTATACTTTTATTTATATGTGAAATAAATTTACTTTAAACTTTTAATTTTATCGTTAACCGAATGGCTTATAACGACTTAATATACATACGAATTACTTTACAACAAGTTTCAATTTTTTTTTCTTCTAAAAATTATATAATCGACCAAATAAATTAGGATGGACAGAATACTATAAGAATAGTGTTTAATTGAAGGGTAAAAGGTCGTTCAATTTTATATAAATATTTTGGTCAATCAATTTTTTTATTTTGGGTCTACTGTTATCATGTTAGTTAACTTAATTTTTAGATATTCTGTTTATTCCCATATAACTTAATTTCTGTCAATTATATAGTTTTTGGATGACTTAATAGTGTTAACCTTAGGCTTAGATGAACAAAAATTATATCTTTGACATTTTGTGAACCACTTGATACTATTTGTGGATTCGCCTTGAACATAGAGGAAATGATAAGAAACTGTTTGAGGGACTGTTATTGTCAAAAAGCCCACAAAACAACAAATTTTCTACTGTAGATGGAATCTTTAGCACGAAATTAGATTGTTGTCCAAAATACCATCATTCATTTTATGTTATTTCACCGAAATAGAGTTAAATTAGACTTGGACCCTTTCCTTTTTGGGTGTACAAAGTTCTAAAGGTAGAAATTTGAAAATAAAAGTTACTGTAATTCTTCTTTCCTAAGTAAGTATTTAAAAAAGATTAGTGATGTAATTTTTTGCACAATCAAGTTTTTGAAAAGTCATCTTCAAATAGTTTGATTCGGCTAGCAACGTAAAAAAAAAAATAAAGATTTTTAAAATATATAATGTTAAATATGCCATAAGATTTTTGTAGCTATACATTTTATATAGGATAAAATTAAAAGTTTGAAGTTAACTGCTTTCGATTCTATATATATATATATATATATATACACTAGATGACATACCTGTGCGATGCACATGCCTAATTGTTTCTCCTTTTTCTTATTTTCTTATTTTTAATATTTTTAATTTATTGCTAATTACACACTTTATTCGTCTTTAGGAAAAGAAAAAAGAAAACAGACATTTGTGTAATAATGTATAGAATCACATTTACCTGTATTTTTTTTAATCTATTACGTTATGCGTATTTTAATTTTTATGAAATCGTATTACTATATCACTTTGTTATACTTGTCGAAGTCCGACACTTTATTATACAAAGATTATACAATACTTCAAGTACAATATAGAGTATTTCTACGTAGGTTCTACACATATCTATTTAAAAAAATAATTATGCACCACCAAACATAAAAATTGATGGTAAAAAATAATTGAAAAGTCAATTGAAAAATAATTCATGATGTATTTTTTTCATTATTTAAATTGAATATATATGCTTCTACTCTTTTGTATTTTCAATTGTGTTAATGTGTTGATTTTTCTTCTTATATTAATCAAAATTTGAATAATAAAACATATTTATTTTATTTTCAAATAGTTGACGATTTTGTTTTCCTGTGAAATAATAATCCTATTTTTTAGTTACCCAAAATTTTTACAAGAAATTTATATTTTATTCTAGTTCAATGACATACCTGAATAATTTACTAAAAACAAAATTATTTTTCAATCACTCTAAATACTAATCAAATTGATCTTAAAGAAGCATTACAATCGTTTTCTTGTTTCATTTTATATGATTGAGATACTCTAGGGTGTAATATAACTTTCTTTACTATAATTATTTGTCGAGATTTTTTTTAAATAGTAATTTAATATATATGTATTTTAAAATTTATATTATGTTGAATTCTTTATTTAATACACATGAAGTACCCAATTAACTTTAATCATAGAGGGAAACGTTCAATCCTGCATAATGATAATTCTTATGTTGCATAATATGTAATAAAAAATCTCAAATTAATTGTCTAATATTTTTCAGATTATTCTTACATAATTTTGTATAGAGGGAATCTTATAAACAATATTCAATATTCTATAATAAAAAAAAGAACTTGATACTATATTTTATTTTTAAATATTTTTTTCTAATTTTATAAAGTGTTCCAATTAAAATTTTAATTTAATAAGGACTTGTATAAATAATATCAATTGACACTAATATAAGAACACCCTAATAAAAATTTGTGTAATTTATTTCCACTTTTTTTTTTGTTAAAATATAGTCAATAAAAAAAACAAATGAAATAATATTTTTAAGGATATAATATAATTGCTATATATAAATGTATGTAGCCATTGTATATTTTTTATCAAATGAACGTTGAATTATAAAATTATCAAACGGATAATTTTTTTAATTAAAAGTACTAATTAGGAGAAAACAATAAAGTAAAAGTAGTCTGCATTTAAACAAATTGAAGAGTAACATTAATTAAGTAGTGCATTTAAAGGAAAAGATGGTTAAGGTTGAATGGGAAGTTGGTTCACAAGAATTCAATGGTTTGCATTATGTTATTTTTGGGTTTTTCCCTTATTACAAATCCAAAATCAATCTTTTAAGCCTATTGTACAAGCAAATAATGTGGTTATATTTTTAAATGACCATAATGTCATTGGTCAACCTCCTTCTCTTTTCTATATAATAGAAATATATATATATATATTATAAAGCAAGAAAGTTTGCTTTCTCATTTAGCTAAATGGCAAGTTCACTTATAGCAAGCCAAATTGCAATATTATTAAGAAGCCACATCGCAACCTTATTACATCAAAATTAAAATATATATTGTACAAAATATAATTTTCGGAAAACATATATCCAATTATCCTATTTGTGTCCGCTCTTTTATTGAAAATTTCCTTTACATGAAGTTAATTCTATAATTGTTTTAGGATTAATAAATTACAAAGTACTTGTCACGACCCAAACCCTGGTCGTAATGGCGCCCAACATGATGCTAGGCAAGCCCGGCCATATTATCCCTTAAACCAGCCAGTTATTAATCAAATTAAACTTAAACGGTAAATGATCATATCAGGTGATAAGCGAAATGTAAAGCATACAAAATACGGTCCCAACCATATCGTGGTGTCACGAGACTGAGCCTCTACAGAATAACATCCTAATACAAACAAGTCTAGGCAAATAGGTAATCAACAAGATGATAAAGAAGGAGAAAACAAGCTCTGCGGACGCTGGCAGCTACCTCGTAATCTCCGCAAAAGTAGACAATGATCGGCAGCTACAATGTCTCAACTGCTCTCGGGCACCTGTGGATCTGCACAGAAAGTGCAGGGGAGTGGGGTGAGTATATTTCAACTCAGTGAGTAACAATAATAAATAATAAACTGAAAGTAAGAACTCCTGTGCTATCACTTAACAGTTCTAAGGCAACCCTCACAGGTACGTCATCACTGTAGTAAGTACTCTGATCTCCAGTCCACATCTATCTCTACAAGATCCCACACCGATCAAACCCTCACTCGTACCCCTACGGTGTACGGCCATCTCAATATATGAAGACACATACCTATGTCTATAATGTATAAGTATTTAAGTAGGTAATATGATATGAATAAGTATAATGCTGCGGTGTGCAGCCCGCTCCAATACATATACCGCTGCGGCGCGCAGCCCGCTCCATTTAACGTCGACGGCGCTCACTGGGGGTGTATACGGACTTCGGAGGGGCTCCCTAGGCCCAAGCACTATAATACTGCGGCGTGCAGCACGATCCACACAAATATTACTGCGGCGTGCAGTCCGATCCAATATATATATGTATATATCTCTATACTGTTGCGGCGTGCAGCCCGATCCAATATTTATATGTATATATATATTTATACTGCTGCGGCGCGCAGCCCGATCCCATAATATACACCGGTGCTCACTGAGAATGTGTGCAGACTCAGACTCCGAAGGGGCTCCTATAGCCCAAGCGCAATAATACTGTGGCGTGCAGTCCGTCCCATATGTATATTACATGTATATTACTGCGGCGTGCAGTCCGATCCAATATATATACTGCTGCGGCGTGCAGCCCGATCCAATATAGGTGTATATATATATATAATACCTCATAATGGGTCCTCGACCCTATCCCAGCCAGTATATACTTGGACTCTCAGGCCCAATATAATATATCACAGTGGGTCCTTGACCCTGTCTCAGTCAATATAGACTTGGCCTTTCAGGCCCACTCAGCAGAACGGGAAATTCCACCCTAGATAAGCTTTCTCAATGTACATATCTAGTACTGGCTCATATTATGCTATACAGCTAGAGCTACGGCTGAGTGAATATTTCCAACACGATATAAGGGTCACCTAGCTCTATAGGTTCCCTAATGCTCTACAGGATCGGCACAAGGCCCCAAACATGGCTATTAGCCCCAATTGTACAGTTATAATCTCATTAACAATCATAAAACACAGTATTCTATTAGCCGGGAAGGACCAAGTCCAAGTCCCCAATCACAATGTCACCACGCTCGTCTCAAGACGTGTGTCTCATCTCAACATAGCACTGTGAAGTGCTAGTACGGGGTTTCAAACCCTCAGTACATTGTTTACTACTACCACTCACCTTGAACCGGTAGAAACTTCAATCCGCCTTGCGCTTGCCTCGCAAATCAATCTCCTCGGATGCCAAATCTGCTCAAAATCATAGAGAATGCATCAATATATGCTAATTTCATGCAATTCATTCGAAATAGCCCAAATTATATCAAAACCCACAAGTTGTTAAAATCCGACTTTTGGTGCGCTTCTCGAAAAATTATAAAAGTTATATATTCGGAACCCTCGTCTCAATGTCTAGGCATATCAAATTTACCAAATTCGGACTCCATTTGCCCGCTCAAATCGGTATTTTTCTATAGGGCTTAAACCCACATTTAATCCTCCATTTTCATAGAAATAATCCATGATTTTATGATAAAAGTGTGTAATTAAACCACGAAACTTACCTCCGACAATATCTCGATGATCTCCCAGCTATTTCCCGTCACTTTCTCACTCTAGAGCTCAATAATGGTGGAAAAATGACCCAAAATCGATTTTTTTATCAACTTACTGAATTTTTCGGAAATCACTGTTCACGGGTTACTGTTCATGCGCGTCGACACTGTTCACGGGTTACTGTTCATGCGCATCGACACTGTTCACGCGCGCGGTTACCGTTCACGCGTGGGAGTTACTATTCATACGCTGCAGAAAAATGCAGCAGCAATACAGAAATTACAGCACACAGCCATTTTCACTAAAATGGATCTAACTCCATCATACGAACACGGAATTCGACGATTCTTTTTCTTATGGCTCCGTAATTTCGATACGGATCCAGTGGTTCAAACAAAACTGAATTTGGATCTCATTTACTCAGTGCAACATCAATTTTGTTCGTTAAACAATTAACTCACATATCGCGTCAAAAACCTAATCGCGACTAGATGAAATTAAACCAAAATTTCCAGATCAGTCCTATAATTCATGATTTAAATTCTCGAAGGCTCGAAATCAAATTTGGATCTCTAGAACTAAAAATAGACCTTTGGATCATTGTATTTATGGTGAAAACGGCAAAAATCTTCCAAAAATGACCCGTTGGACATCCGAAACACACCCGAGACCCTCGAGACCTCAACCAAATATACAGACATGATCTATTACCTCATTCCAACTTGCTTGAATCATAAAATCACTATCATTAACATCAAAATCATCCGTTTTCAGCAAATTCAAGCTTAAGTTTAACTATAACTTTCAAAATTCTTATTCGATCAAAAACCCGACCAAACGACCTCAGAATGACCTGAAATTTTGCAGGCACATCCAAAATCACCTAATGGAGCTACTACAACTGTCGGAATTCCATTCCGACTCCCGGATCAAAATCTCACCTACCGTCCGGATTTTCGCCAAAATTCAACCTTAGCCAATTCAAGCCTATTTCTACATCGGACCTCCAAATTCAATTCCGATTGTTCCCCTAAGTCACAAATCACCTCCCGGAACTAACCGAATCATCAGAATCCGATTCTGAGCCCTCTAACTAAATAGTCAACTCCGGGTTGACTTTCCTTATTCAAGTTTCCTTCAAAAAGGCTATATGCCTCATTTTCAATCCAATTCACTCCTAACTCACCCGATAGACTCTAACACTGATATAAAAGCATAAAACATGTAATTACAACATAACGGGGTGGTAATTCCTGTGACGACGGGCAGGGTCGTTACGTTCTCCCCAACTTAAACAAACACTCGTCCTCGAGCGGACTCAGAGTTGTACTAGAAGCAACCCAATAGTTGAATGACCTTACCAAGTATATATTGAGGGTGATACCACTTCACCCTACATATCATAAGTCCGATAACACGATATAGCTGAAATTCCACAGACCATCTGAACCATAAACCACATTGCACTTTCCGAAATCATATACTAATTGCTAATCCCATGCCTATACTTAGGATACACTAGAATCCACTGCAATAAAGGATACTCGCCACTCCGGGTGAGATCATATGATGTATCAAACAACGCAATCACTCGAGACGATAGTCTCTAATCACAACAATTTCCCACGATAACCAAATACCAACTGAAAAACCTTTTTCATTAGCTAAAGTCTTATTCCAACACTTTCACATCATGCCCACGGCAACCGAACATGCGATATATTGAATCCATCTCTTAGTTCACCCATTCATGAATCCATTTCCCTTTTAACTGATACCACAATAGATTTTGGAGCCGAACCTCGATATTACCTTTCTAACCAGCTGAAATCACATATACTCACACTCATTATTGGCTCTAATGATCATTTCGATTATAACACACCGCACTGGTGATATGACACCTCAACACCGGCCTAAGCCACGATGAGCACAACACAGGCTCCAATAAGAAACGTCTGATCATACTCAAATCCTAACAACTAACTCAAACAAAAGAGCCGTAGCTCAATTCCTCTATACCATCATAACATAAAACTGAGATCTCGTCTTACATCATAGGAATAAAGTACCTAACTCCTTCTCGAAAGGACATAACATCACCTGGCCTTGCAACGACTCATGATTCTATCCAAACACTATTACTCATGGAGCACCTCAAGTCACCATGCTCAAAACGGTCAGCCACACACATATTTAGGTCTGAACTCAAGCAATCAATCACACCTATGGTGATACGATTAATATACGCTATCAAATCCTGAGAAGACACAACCGATGTGATATTCCCCGAGCGATACCCAATACGGACTATTTCCTCGGAAGCTAGGAAGTATTATATACAAGGTAACATATAGGAAACTATATTTTCCACATCACACTGTTGCGGCGTGCAACCCGTTCCAATAACATACCCGTGGCGACGTGCCACCCGATCTAGATACCATACCCGTGGCGGCGTGCCACCTAATCCTGATACCATACATGTGGCGGCGTGCCACCCGATCCAAATACTATACCTGTGGCGGCGTGCCACCCGATCCACGAATACATCTAGCAAGGAAAATGCACATCGAGTCAAGTTGATCATTGCAACAAACATATATATATATAGCCTCAAGCTCGGCCACATGAAACGCATCCGACAAAGTTCCTCAATACTGGAGTTGAATCAATGGTAGATACCTCTACACTGACATCCGCCACAAAGGCCCAACTGACAAAGTAATACCTACCAGCCGTCCGCTGGCCCTAGGGTACATCTACCCTACTGGAGCATGATCTGATGCACTCTGCCACGCAATTTGTGACATTTTTCTGACATAGTCCATATCACATTAGTCTAGACAATCTGGCTTATGACAACCAGTCTACAATCATATATCATTCAAATTCATCATATCAGGTAACAAAATAGCCACTAGGGCTTCCAATTTCTAATAATCATTAAACGGTGCCGATACAAACGATATACCACCACTGCAAAGGCAGATCACGAGAACTTCTAGTCTCCAACACATATATAACACATGAATCACTATGCCTGATTCCACACTCTACCGTACGAATACATAACACACATCAAACATCCATTCATACCACGTAAGTGTGACGACCCGGCCCGTCATCACGGGAATTACCACCCCGTTATGTTGAAATTGTATGTTTTATGCTTTTATATCAGTGTTAAAGTCTATCGGGTGAGTTAGGAGTGAATTGGATTGAAAATGAGGCATATAGCCTTTTTGAAGGAAACTTGAATAAGAAAAGTCAACCCGGAGTTGACTATTTGGTTAGAGGGCTCGGAATCGGATTCTGATGATTCGGTTAGTTCCGGGAGGTGATTTGTGACTTAGGGGAGCTATCGGAATTGAATTTGGAGGCCCGGTGTAGAAATAGGCTTGAATTGGCTAAGGTTGAATTTTGGCGAAATCCGAACGGTAGGTGAGATTTTGATCCAGGGGTCGGAATTAAATTCCGACAGTTGCAGTAGCTCCGTTAGGTGATTTTGGATGTGCCTGCAAAATTTCAGGTCATTCGGACGTCGTTTAGTCGGGTTTTTGATTGAATGCGTAATTCGGAAAGTTTTAAGGAATTTAGGCTTGAATCCGTGTGTAATTGGTGATTTTGATGTTTAGGATGGTGTTTTTATGATTAGAACAAGTTTGAAACGTGTTATGGGGTATGTTGGTGGTTTTCGTTGGGGTCCCGGGGGCCTCGGGTTGATTTCGGGGGTCCAAACGGACCATTTCTTCTATTTTTGAACTGCTGCTGGCTGCTGATTTTGTTGCAGACGGATGCTCTATGCGATCGCATTGGGTCATTGCGATCGCATAGAAGGATGGAAGTGAGCCCCAGAGTTGTTCTATGCGATCGCGTAATAGGAGATGCGATCGCATAGTTGTGGAACCTGGCACTCTGCGATCGCAGGGTCACTGGTGCGATCGCATAGGGTAAAATGATCCGGGGTGCCTAAGAAGCTTATCGTTCTATGCGATCGCGTGGTCAGTCTGCGGTCGCATAGTAGTAATTTGGAGCCTGGGTGAGATGTTCTATGCGATCGCGGAGAGGTAGTGCGATCGCATAGCCTTAATTATTTCGAGCTATCATTTGTTCTGCGCGATCGCAAGGATGGGATGCGATCGCATAGTGTAAACGGCCCAGGCAGTGAATTAAAAACCAGAAACATTTCACATACGGGTTCATTAACCCAAAACTCCATTTTTGAGTTCCAAGAGGAGAAATTGACGGGAGATTGCTGGGAAATCATCGGGGTTTCGTTGGAGGTAAGTTTTGTGGCTTAATTACATCATTTTAACATGAAATCCTTGGTTAATTCTCTCGTAAATGGGAGATTAGATGTGGGTTTTAACCCTAGGCCTAAATTGTAGAAAAATAAGGATTTGATGGGCAAATGGAGTCCGATTTTGGTAAAATTGATATGCTTAGACTCGTATTGAGATGAGGGTTCCGAATATGTGACTTTCGTAATTTTTCGAGAAACGTACCGAAAGTCGGGTTTTGACAACTTTGGGAATTTTGATGTAAATTGAGTTGTATTGATTGGGTGTCGTCCCATTGGCCTAATTTGTTGTATTTCTACTGTATTTCATTAGATTCTACGCGTGCGGAGCTTGATTCTCGTGGCAAGGGCATTGCGGAGTAGTCGTCGCGCCGTATTGAGGTGAGTAATAGATGTGGGTGATGACCAGCGGGTTCGAAACCCCGGTATACCACTTTGTGACGCCGTATAGCGGCGAGACATGCACACTCTTGAGAGTGCGGGGTCGATCATGAACTGGAGACTATATATTAGTCCGACCTGTTGATACCGTATTATTGGCTATTCTCGAGCCGTCGAACCTCCTTCTCGGATGGTTGCATATATATATATATATTGTGATAATGGCCACTCTTGAGCCGAGGAACCCCCTTCTTGGGCGGTTGAGTATACATGTGGGCCGTGAGCCACTTATTGGATCCCGCGAGGATCGTTATCATTGTCTTATCATATAGACATGCTAGTTTACTACTAGTCCGCAGACTATTTTTGTTATTATGCCAATTCCAATCTCCGGAACTTGACATTACTCTGTTTTCCAACCGAAAAATGATAAAAGAGTTTTCAAAAACTATTTTTGAGCCTGCGAGGCTGTATCTGCATATTAGCTGACTAGTAGTGGATCGGGCTGCGTGCCGCAGCGAGATATATGTTGGATCGGACTGCATGCCGCAGGAATATCTCTATGAGATGTGCTTGGGCTGTAGGAGCCCCTCCAGAGTCTGAACCCCCACAGTGAGCACGGGTACCCAAAATTGGAGTCGGGCTACGTGCCGTAGCGGTCATATCATGCATTGCATTGCATTTAGCTACATCTGCTAGCTGTTATGCTATTTATTGATATTTGTTGGTACAGGTACAGTGACTATTGATTCTATGACAGGGTAGCTGATTATAACTTTACATAGTGCTTTATTGCGGATTTCTTATCTGCGCTGTCTTACCCTTGTTTATTACCACTGAGTCTGGCAGTACTCATTTTACTCCCTGCACCTTGTGTGCAGATCCAGGTACCTCTCAGTAGACTTGATTCGGTAGCTACTCGGAGGCATTGTGCGGGATAGTCGAGGTAGCTGCAGCGTCCGCAGGACCTGACTCCCATTCTAGCCGTCATTTCTTATCTTGTTGTCTTTCTTTTCCGCACTGAGTTGTTGTAAACTTTATTACACTTATGTTCTTTAGAGGCTCATGACTCTTGACCCTTGGTCTATGGGAGTTATTGTATTATGGGACTTGGTTCCCTGTTTTCGTTATTTGTATCGCTATTGCTTCGTGATTTAATATGCTTAAATGGGCTAAAGAGAGCTTCTAGCTCCGTTAATGTTATTGATTGGTCAGGCTGGCTTAGCAATGTGCTCTGGGCGCCATCACGACCGGATTTGGGGTCGTGACAAGTTGGTATCACAGCCTAGGTTTACTAGGCCTCATGAGTCTTGAGCCGGTTAGTAGAGTCTTGTGGATCGGTACGGGGACGCCCGTACTTATCCTCGGGAGGCTGCGAACCTTTAGGAAAACTTCACTTTTCTTGAACTCCGTCGTGCGATCTTGTTGTTCCGAGAACAGAACTTCTATATTCTATTCTCCCGCGGATGGCGAGAACGCGAGCATCGGGACGAGGTGGACGACCTCCATTGCCACCGTTAGAGGCCGTGGGCACGGTCGTGCTAGAGTTAGAGGTAGGGCGGCCGAGGCGCATCGAGCTGACCCGCCTGTTGTACCGGTTCAGAGGAGCAGCCCCGGTGGTTGATGCTCCAGCGGTCCCGGTTCGGGGCCGGACTATATCTATTGCTATTCCTCGGTCTTCATGAGACTCTTGCTCGGATATTATCGGTGTGTTCCGGTTTGGCTCGGTAGTTTCGGCTACCACCACCGTAGCGACATCTCGGTCGGGGGTGGTCGACGGACCCTGCAGCTCGCACACCGACCCGGTTGTTCGGGGACTCGCAGACGCCGGAGGCGGTCCCCGCTCGGTGGTTGCACCGGTTATTCCTCCAGCCGCACCGAGCTCCAGCTCCAGAGCATATGGTTCGAAGTTATGCCCGAAGACGAGCAGCGTCGTCTTGAGAGATTTGGTAGACTTCGGCCACCCCATTTCGGTGGCGTTGAGGGCGAGGATGCCCAGGGTTTCTTGGATAAGTTTCAGAAGATGTTGTGTACGGCTGGTATTCTTGAGTCCAGCGCGGAGTTTCATTTACTACATTTCAGTTTACCGGTCCCGCATTTGATTGGTGGGAGGAGTTTGAGAGGCGTAGGCCTGCAAGAGCAGCACCTCTCACATGGCAGCAGTTCTCTACTCTCTTTCTAGAGAAATATGTACCTCGGTCTCGTCGCGAGGAGCTACGTCGCCGGTTCGAGTGGTTGATTCAGGGCGACATGTCTGTGACTCAGTATGAGCTTAGATTCACTCAGTTGGCTAGGCATGCCACATGGATGATCCCCACTAATAGGGAGAGGATCGGGAGGTTCATTGATGGCCTCAACTACTCTATCCATATTCTTATTACCAGCGAGCGAGTTCTGTCATCATCGTTTGAGCAGGTAGCTGATATGGCACGCTCCATTGAGGCGGATCGTCGCCGAGAGAGAGAGGAGCGGGAGGCCAAGAGGCCTCGTAGTTCTGGCAGTTTCAGTGGTGCTCCATCTAGAGGGCATTCCCGGCAGAGCAGAGGTCGCTCATCTAGACCTTCTCATTCAGGCCGCCCAGAGCAGAGCGGAGGTTCTTATGGTCGTGGTCGACAGGGATTTCAGCAGGGTCGGTCATCGCTTGGTGCCCTCCCAGCCCAGAGTGCAACACCTACTTCTCCAGCGGTGCATGTTATGAGTGTGGTGAGTTTGGCCACATGAGGAGACAGTGCCCTCGACTACGTAGGGCAGGACTCAGCAGAGGGATCAGCCCTCCTCTTCAGCACCATCTCAGTCTAGTAGAGGTGGAGGTCGGTCTTCTCGTGGACGCCCCAGGGGCGAGGAGAGATCTGGTGGAGGCCAGGCACGGTTCTATGCACTTCCCGACAGGCGTGATGCAGTTGCCTCCGATGCAGTGATTATAGGTATCATTTCTGTCTATCACAGAGATGCCTCTGTTCTATTTGATCCAGGGTCCACATATTCTTACGTGTCCTCTTATTTTGCACATTATTTGGGTACGACTCGTGGTAGTCTTGATTTGCCTGTTCATGTATCCACCCCCGTGGGTGATACGATCGTTGTGGATCATGTCTATAGATCCCTGTGTTATATCTATTGGGGGTCTGGAGACCCAGGCAGATTTGTTATTGTTGGGTATGGTGGACTTTGATGTTATATTGGGTATGGATTGGTTGTCTCCGTACCATGCTATATTGGACTGTCATGCTAAGACAGTTACGTTGGCCATTCCTGGTATTTCTCAGATTGAGTGGCGGGGTTCGACTGATTTCGTCCCTAGCCGCGTTATTTCATTCTTAAAAGCTCAGAAGATGGTTGAAAAAGGGTGTTTATCGTACTTAGATTTTGTGAGAGATGTGGGAGCTGAGTCTCCTAGCATTGATTCTGTACCTGTTGTGAGGGACTTCCCGGATGTATTCCCCTCGGACCTGCAGGGCATGCCGCCGGACAGGGATATTGATTTTGGCATTGACTTGGTGCCGGGCACTCAGCCCATATCCATTCCTCCTTATCGAATGGCACCAGCCGAGTTGAAAGAGCTAAAAGAGCAGCTTCAAGAGCTTCTGGATAAGGGTTTCATCCGTCCTAGTGTGTCTCCGTGGGGTGCACCGGTATTATTTGTTAAAAAGAAAGATGGTTCCATGCGGATGTGTATTGATTATAGGCAATTGAACAAAGTGACAGTGAAGAACAAGTACCCTCTACCGCGCATAGATGATTTGTTTGATCGGTTACAGGGTGCAAGGGTGTTTTCTAAGATTGATCTTCGTTCAGGCTATCATCAGCCAAAGATCAGGGACTCGGATATTATGAATACTGCATTCAGGACCCGATATGGTCATTATGAGTTTCTTGTGATGTCTTTTGGGCTGACCAACGCCCCAGCAGCATTTATGCATCTGATGAACAGTGTGTTCGGGCCTTATTTGGATTCATTTGTGATTGTGTTCATTGATGACATTCTAGTCTACTCCCGTAGTCGGGAGGAGCATGCTCAGCATTTGAGTATTGTGTTGCAGAGATTGAGGGAGGAGAAGCTATATGCTAAATTCTCCAAGTGCGAGTTTTGGCTCGAGTCCGTGGCATTTCTGGGACATGTGGTGTCTCGTGATGGTATTCAGGTTGATCAGAAAAAGATAGAGGCGGTGCAGAGTTGGCCTAGACCGTCCTCAGCTACAGAGATCAGGAGTTTTCTTGGCTTGGCGGGGTATTATCGCCGGTTTGTTCGGGGATTTTCATCCATTGCTTCTTCATTGACTAAATTGACCCAGAAGGGTGCACCATTCGTGTGGTCGGATGAGTGCGAGGAGAGCTTTCAGAAGCTCAAGACAGCTTTGACGGCAGCTCCAGTGTTAGTATTGCCATCAGCTTCAGGTTCATATACCGTTTATTGTGATGCCTCGAGAGTGGGGATAGGTTGTGTGTTGATGCAGGAAGGTAAGGTGATTGCTTATGCTTCTCGGCAGTTGAAGCCACATGAGAAGAACTATCCTGTTCATGATTTGGAGCTAGCCGCCATTGTTCATGCCTTGAAGATTTGGAGGCACTATTTGTACGGTGTGTCTTGTGAGGTGTATACCGACCATCGTAGTCTCCAACACTTGTTCAAACAGAAAGACCTTAATTTGAGACAGCGGAGATGGCTAGAGTTGCTGAAGGATTATGACATTACTATATTATATCATCCGGGGAAGGCCAATGTGGTGGCCGATGCTTTGAGCCGGAAGGCGGTCAGTATGGGGAGCTTGGCATATATTCCAGCCGAGGAGAGGCCGTTTGCTTATGATGTTCAGGCACTAGCCAATCGGCTAGTGAGGTTAGATATTTCGGAGCCCAGCAGGTATTGGCTTGTGTTGTATCTCGGTCATCTCTATATGATCGTATTCGTGAGCGCCAGTATGATGATCCACATTTAGCTGTCCTGAGGGACAGAGTTCAGCATGATGATGCTAGAGATGTCACCATTGATAGTGACGGCGTATTGAGGATGCAGGGCCGGATATGTGTGCCCAATGTTGATGGCCTTCGTGAGTTGATTCTGGAAGAGGCCCATAGCTCGCGGTATTCTATCCATCCAGGAGCCGCTAAGATGTATCAAGATTTGAAACAGCACTATTGGTGGAGAAAGATGAAAATGGACATTGTCGGACATGTAGCACGGTGCCTCAACTGTCAGCAGGTTAAGTACGAGCATCAAGAGGCCCGGTGGTGTATTTCAGCGCATTGCTATTCCCGAGTGGAAATGGGAGAGGATCACTATGGACTTTGTTACTGGACTCCCTCGGACGGCGAGGAAGTTTGATTCTGTATGGGTGATTGTGGATAGACTGACCAAGTCAGCTCACTTCATTCCAGTTAGTACTACCTACTCATCGGAGCGGTTGGCAGTGATCTTTATTCGAGAGATTGTTCGGTTGCATGGAGTCCCAGTGTCTATCATATCCGACAAGGGTACTCAGTTCACTTCTCAGTTTTGGAGAGCATTTCAGCGAGAGATGGGTACGCGGGTTGAGTTGAGTACAGCATTTCACCCCCAGACAGACGGACAGTCTGAGCGCACTATTCAGATCTTGGAGGATATGTTGCGAGCTTGTGTGATTGATTTTGGTGGTTCGTGGGATGAGTTCCTACCACTTGCCGAGTTTGCCTACAACAACAGTTATCAGTCGAGTATTCAGATGGCCCCGTATGAGGCATTGTATGGCAGGCGGTGTAGATCCCCGTGGGATGGTTTGAGCCTGGTGAGGTTAGATTGATAGGGACTGAGTTAGTCCAGGATGCTATGGATAGAGCAAAGTTGATCCAGGAGAGACTTCGTACAGCACAGTCTCGTCAGAAGAGTTATGCGGACCGTAGAGTTCGGGAGTTGTCTTTCATGGTTGGTGACAGAGTATTGTTGAAGATTTCACCTATGAAGGGTGTCATGAGGTTTGGGAAGAAAGGAAAGTTGAGTCCGAGGTACATTGGTCCTTTTGAGGTACTTAGGAGAGTTGGAGAGGTGGCATATGAGTTGGCCTTGCCGCCCAGCTTATCCAGCGTTCATCCAGTATTCCATGTGTCTATGCTCCGGAAGTACATTGGAGATCCGTCTCATGTATTAGATTTCAGCACCATCCAGCTTGATGGTGATCTATCCTATGATGTGGAGCCTATTGCTATTTTGGGTCGTCAGGTGAGAAAATTGAGGTCTAAGGAGATTGCATCAGTTAAGGTTCAGTGGAGAGGTCGACCCGTGGAGGAGGCCACTTGGGAGGTCGAGCGGGAGATGCGGAGCAGATATCCTCACTTGTTTGAGACTTCAGGTATGTTTCTTGACCCGCTCGAGGATGAGCGTTTGCTTAAGAGGGGGAGAATGTGACGACCCGGCCCGTCGTCACGGGAATTACCACCCCGTTATGTTGAAATTGTATGTTTTATGCTTTTATATCGGTGTTAAAGTCTATCGGGTGAGTTAGGAGTGAATTGGATTGAAAATGAGGCATATAGCCTTTGTGAATGAAACTTGAATAAGGAAAATCAACCCGGAGTTGACTATTTGGTTAGAGGGCTCGAAATCGGATTCGATGATTCGGTTAGTTCCGGGAGGTGATTTGTGACTTAGGGGAGCGATCGGAATTGAATTTGGAGGCCCGGTGTAGAAATAGGCTTGAATTGGCTAAGGTTGAATTTTGGCGAAATCCGAACGGTAGGTGAGATTTTGATCCAAGGGTCGGAATGAAATTCCGACAGTTGCAGTAGCTCCGTTAGGTGATTTTGGATGTGCCTCTGCAAAATTTCAGGTCATTCGGACGTCGTTTGGTCGGATTTTTGATTGAATGCGTAATTCGGAAAGTTTTAAGGAATTTAGGCTTGAATCCGTGTGTAATTGGTGATTTTGATGTTTAGGATGGTGTTTTTATGATTAGAACAAGTTTGAAACGTGTTATGGGGTATGTTGGTGGTTTTCGTTGGGGTCCCGGGGGCCTCGGGTTGATTTCGGGGGTCCAAACGGACCATTTCTTCTATTTTTGAACTGCTGTTGGCTGCTGATTTTGTTGCAGACGGATGCTCTATGCGATCGCATTGGGTCATTGCGATCGCATAGAAGGATGGAAGTGAGCCCCAGAGTTTTTCTATGCGATCGCGTAATAGGAGATGCGATCGCATAGGTATGGAACCTGGCACTCTGCGATCGCAGGGTAACTTGTGCGATCGCATAGGGTAAAATGATCCGGGGTGCCTAAGAAGCTTATTGTTCTATGCGATCGCGTGGTCAGTTTGCGATCGCATAGTAGTAATTTGGAGCCTGGGTGAGATGTTCTATGCGATCGCGGAGAGGTAGTGCGATCGCATAGCCTTAATTATTTCGAGCTATCATTTGTTCTACGCGATCGCAAGGATGGGATGCGATCGCATAGTGTAAACGGCCCAGGCAGTGAATTAAAAACCAGAAACATTTCACATACGGGTTCATTAACCCAAAACTCCATTTTTGAGTTCCAAGAGGAGAAATTGACGGGAGATTGCTGGGAAATCATCGGGGTTTCGTTGGAGGTAAGTTTTGTGGCTTAATTACATCATTTTAACATGAAATCCTTGGTTAATTCTCTGTAAATGGGAGATTAGATGTGGGTTTTAACCCTAGGCCTAAATTGTAGAAAAACAAGGATTTGAGTGGGCAAATGGAGTCCGATTTTGGTAAAATTGATATGCTTAGACTCGTATTGAGATGAGGGTTCCGAATATGTGACTTTCGTAATTTTTCGAGAAACGTACCAAAAGTCGGGTTTTGACAACTTTGGGAATTTTGATGTAAATTGAGTTGTATTGATTGGGTGTCGTCCCATTGGCCTAATTTGTTGTATTTCTACCGTATTTGATCAGATTCTACGCGTGCGGAGCTTGATTCTCGTGGCAAGGGCATTGCGGAGTAGTCGTCGCACCGTATTGAGGTGAGTAATAGATGTGGGTGATGACCAGCGGGTTCGAAACCCCGGTATACCACTTTGTGACGCTGTATAGCGGCGAGACACGCACACTCTTGAGAGTGCGGGGTCGATCATGAACTGGAGACTATATATTAGTCCGACCTGTCGATACTGTATTATTGGCTATTCTAGAGCCGTCGAACCTCCTTCTCGGATGGTTGCATATATATATATATTGTGATAACGGCCACTCTTGAGCAGAGGAACCCCCTTCTTGGGCGGTTGAGTATACATGTGGGCCGTGAGCCACTTATTGGATCCCGCGAGGATCGTTATCATTGTCTTATCATATAGACATGCTAGTTTACTACTAGTCCGCAGCTATTTTTGTTATTATGCCAATTCCAATCTCTGGAACTTGACATTACTGTTTTCCAATTGAAAAATGATAAAAGAGTTTTCAAAAACTATTTTTGAGCCTGCGAGGCTGTATCTGCATATTAGCTGACTAGTAGTGGATCGGGCTGCGCGCCGCAGCGAGATATATGTTGGATCGGACCGCACGCCGCAGGAATATCTCTATGAGATGTGCTTGGGCTGTAGGAGCCCCTCCGGAGTCTGAACCCCCACAGTGAGCACGGGTACCCAAAATTGGAGTCGGGCTACGCGCCGTAGCGGTCATATCATGCATTGCATTGCATTTAGCTACATCTCCTAGCTGTTATGCTATTTATTGGTAATTGTTGGTACAGGTACAGTGAAGATTGATTCTATGACAGGGTAGCTGATTATAGCTTTACATAGTGCTTTATTGCGGATTTCTTATCTGCGTTGTCTTACCCTTGTTTATTACCACCGAGTCTGGCAGTACTCATTTTACTCCCTGCACCTTGTGTGCAGATCCAGGTACCTCTCAGCAGTGATCCAGTAGCTACTCGGAGGCATTGTGCGGGATAGTCGAGGTAGCTGCAGCGTCCGCAGGACCTGACTCCCATTCTAGCCGTCATTTCTTATGTTGTTGTCTTTCTTTTCCGCACTGAGTTGTTGTAAACTTTATTACACTTATGTTCTTTAGAGGCTCATGACTCTTGACCCTTGGTCTATGGGAGTTATTGTATTATGGGACTTGGTTCCCTGTTTTCGTTATTTGTATCGCTATTGCTTCGTGATTTAATATGCTTAAATGGGCTAAAGAGAGCTTCTAGCTCCGTTAATGTTATTGATTGGTCAGGCTGGCTTAGCAATGTGCTGGGCGCCATCACGACCAGATTTGGGGTTGTGACAAGTTGGTATCAGAGATTTTCCTATGCCATCAACAACTCAATCATCACTGTCAATCCAACAGGAGGATACCACACACCACTAGATTTTATTAGTTTATATTACCTGGCCCTTTTTGACCATATACTCTGCCGAATTACTAGAATGGCAGTACTATTTTCCTTAATCACCACGAAGATTGATTCTTAAATCACCTGCAGCTGTCTGCGCTGCTCAATAATTTTATTGATTTCCCATATATTATGAACTGACCTCAAAACCTTGAATATGCCATTATCAACTTTCCATAACACATCGCGTATACCATACAACACTAAGATAACATGGAAATTCATATTCCTTTCCTACGCCGCAAACATCGACGCACACAAATAGACAAGGACTTTCATGATCCCATATAGAGAAAACTCATTACTTCAACCACATACCAGGAATTAATCGTATTCCTTTTCATACCATTCTGGTTTATTGACAAATTGTTCCATTTACCCAGTTTCATTTCTGATTCATCTTTAATTTCATATCAGTCTTTACTGTAGCACGACAATGCCTCAACCCTTTTTATCACACAAGACTCGTACACAAGACCACATGGTCTAAGGCTCACGGGCCGCTGAATACTCTCTCAAATGTTTCCCCGAGTACCACCTTCTACAATACTTTATTTTGAAGAACTTCCAGCGATTTTTTTTTTTTTTTTTTTGAATTTGTTATCATTAATTTCCAATACGGATACATAGAATCCCATCATTCACATGATATAACACAAGCCTTGATCTTTTTTGACGAAACCGCCATCTTTAGCCACATACACAATCTTAAGGCACCTGATTGTTACAAGCAAAATCTTGAACACTGCAAAATCATTCTCGGGCATCATTCACCCTTATTTAGCTGTAATTCAACTGTCCTATTGAGTAGAACCACTCGTGTTTTGTTAGAACTCTGACATCGCAGAACATGATTACTTACAGGTATAATTCGCTATCTTTCTTTTCTATACACCAAACATTCCTTACCAACAATAGTTCAAAACATCCTAGTATTTCTTCACATCTACGAAGCACCATAACCTTGTCAGAATTTTCCCAACATACTTAAAGACAGTGCCCACATAGCGTACAACCGTGCAATTAGTTATTTAATAGCAACCTCCCCAACTTAGCTCGAAGCCATTCATCAAAGCACTTTTAACCACTAATATCATTACTATTCAAGTGATGCCGAAATGTTACAATGAGATTAAACTCAAGTCATTTACAAGTCTTGACAGAGACTCGAATCATCAGAGACCTTAACCGTTCTGCAATTCTTGCATTTATACACACACCACCAATAAGCCCACTCTCTTTAGGTGACAGAAATCTTTCTAAGTCCCAAATTTTCCAAAAATTTTGGCAGAGTTTCCTTTGTAATTTGGCCTATCCACCTGCCAGAGAATCGCCAAAATCATCCTAACAATACATCCGCAACTCGACAAGACATCACAATGTATATCAAAAACATAAATCTCAATACTACACAATTATATCATCAGCATTAGTACATGAACATGCGCTGCACCTGCTCAAATCATAACACATATACCTTTCACAATGATACACCTAGCACAACCAATTCAGTTTTCTTGAGTTTGAACTCATACTACCAGACGTAGCGCACTTTACATTTCCGCTAATAGGCAATGAACATATTTCTCACGCCCATAGCTAGTGCTACATATCAAATCACAATAAGAACCGAATACCTTACAGCTCTCCCATTATCAAACTGCAATTTTCACAATTAAGATCAATACCGATCGTATGAACTTCATAATACCGACTCGTGAAATTAGCACCTTGGTGCTCAAGCCATAGACAAGGATTTGGCCTCAAGTCCTCCAGACATGCCCGACATGAACTCATAGAGATTATATCTCGTCCCTCGATTAGGGAATCATAAGCCATCAAGGCAAATTTATCACTAAGCACTCGAGTGCGCACATCAACGTGCAGGAGGAATTTCAAGAATTACATCTCAAGTTGAATCAAACACGCACGATAAGAATTCCAAGAATTTGAAACTTTCCTAAAGGTTTGCAGCCTCCCGAGGATAAGTACAGGCGTCCCCGTACCGATCCACGAGACTCTACCAACCGGCTCATGACTCGCAAGACATGTTAACCTAGGCTCTGATACCAACTTGTCACGACCCCAAACCCCGGTCGTGATGGCGCCCAACATGATGCTAGGCAAGCCCGACCATATTATCCCTTAAACCAGCCAATTATTAATCAAATTAAACTTAAATAGTAAATGATCATATCAGGTGATAAGCGAAATGTAAAGCATACAAGATACGGTCCCAACCATATCGTGGTGTCACGAGACTGAGCCTTTACAGAATAACATCCTAATACAAACAAGTCTAGGCAAATAGGTAATCAACAAGATGATAAAGAAGGAGAAAACAAGCTCTGCGGACGCTGGCAGCTACCTCGTAATCTCCGCAAAAGTAGACAATGATCGGCAGCTACAATGTCTCAACTGCTCTCGGGCACCTGTGGATCTGCACAGAAAGTGCAGGGGAGTGGGGTGAGTATATTTCAACTCAGTGAGTAACAATAATAAACAATAACTGAAAGTAAGAACTCATGTGCTATCACTAAACAGTTCTAAGGCAACCCTCACAGGTACGTCATCACTATAGTAAGTACTCTGATCTCCAGTCCACATCTATCTCTACAAGATCCCACACCGATCAAACCCTCACTCGTACCCCTACGGTGTACGGCCATCTCAATATATGAAGACACATACCTATGTCTATAATGTATACGTATTTAAGTAGGTAATATGATATGAATAAGTATAATGCTGCGGCGTGCAGCCCGCTCCAATACATATACCGCTGCGGCACGCATCCCGCTCCATTTAACGTCGACGGCGCTCACTGGGGTGTATACAGACTTCGGAAGGGCTCCCTAGGCCCAAGCATTATAATACTGCGGCGTGCAGCCCGATCCACACATGTATTACTGCGGCGTGCAATCCGATCCAATATATATATATATATATATATATATATATATATATATATATATATATATATATATATATATATATATATATATATATATATATATACTGCTGCGGCGTGCAGCCCGATCCCATAATATACACCAGTGCTCACTGAGAATGTGTGCAGACTCAGACTCCGAAGGGGCTCCTACAGCCCAAGCGCAATAATACTGCGGCGTGCGGTCCGTCCCACATGTATATTACATGTATATTACTGCGGCGTGCAGTCCGATCCAATATATATACTGCTGCAGCGTGCAGCCCGATCCAATATAGGTATATATATATATAATACCTCATAATGGGTCCTCGACCCTATCCAAGCCAGTATATACTTGGACTCTCAGGCCCAATATAATATATCACAGTGGGTCCTGGACCCTGTCTCAGTCAATATAGACTTGGCCTTTCAGGCCCACTCACCTAGAACGGGAAATTCCACCCTAGATAAGCTTTCTCAATGTACACATCTAGTACTGGCTCATATTATGCTATACAGCTAGAGCTACGGCTGAGTGAATATTTCCAACACGATATAAGGGTCACCTAGCTCTATAGGTTCCCTAATGCTCTACAGATCGGCACAAGGCCCCAAACATGGCTATTAGCCCCAATTGTACAGTTATAATCTCATTAACAGTCATAAAACACAGTATTCTATTAGCCGGGAAGGACCAAGTCCAAGTCCCCAATCACAATGTCACCACGCTCGTCTCAAGACGTGTGTCTCATCTCAACATAGCACTGTGAAGTGCTAGTACGGGGTTTCAAACCCTCAGTACATTGTTTACTACTACAACCCACCTTGAACCGGTAGAAACTTCAATCCGCCTTGCGCTTGCCTCGCAAATCAATCTCCTCGGATGCCAAATCTGCTCAAAATCATAGAGAATGCATCAATATATGCTAATTTCACGCAATTCATTAGAAATAGCCCAAATTATATCAAAACCCACAAGTTGTTAAAACCCGACTTTTGGTGCGTTTCTCGAAAAATTATAAAAGTTATATATTCGGAACCCTCGTCTCAATACGAGTCTAGGCATATCAAATTTACCAAATTCGGACTCCATTTGCCCGCTCAAATCGGTATTTTTCTATAGGGCTTAAACCCACATTTAATCCTCCATTTTCATAGAAATAATCCATGATTTCATGATAAAAGTGTGTAATTAAACCACGAAACTTACCTCCGACAATATCTCGATGATCTCCCAGCTATTTCCCGTCACTTTCTCACTCTAATGCTCAACAATGGTGGAAAAATGACCCAAAATCGATTTTTTTATCAACTTACTGAATTTTTCGGAAATCACTGTTCACGGGGTTACTGTTCATGCGCGTCGACACTGTTCACCCGCGTGGTTACTGTTCACGCGCGGGAGTTACTATTCATACGCTGCAGAAAAATGCAGCAGCAATACAGAAATTGCAGCACACAACCATTTTCACTAAAATGGCTCTAACTCCATCATACGAACTCGGAATTCGACGATTCTTTTTCTTATGGCTCCGTAATTTCGATACGGATCTAGTGGTTCAAACAAAACTGAATTTGGATCTCATTTACTCAGTGCAACATCAATTTTGCTCGTTAAACAATTAACTCGCATATCGCGTCAAAAACCTAATCGCGACTAGATGAAATTAAACCAAAATTTCTAGATCAATCCTATAATTCATGATTTAAATTCTCGAAGTCTCGAAATCAAATTTGGATCTCTAGAACTAAAAATAGACCTTTGGATCATTATATTTATGCTGAAAACGGCAAAAATCTTCCAAAAATGACCCGTTGGACATCCGAAACACACCCGAGACCCTCGAGACCTCAACCAAATATACAGACATGATCTATTACCTCATTCCAACTTGCTTGAATCATAAAATCACTATCATTAACATCAAAATCATCCGTTTTCAGCAAATTCAAGCTTAAGTTTAACTATAACTTTCAAAATTCTTATTCGATCAAAAACCCGACCAAACGACCTCCGAATGACCTGAAATTTTGCAGGCACATCCAAAATCACCTAACGGAGCTACTGCAACTGTCAGAATTCCATTCCGACTTCCGGATCAAAATCTCACCTACCATCCGGATTTTCGCCAAAATTCAACCTTAGCCAATTCAAGCCTATTTCTACATCGGACCTCCAAATTCAATTCCGATTGTTCCCCTAAGTCGCAAATCACCTCCCGGAACTGACCGAATCATCAGAATCCGATTCTGAGCCCTCTAACTAAATAGTCAACTCCGGGTTGACTTTCCTTATTCAAGTTTCCTTCAAAAAGGCTATATGCCTCATTTTCAATCCAATTCACTCCTAATTCACCCGATAGACTCTAACACTGATATAAAAGCATAAAACATGTAATTACAACATAACGGGGTGGTAATTCCCGTGACGACGGGCCGGGTCGTTACAGTACTTAAGAATGAAGAAACACCAAAACCTAAACAAAAGCACCGTACATATATTTTCTATACCTACTTATTGCTATCTCTTCCTAAAACTATTCTCAAATTATATATATATATATATATATATATATATATATATATATATATATATATATATATATATATATATATATATATATATATATATATATATATATATATATATATATATATATATATATATATATATATATATGGCAAATTACTCTAAAGCCACTTGACAATTTAAAATAATATTTGTAATAACATTCACTTTAAATTAAAAGTAAGGTTTTTTTTAATTTAAAATAAAAAAAATAGTAAATAAGATTCTTTTGAATTTGAACAGGAAGAGGGTGAATAGTTTTTCTAATGATATAGTCTACTGCTCTATAATTAAATTTAAAGGTAAAAACAAAACCTCCATCTTGATATTGACTAACTATAAAGAAAAAGATGGAGTGTCACGATCCAAAATCCATTAAGGATTGTGATGGTGCCGGATACCGCTGTCAGGAAAGACAACTAAAATACTTAATTTCCAATTTTAACAATTTTGAAAACCAACATTTTCCTTCAATTTTCCTGGTAAAAAACAAATCTTTGCAATGTAAATAAAAGAGTATTTGGAAGTAAATAAAAGATACCCAATAATCATCCCATAACCCGATGTCACAAGTGCATGAGCAATTTCTATGAAAATAAATACAGATAACAGAAAGAGACTTCTCCGATGAGGCTTCATTTGAGTTTTGGTGGGTAAGAGGGTGGTCTGGGGCTTGGTTTAGTGATTTGAGGTGGGGAGTTGTTCTTGGATGCTCGCTGGAGTAGGGTTCCGGCAAGCCTTTTTGCTATATTCGACGGGTTCTGGTAAGATTCGAGATGAGCCACCTATATGAGGTGAAAGATCTCCTCAAGGTGATCTTATGGTGTTAAGCTCGAAGACTGGTTCATAGGTTTTGAGGTCGCCGCCAAGGGTTCCGGCGACCGGAGTTTCAAGAAAAGAGGGGATCTTTGGTTTACTGGTGTTTTATGGTGGTTGTAGTGTTTGGTGAATATGGGTGAAGTATTTTGGTGGCTGCTTGAGCCGGAGACGATGGTGGTTTCAGGCCAGTCCGGCCAGTCTCCATGGGAGACTAATGAAGAAAGAGATAGAAGGGGAGGCAGCTAGGGTTTACAGATGTGTATATGTGTATGTTAGTATAGGTGTTTTGACCGGAGATGAGCATATTTATACTCCCTTCATCTCGTGTAATCCCGGCCTTTGGATCAACCAAGATCAATAGCCAGGATCTTTTCTTTTAAAATGGCGCCGTTTTATTAAGTAGGAGGCTGCTTTACATCCGTTAGATGTTTAAGTTTGAACGGCCAGGATTATTTCATTATACTGTGTCGTTTAGTTATTAACGAGATTCAATGCCATCCGTCTGATCATTCTTTTGGACGGCCCAGATTAGTCTCAAACACGGTGTCGTTTAATTTTTTAATGACGCCGCCTTATCTCATCCGTTGGATTGATTTTATCAACGGCTAAGATTTAAATGCCTTATATGCCGTCGTTTGGTTAAAGGCTTAGGCAGACTGGGCTGGTCTCTTAGGCCAAATGCGTTTGGGCTCATTAGATGTATATGTATTTCGTTATTTATAGCCCAAATTATATATTTGTATTTTTTGTGTTGTATTTTAATTATTTCTTGGTATTTTCTTTTGTTTTTTCTTTTGTATTTTCTTTTGTATTTTCTTTTGTATTTTCTTTTTCTCTTTTTGTATTTGTTTTCAATTGTTATACTTCTTTTATTTCCTATTTTTTTCTGATTTTTCTGGTATTTTATGATATTTTTGCCACTTTGTTTTGTTTTTCCTGTATTTTGTATTTTTTGTTGATTTTTCTAAATTTTCATATTTTTATTTGTGATATTTTCTAATTGATTCCGTTTGTAGTTTTTAATTTCACATTTATTTTAAAAACAAACACACAAGTATCACACAATTACACACCAAAACTATTTTTTGTATTTATTTACATATTTATTATTGGAATTTATTTGCTTAGGGCAAAAATCACTTGCTCACAAGTACAGGGCGACATGTTAGTGACCCAGTATGAGCTGTGGTATACTCAGTTGGTTAGGCATGCTATTTGGATGATCCCGACAGATCGGGAGAGGATCCGGAGGTTCATTGATGGCCTCAACTATTCTATTCGCATTCTGATGACCAGAGAGAGAGTATTATCATCATCTTTTGAGAAGGTTGTGGATATGGCACGGTCTATTGAGGTGGATCGTCGCCGTGAGCGGGAGGAGCAGGAGGCCAAGAGGCCTCGAGGTTCTGGTAGATTTTGCGGTGCTCCATCTAGAGGGAAATTTCAGCAAGGCAGAGGTCACTCATCTAGACCTTCTCAGTCAGGCCGCCCTGAGCATAGCGGAGCTTCTTCTTCTGGTCGTGGCCGCGAGGGTTTCCAGCAGGGCCAGTCTTCACTTAGTGCCCTCCCAGCTCAGGTTACAACACCTACTTCTTCAGACCAGGGTTCGTCTGCGGTGAGGGGTTCCCTTCAGTCCCCTTCTCCAGCACCAGGTAGTTGTTTTGAGTGTGGCGAGTTTGGCCACATGAGGAGGCAGTGCCCTCGACTTCGTAGGGACAAATCTCAGCAGAGGGATCAGCCCTCCTCTTCAGCACCATCTCAGGCTAGTAGAGGTGGAGGTTAGTCTTCTCGAGGTCGCCCCAGAGGTGAGGAGTGATCTAGTGGGGGCCAGGCATGATTCTATGCACCCCTGACATGCGTGATGCAATTACCTCCGATTCAGTGATTACAGGTATCATTTCTGCCTGTCACAGAGATGCCTCTATTTTATTTGATCTCGGGTCCACATATCCGTACGTATCTTCTTATTTTGCACATCATTTGGGTGCGACCCGTGGTATTCTTGATTTGCATGTTCATGTATCCACCCCAGTGGGTGATACGATTATTGTGGATCATGTTTATAGATCCTGTGTTATTTCTACTGGGGGTCTGGAGACCCAAATGGATCTGTTATTGTTAGGGATGGTGGATTTCGATATGATATTTGGCATGGACTGGCTGTCTCCGTGCCATGCTATATTGGACTGTCATGCCAAGATAGTTACATTGGCTATTCATGGTATTCCTCGGATTTAGTGGCGGGGTTCGACTGATTACGTCCCTAGCCATGTAATTTCATTCTTAAAGGCTCAGAGAAGGGTTGAAAAAGGGTGTGTCACACCTCTTTTTTCTGCTAACCTGCGAGGGCGCAAATGAGTTTTTCCAATTAAAGGACAATCGAAATGGGATTTATTTATTTAATTCAGAGTCGCCACTTAGGAGGTTTATGGTGTCCCAAGTCACCGGTTGAATCCCGAATCGAGGAAAAGATTGACTCTGTTAAATAGTCCGCGCACCAGAAATCCGAATAAGGAATTCTGTTAACCCAGGAGAAGGTGTTAGGCATTCCCGAGTTCCGTGGTTCTAGCACGGTCGCTCAACTGTTATATTCGGCTTGATTATTTGATTTTTAACAATTATGAACTAATGCGCAAATTTTACTCTTGACTTCTATTATTATTATTATTATTGTTATTATTATTATTATTATTATTATTATTATTATTATTATTATTATTATTATTATTATTATTATTATTTTAACAAAGGATTGCAACGTTGTGAAAATGTAACGACCCGGCTTGTCGTTACGGGAATTACCACCCCGTTACCTTGCATTTACATATATTATGCTTTTAAATCAGTATTAGAATATATCGGGTGAGTTAGGAGTGATTTGGATTGAAAATGAAACAAATAGCATGTTTAAAGAAAGTTTGAATATGAGAAGTCAACCAAGAGTTGACTATTGAGTTAGAGTGCTCGGAACCGGATTCTGATAATTCGACTAGTTCCGGGGGATCATTTATGACTTAGGAGAGCAATCGGAATTGAAGTCGGAGGTCCGGTGTAGTTTTAGGCTTGAATTGGCGAATGTTGAATTTTGGCGAAAACCGGATGGTAGGTGATAGTTTGATCCGGGGGTCGGAATGGAATTTCGACAATTTCTGTAGCTTCGTTATGTGATTTTGGATGTGTCTGCAAATTTTCAGGTCATTCGGACATCGTTTGATCGGGTTTTGGATTGAATGTTAGTTTGGAAAGTTTTGAAGAAACTTAGGCTTGAATTCGTGAATAAATGGAGATTTTGATGTTTAGTATGGTGTTTTTATGATTGGAACAAGTCCGTATCATGTTTTGGAGTGCGTTGGTGGTTTTTGTTGGGGTCCCGGGGGCCTCGGGATGATTTCGGACCATCAACCGGGCATTTGTACTTGGCAAAAATCTGCAGAAAAACTGCAGGTTCTGCCCAGGCCCTTAAGCCTTCGCGTTCGCGTGACAAGTTTAGCGTTCGCGAAGGCCAAGCCTTTCAGTGAATCGCGTTCGCGGGAGGGGAGACGCGTTCGCGTAGGCCAGGGATGTTGAGCATCGCGAACGCGTTGCTTGGGTCGCGTTCGCGTAGGGTTGTGGGTGTTGTGCATCGCGTTCGCGGGAGGTGTATCGCGAATGCGTAGAAGAAATCTGGGCAGCTGGGAGTTTGAACATCGCGAACGCGTGGTTGGCGTCGCGTTCGCGAAGGGTAACTGGAATTGAGCATCGCGAACGCGTGGTAAGCGTCGCGTTCACGAAGAGTAAGGCGGAGCTGTTCATCGCGAACGCGTGGGGGCTCACGCGAACGCGAAGAACAAAAGTCTCTGGCAGTGAATAAAATCCAGAAGCAGAGGGGTTACGGGTTTACACCCCCAAAACATAATTTTGAGCCCTAGAGAGAAGAAAACTCGAGGAAATCACTGAGAAGTCATCGGGTATTCATCGGAGGAAAGATTCTTGACTCAAAAACATCATTTTATGGTAGTATTAACATCAATCTTCATGAAATTGGGTTGAAATCTTGAAGAAATGTGGCCTAAATATTGAAAACGGGATTTTTGGATTTGGAAGGCCATTTGAACTCCGATTTCGATAAATTTTATATGCACGGACTCGTGGTGAGACAAGAAACGCGTTGGTGCTAATTTCGAAATTTTCCGAGCAGTGAGGCCCGGGGTCGGGTTTTACCAACTTAGTGTAATTATGTGAATTTCATGTAAATTGAAGTGGGTTATGGTTCTTTGACCCGTATTTGATATAATTATTGTTATTTGACTAGATTCTACACACGAGGCAACGAAATTCAAAGGAAAAAGCATCGCGGACGAGTCTACGACCGGCTAGAGGTGAGTAGTTTGTGTATATAGTAGCCTGAGGGTTCGTAACCCCGGCTTAGCACATTGTGACGCTAGTAGGGCGTGGCTCGCACACCGTGGCAGGTGCGGGATTGATTGTGACTGGGGATTGAGACTTGGTCCATCCCGGAAATGAATAATATGTTGTTAGTGTTGGAAATACACTGTATTTGCTATATTTGTGGGCTGTAAGCCTTGTTTGGGGCCTTGTGCCGAGCTGTAGCGTCCTTAGAGGACAATAATTATGTGATAGCTATAATTGCCTAAATCACTGATCTCAGTCCTGGAAGTTGAAATCACACTTTTGAAATGCTAAGTCACCAGCTTTTACAAATTTAATAAAGTTAAAGTATTTTTCATAAATTATGAATTGAGAACTGGAATTACGGAAAATGAAATGTTTTGTGCACGCCGCAGTGGTTGATATGAGGATCGGGCTGCACGCCGCAGCAGTATTGCGCTTGGGCGGTAGGAGCCCCTCCGGAGTCTGTACACACCCCCGGTGAGCGCCGTCGACGTTAAATTGGATCGGGCTACACGCCGTAGCGGTTATGTGCATTGCATTGCATCTATATTTGTTGAATTACTCTGTGGTAGCTGTATTGTATTGTTGTTGCTAGTTCGTAGGAGAATCGGACTGTAGTGTAGCTTCATATTGTGGTATTTTGTGGATTTCTTACTCTCAGCTACTTATATATATTTGTTACTCACTGAGTACTTAGTACTCACCCCTACTCCCTGCACCTTTGTGTGCAGACTCAGGTACTCAAGAGCAGTAGACGGGAAATTCCAGCGGTTGTAGTGTCATATCGGGTTGCTGAGGTAGTTGCCTACGTTCGCAGAACCTAGCTTCTCCTCTCATTCCAGTTGTTATTTTATATTTTGTATTCAGACTTGAGTACTTCTATATCGTACTCTCTATTTCCTGTTGGGTTTTGTTAGAGGCTCTAGACTTGTGACTCCGGATCTTTGGGAGTGTCAGTACTTTTGTTCATTATTATTATTATTATTGGAGTTCTTAAACTCGTATATTCTTCTTGGGTTGTCCATTTGGGGACTGGTATTGTGTGATAATTAAATTGTTGGTCTGGCTGGCCTAGCTTGATTGTTGGGCGCCATCACGACCGGATATCGGTCGTGACAAGTTGGTATCAAAGCTCTAGGTTATTAGGACTCGCGAGTCATGAGCCGGTTTAGTAGGCTTTCGCAGATCGGTACGTAGACGTCCGTATCTATCTTCGAAGGGCTACAAAAACTTTAGGAAAAACCTCATTTTCTTGGATTCATATCGTGCGATTTGTGTTATCATGAAATTAAATCTTTCCATATTTTATTCTCTCGCAGATGGCGAGAACACGAGCTAACGGACGTGGCGGACGACCACTATTGGCACCCAGAGGCCGTGGTCGTGGTAGAGGTAGGGCAGCAGCGCCAGCACCTGCTGACCCACCGGCTGACCAGACTCAGGGGTCAGATTCCTGCACCAGTGGCCCAGACTCAGGACCAGATTCCAGTGGCAGACGCTCCGGCAACTCAGGTTCAGGCACCGGCAGTGCCTATTGTGATACCGGGTCTTCAGGAGACCTTGGCTCAGATCTTATCAGTGTGCACAGGCTTGGCATAGGTAGTTGCAGCTACTGCTGCAGTATCTTCTTCACAGGCAGGGGGAGGGAATCAGACCCCCGTGGCTCACACACCCGAGCCAGTTCAGCCAGTTGCGCCCGTTGCACCAGCTCCTGCTTATATGGTTCCAGTTATGCCCGACGATGAGCAGCGTCGTTTGGAGAGATTTGAGAGGCTACAGCCTCCGACATTCATTGGTGCGGAGGGCGAGGACGCCTAGGGTTTTCTTGACAGATGTCAGCGCATGCTTCGCACTGCGGGTATTCTAGAGTCCGGCGGTGTTTCATTCACCACTTTTCGGTTTACAGGTGCAGCATTCCAGTGGTGGGAGGATTTTGAGAGGCGTAGGCCCGCTGGGGCAGCGTCCCTCACTTGGCAGCAGTTCTCCACGGTATTTTTGGAGAAGTACGTGCCTCAGTCTCAGAGAGAGGAGCTGCGACGTCAGTTCGAGTGGTTGAAGCAGGGAGAGATGACGGTTAATCAGTACGAGATGAGATTCACACAGTTGGCCCGTCATGCCATGTGGATGGTTCCTACGGACGAGAGAGGATTCGGAGATTTATTGATGGCCTTATTTATCCCATCCGCATATTGATGACCAGGGAGAGAGTTTCGACAGTTACCTTTGAGGAGGTGGTTGATGCTGCCCGTCACATTGAGACAGATCGCCGCAGAGAGCGGGAGGAGAGAGAGGCCAAGAGGCCTCGTGGTACTGGCAGTTACAGTGGTGCTCCGTCTAGGGGCCAATTTCAGCATAGCAGAGGTCGCTCTTTCGGGTCTCATCAGTCTGGACGTACAGAGTCCAGTGGGGTTTCATCGGATCGTGGTCGTCAAGGCCAGAAAGTAAGCTTTGATGCGCCCGGGTCAACTGCCGCCAAACCTACTCGTTTTGGCCGACGTAGCTTTGCTCCTCGCTTCCTCAGCACAAGGTTCATCGGTAGCAAGGGGTCCTCAGCAGCCCCTTCTTCTATCTTCGGGCCGTTGTTTTGAGTGTGGTAATTTGGGCCATATCGGGAGAGAGTGTCCTCGGTGGCTTCGTAAGCGGTCTCGGCGGAGGGATCGGCCTTCGTCTTCTACTCCTCGTTTCTTCGGCGCCCGCACGGTCGGCCTAGGGCCCGGTGGCCGGTATCCGGAGGTCGCCCCGGGGGCGAGGATCGTACTGGGTGGAGGCCGGGCTCGTTTCTATGCTCTTCCGGATAGGAAGTATGCTAGTGCTTCGGATGCGGTCATTTCGGGTATTATCTCAGTCTGCCACGGGATGCTTCCGTCTTATTTGATCCCGGATCCACCTATTCTTATGTCTCTACTTATTTTGCACATCATTTGGGTATGACCCGTGGTATCCTTGCTTTGCCCGTACATGTGTCTACCCCAGTGGGGGATACTGTTGTTGTGGATCAGGTATATCGATCATGTATTATTACTATTGGGGTTCTGGAGACCCGAGTTGATTTATTACTACCGGGCATGGTAGATTTTGATGTAATTCTAGGCATGGATTGGCTATCTCCTTACCATGCGATTTTAGACTGTCATGCCAAGACAGTCACACTAGCTATTCCAGGTAATCCGAGGATCGAGTGGCGTGGCTTGACTGATTATGTGTCCGACAGGGTAATTTCTTATATAAAGGCTCAACGAATGATTGGCAAGGGTTGTTTATCTTATTTGGCCTTCATTAGAAATGTTGAGGCCGAGACACCCGGTCTTGATTCGGTCCCCATTGTAAGGGAGTTTCCGGATGTATTTCCAGCAGACCTACCAGGTATGCCGACTGACAGAGATATTGACTTTGGTATTGACTTGGTGCCGGGCACTCGGCCCATTTCTATTCCTCCTTATCGCATGGCACCAGCAGAGTTAAAAGAATTGAAAGAACAACTTCAGGAACTCTTAGATAAGGGTTTCATTCGTCCGAGTGTGTCACCTTGGGGTGCACCGGTGTTGTTCGTGAAGAAGAAAGATGGCACAATGAGAATGTGCATTGATTATAGGCAGCTGAACAAGGTAACAGTGAAGAATAAGTACCCATTGCCTCGTATTGAGGACCTATTTGATCAGCTCCGGGGAGCTAGTGTATTTTCTAAGATTGATCTTCGATCGGGCTATCATCAATTGAAGATTAGGGACTCGGATATTATGAAGACAGCGCTCAGGACGCGATATGGGCACTACGAGTTCCTGGTGATGTCTTTCGGGTTGACTAATACCCCAGCAGCATTCATGCACTTAATGAATAGTGTATTTCGGCCGTACCTTGATTCTTTTGTGATTGTGTTTATTGATGACATTCTGGTATATTCACGCAGCCAGGAGGAGCATGCACAGCACTTGAGAGTGGTATTGCAGAGGTTGAGAGAAGAGAAGCTTTATGCAAAATTCACTAAGTGTGAGTTCTGGCTTGATACTGTGGGTTTTCTGGGACATATAGTGTCCAGTGATGGTATTCGGGTTGATCCACAGAAGGTCGAGGCAGTGCAGAATTGGCCCAGACCTTCCTCAGCGACGGAAATTCGGAGTTTTCTCGGCTTGGCAGGCTATTATCGCCGATTTGTTCAGGATTTCTCCTCTATTGCTTCACCGTTGACTAAGCTGACACAAAAGAATGCTCCATTTGTGTGGTTTGATGAATGTGAGGAGAGCTTTCAGAAGCTCAAGGAGGCTTTGACCACCGCTCCAGTACTTGTGTTACCATCAGCTTCAGGGTCGTATATGGTGTATTGTGATGCTTCTAGAGTTGCACTCGGTTGTGTGTTGATGCAGGAGGGTAGAGTTATTGCATATGCTTCTCGTCAGCTAAAGCCCCACGAGAAGAACTACCCTGTTCATGATTTGGAGTTAGCCGCTATTGTTCATGCCTTGAAGATTTGGAGGCATTACCTATATGGTGTATCTTGTGATGTATATACAGACCACCGCAGCCTTCAGCATTTGTTTAAGTAGAAAGATCTAAATTTGAGGCAGCGGAGATGGCTTGAATTGCTTAAAGACTATGATATTACTATGTTGTACCATCCCGGGAAAGCCAATGTAGTGGCGGATGCATTGAGCCGGAAGGCCATTAGTATGGGCAGTTTGGCGTATATTCCAGTTGGGGAGAGACCCCTAGCAGTTGATGTTCAGGCGTTAGCTAATCAGATGGTAAGACTGGATATTTTTGAGCCCAATCGGGTGATGGCTTGTGTAGTAGCTCGTTCTTCTTTATATGATCGTATTCGAGAGCGCCAGTATGATGATCCACACTTACTTATCCTTAAGGACAGAGTTCAGCATGATGATGCCAGGGATGTCACTATTGATAGTAATAGTGTATTGCGGATGCAGGGCCGGATATGCGTGCCCAATGTTGACGGCCTTCGTGAATTGATATTGGAGGAGGCCCATAGCTCGCGGTATTCTATTCATCCAGGAGCCGTGAAGATGTACCAGGATTTGAAGCAGCATTACTGGTAGAGAAAGATGAAGAAAAATATTGTGAGCCATGTGGCTCGGTGTCTAAACTGTCAGCAGGTCAAGTATGAGCATCAGAGACCTGGTGGTGTATTCCAGCGTATTGATATTCCTGAGTGGAAGTGGGAAAGGATTACTATGGACTTTGTTAGCGGACTCCCTCGGACGGCGAGGAAGTTTGATTCAGTTTGGGTGGTGGTGGATAGGTTGACCAAGTCAGCTCACTTCATCCCAGTGTGTACTACCTATACCTCGGAGCGGTTGGCAGAGATATTCATCCGTGAGATAGTGAGATTGCATGGAGTTCCTATTTCTATTATATCGGACAGAGGTACCCAGTTCACTTCTCAGTTCTGGAGGACATTTCAGCGAGAGTTGGGTTCACAGGTAGAGCTGAGCACAGCATTTCATCCACAGACGGATGGGCAGTCTGAGCGTACTATTCGGATATTGGAGGACATGTTGCGTGCTTGTGTCATTGATTTTGGTGGTTCATGGGCTGATTATTTGCCTTTGGCGGAGTTTGCTTACAATAATAGCTATCAGTCCAGCATTCAGATGGCACCGTATGAAGCTTTATATGGGAGGCGGTGTAGGTCTCCAGTTGGTTGGTTCGAGCCCGGCGAGGCTAGGTTGTTGGGGACAGAGTTAGTCCAAGATGCCTTAGACAAGGTGAAGGTGATTCAGGAGAGACTACGCACAGCTCAGTCGCGTCGGAAGAGTTATGCGGACCGGAAGGTCCAAGATGTGTCTTATTCAGTAGGTGAGAAGGTGTTGCTGAAGGTTTCGCCTATGAAGGGTGTTATGAGGTTTGGAAAGAAAGGAAAGTTGAGCCCAAGGTTTATTGGACCTTTTGAGGTGCTTAGGAAAGTTGGGGAGGTGGCTTATATGCTTTCTTTGCCACCCAGTTTGTCGGGAATTCACCCGGTGTTCCATGTATCTATGCTCCGGAAGTATGTCGGAGACCCGTCTCATGTGTTGGACTTCAGCACGATACACCTAGATGAGGATTTGACTTATGATGTGGAACCAGTAGCCATTTTGGGTCGACAGGTTCGTAAGCTGAGATCCAAGGACATAGCTTCAGTGAAAGTGCAGTGGAGAGGTCATCCCGTGGAGGAAGCAACTTGGGAGACCGAGCAGGAAATGCGGAGCAGATATCCACACTTGTTTGATGCTCCAGGTATGTTTCTTAACCCGCTCGCGGACGAGCATTTGTTTAAGTTGGGGAGAATGTAACGACCCGGCCCGTCGTTACGGGAATTACCACCCCGTTACCTTGCATTTACATATATTATGCTTTTAAATCAGTATTAGAATATATCGGGTGAGTTAGGAGTGATTTGGATTGAAAATGAAACAAATAGCATGTTTAAAGAAAGTTTGAATATGAGAAGTCAACCAAGAGTTGACTATTGAGTTAGAGTGCTCGGAACCGGATTCTGATGATTCGACTAGTTCCGGGGGATCATTTATGACTTAGGAGAGCAATCGGAATTGAAGTCGGAGGTCCGGTGTAGTTTTAGGCTTGAATTGGCGAATGTTGAATTTTGGCGAAAACCGGATGGTAGGTGATAGTTTGATCCGGGGTCGGAATGGAATTCCGACAATTTCTGTAGCTTCGTTATGTGATTTTGGATGTGTCCGCAAATTTTCAGGTCATTCGGACATCGTTTGATCGGGTTTTGGATTGAATGTTAGTTTTGAAAGTTTTGAAGAAACTTAGGCTTGAATTCGTGAATAAATGGAGATTTTGATGTTTAGTATGGTGTTTTTATGATTGGAACAAGTCCGTATCATGTTTTGGAGTGCGTTGGTGGTTTTCGTTGGGGTCCCGGGGGCCTCGGGATGATTTCGGACCATCAACCGGGCATTTGGACTTGGCAAAAATCTGCAGAAAAACTGCAGGTTCTGCCCAAGCCCTTAAGCCTTCGCGTTCGCGTGACAAGTGTCGCGTTCGCGAAGGCCAAGCCTTTCAGTGAATCATGTTCGCGGGAGGGGGAGACGCGTTTGCGTAGGCCAGGGATGTTGAGCATCGCGAACGCGTTGCTTGGGCTGCGTTCGCGTAGGGTCGTGGGTGTTGTGCTTCGCGTTCGCGGGAGGTGTATCGCGAACGCGTAGAAGGAATCTGGGCGGCTGGGAGTTTGAGCATCGCGAACGCGTGGTTGGCGTCGCGTTCGCGAAGGGTAACTGGAATTGAGCATCGCGAACGCGTGGTAAGCGTCGCGTTCGCGAAGAGTAAGGCGAAGCTTTTCATCGCGAACGCGTGGGAGCTCACGCGAACGCGAAGAACAAAAGTTTCTGGCAGTGAATAAAATCCAGAAGCAGAGGGGTTACGGGTTTACACCCCCAAAACATAATTTTGAGTCCTAGAGAGAAGAAAACTCGAGGAAATCACTGAGAAGTCATCGGGTATTCATCGGAGGTAAGATTCTTGACTCAAAAACATCATTTTATGGTAGTATTAACATCAATCTTCATGAAATTGGGTTGAAATCTTGAAGAAATGTGGCCTAAATATTGAAAACGGGATTTTTGGATTTGGAAGGCCATTTGAACTCCGATTTCGATAAATTTTATATGCACGGACTCGTGGCGTGATAAGGATCGCGTTGGTGCTAATTTCGAAATTTTCCGAGCAGTGAGGCCCGGGGTCGGGTTTTACCAACTTAGTGTAATTATGTGAATTTCATGTAAATTGAAGTGGGTTATGGTTCTTTGACCCGTATTTGATATAATTATTGTTATTTGACTAGATTCTACACACGAGGCAGCAAAATTCAAAGGACAAGGCATCGCGGACGAGTCTACGACCGGCTAGAGGTGAGTAGTTTGTGTATATAGTAGCCTGAGGGTTCGAAACCCTGGCTTAGCACATTGTGACGCTAGTAGGGCGTGGCTCGCACACCGTGGCAGGTGCGGGATTGATTGTGACTGGGGATTGAGACTTGGTCCATCCCGGAAGTGAATAATATGTTGTTAGTGTTGGAAATACACTGTATTTGCTATATTTGTGGGTTGTAAGCCTTGTTTGGGGCCTTGTACCGATCTGTAGCGTCCTTAGAGGACAATATTTATGTGATAGCTATAATTGCTTAAATCACTGATCTCAGTCCTGGAAGTTGAAATCACACTTTTGAAATGCTAAGTCACCGGCTTTTACAAATTTAATAAAGTTAAAGTATTTTTCATAAATTATGAATTGAGAACGGGAATTAAGGAAAATGAACTGTTTTGTGACTTATTTGCTTATTGTGGACTGAGCATGGGATCGGGCTGCACGCCGCAGTAGTATTGCGCTTGGGCTGTAGGAGCCCCTCCGGAGTCTGTACACACCCCCAGTGAGCGCCGTCGACGTTAAATTGGATCGGGCTACACGCCGTAGCGGTTATGTGCATTGCATTGCATCTATATTTGTTGAATTACTCTGTGGTAGCCGTATTGTATTGTTGCTGCTAGTTCGTAGGAGATTCGGACTGTAGTGTAGCTTCATATTGTGGTATTTTGTGGATTTCTTACTGTCAGCTACTTATATATATTTGTTACTCACTGAGTACTTAGTACTCACCCCTACTCCCTGCACCTTTTGTGTGCAGACTCAGGTACTCAGGAGCAGTAGACAGGCAACTCCAGCGTTTGCAGTGTCATATCGGGTTGCTGAGGTAGCTGCCTACGTTCGCAGAACCTAGCTTCTCCTCTCATTTCCAGTTGCTATTTTGTATTTTGTATTCGGACTTGAGTACTTCTATATCGTACTCTCTATTTCCTGTTGGGTTTTGTTAGAGGCTCTAGACTTGTGACTCGGATCTTTGGGAGTGTCAGTACTTTTGTTCATTATTATTATTATTGGAGTTCTTAAACTCGTATATTCTTCTTGAGTTGTCCATTTGGGGACTGGTATTGTGTGATAATTAAATTGTTGGTCTGGCTGGCCTAGCTTGATTATTGGGCGCCATCACGACCGGATATGGGTCGTGACAGAAAATGTATCTCGAACCACGTCACATCAATGTACCCGTGGTTGTCGACATATTTTGACCCCGTTGAGATTTGGATTTGGAACACATAAATGTGCACCCAAGTTTAGGGAGATAAAATTATTAAATACGCGCCTAAGGATACTAACGCGTTATTATTTTGAGAAAGCCGCGAAATTCGCTAAACGGCATGTTCCGTAATCTAAGTAGTATTTATTAAACAAGTATGAGGACCCCACAATTTATAACTATTTTGGCGAGGCATGCCTTATTTATTTTAAAAGGGCAATCCTAAAGTGACTACATTTTTTCTATTAAGTCCGTCTCTAAATTAAAAGAGACAAATCTTAATTAATTACGAGTTTAATAAAATGTAACACACTAGTTGCTAGATTAATACCAATATTGATGGAAGGGAAATTAATTTTAAAACAATTTCTAAAATATTAAAAAAAACAAATCGAAATTGCAAATAAAAATAAAAATAAAAATTCGAAATTATAAATATAATAAAATAAAATTTCGAAATTATAAATATGATAAAATAAAATTTCGAAATTATAAATAAAAGATAAAATTTGACAACTAATATTCAAAAGAAATTGAACATAGCTAGATTAAAACTTACATTGTTATATGAAACTATTAAAATTAATTCCTAAAATGGCTACATTTTTTATGAATTCATCTCCAAAATAAAGGGAAACAAATTATCTAATTAATCTATGTGATTGGAATTATAACTTATTAATCGAATTAAAATAGGCGCAACTGACAAATTGTAATCAAAATAGCATAAAAGAATATTATGTCATGCCTTACTAA
This sequence comes from Nicotiana noctiflora, assembly GCA_032618575.1. Taxonomy (NCBI): domain Eukaryota; kingdom Viridiplantae; phylum Streptophyta; class Magnoliopsida; order Solanales; family Solanaceae; genus Nicotiana; species Nicotiana noctiflora. The sequence continues at coordinate 156,824 of JASVEL010012730.1, forward strand.
AATCGAAGTTATAAATAAAATATGGCGTTTATAAATAATATATTAAAATAAACTAATTATCCCATAACTAATTTAAACCACATATGAGTGGATAAATAAGCCGTTGAAATTAATATCTAACTTCCGAAATTAGTTCAAATTAAAACTTAACTAGATTTAGCTTTGTGTTCACAATTAACCTATCATCGACCATGTTAAAACATTCATAGCTAGTGGACTAACCAATTTTACCAAACCGATTTGTTAATCAGTTTAAGCTATTCTCCTATTAATTATTAAACCCTTTGACACTAGGAGCGTGCTTAAACATACACTACCTAATAGTCAAGCTAAAACAGAATATTGCTTAACGTATCACTATAACTTGTCTAATTATGTAAGGCGGCAGAAATATACAGAATAATAATACGTAAAATAACCTAAATACAATTAAAAAGAAATAAGGAAAAAGCTAAATTAAAAATTTAAGATTTTATTCCTCAAATGTGTTCATGCTTTCACGTGTCGGATACAAGAATTACAGCAGTATACCTGGTATTGGGTCATAAAGAAAAGGAAGATCAGTAGTACAGCAGTAGCACAACACAACAACCACAACAGAATACTCCCGCAAATAAAAGCAACAAAACCAACAGTAACCCAGTAATAACCCAGTAATGGTAATCAATATAGTAGCAGAAAAACCAGTTACCAAAGTAGTTGCTTCTAATTTTTAACACTCGAGAAAAGAAGCTTGAAGCTTCGGTAAACAATAGGAATTGATGCTGAAGAAATGAAATAAATAAATTCTTTTCTTTTCTCTTTTGAACTCTCTTTAATTCTTAAGATTCGAAAATATTTTTATCTTCTCTACAGTTCTAAATTTCTCTTCCAAAAAATTCCCTTCCTTATTAATTACCAGACTTCTGTTATATATACACAAGTGCAGGACTACTACTTAATTATTATTACTGTAACGACTCGGCCTGTCGTTACGGGAGTTATCGCCCCATTTTCTCAATTTAATGCTTCAATATGCTAATTTATATGTGTTTGGAGAGTTAGAAGCAAATCGGTGAGAATTAGAATAGAAATGAGGACATAAATCTCTTTACGAGAAGAATAGGTTGGAAAAGTCAACCGAATGTTGATCGATGAGTTAGACAGCTCGGAATGGAAATTTTAAGATTCGACTAGTTTCGGGGGATCATTTATGACTTAGGAAAGCAATCGGAATCGAATTCGGAGGTCCGGTGTAGTTTTAGGCTTGAATTGGCTAAGGTCGAATTTTGGCGTAATCCGAATGGTAGGTGAGATTTTGATCCGGGGGTCGAGATGGAATTCTGACAATTTCTGTAGCTTCGTTATGTGATTTTGGATATGTCTACAAAATTTCAGGTCATTCGGACGTGGTTTGGTTGGGTTTTTGATTAAATGTGTGTTTTGGAAGTTTTAGAAGAACTTAGGCTTGAATTCGATGTAATTTGATGGTCTTGGCGTTATTTGATGCATGTCGATGATTGGAACAAGTTTGTATAATGTTTTAGAAGGTGTTGGTATTTTTGGTTGAGGTCCCGGGGGCCTCGGGGTGATTTCAGATGGTTAACGGGAACTTTTGAAGTTGGAAAACTTCATAATAGGCGAAGATGTAAATGAGTGTGCATAAGACCTCACTTTAAACGATCATATCTAACATTATATAAAGTGTTATGCGAGCCACAACCTATCAAATTAAATCCCTTTGAGTTTAGTTTCAAATGCAACAAACCGTGCGTCATTTGGAGGTATATACAGAAAGTTATGACCTTTTTACTGGGCATGTGTCAGTAGCGCGGCCTTAGCGCGGGAGCGCTAGTAGCCCGCGCTAATGGGTTATTTTCTGCCTCAACCCGCGCAAATTAGCGCGGGCGCGCTAGTAGCAGGCCCTAAATATACATAAGGACGGGAAATGACAGAACTTGAGTCATTTCTCAAGCCTAGGGCTTCCCCAACACCCCCAATTCGACCAAGGCACTCAATTGCACTCCTAAGGTAAGCTTTTAAGTGTGTTTTCATGGTGATTTCTCTTCTCAATCACTAGTTACAACATGATTTTGGTTGGATTTCATAGGATTTATTCAAAATCTCAAGAACACCCCAAAGTTGTCTTTCAAGATTTGATCTACAAGAGGTAATCCTACACCTTAGACTTACACATATGGTGTTATTATGTGAATATGAGTATGAATCAAGTATTACAATTTATAGTATGGTTGTTGGAAGCCATAAATCCCCAATTTAAATACATGAACATGGTAGGGATTTAAATGTGTATATTTGTTGGAATTTTGTTGGTGTGGGTTTGAATGGTTGATCACACACATGATGTTAGGAGTATAAATTGCTAAAGAATGATAGGAAGATGAATTGTTGGTTAATGGTGATAGTTGGAGGAACCAATGCTATAGTTAAGAGGTGTAAATATTTATGCCTATAAGATGTTTGATAATAGGCCTAGATGGCACAAGATATGGGATTTATGACTAATATTGGCCATATTGAATGTGGTATTGTAGATTGAAGTTACATAACTGTATTGGATCATTGTAGTATCATTAAGGGGCGAATTTCAGATATGTACGGCTAAAACCCCATCTTTTAGAAATCGAACTTCATCGATGTTTGTATGAATTTGGATAGATTGGAAGCGCGAGGAGGCCGGTTGAGGAGCAAAGGCGTCGCGGACTAGAATTCTCACCGGTTCGAGATTCGGCGTCCGAGGTGATTGAATTGCAAGGCAAGCGCAAGGCGGACTAAGGCTTCTACCGGCTAGAGGTGAGTAGTTTGTGTATATGGTAGCCTGAGGGTTCGAAACCCCGGCTTAGCACATTGTGACGCTAGTAGGGCGTGGCTCGCACCCCATGGCAGGTGCGGGATTGATTGTGACTGGGGATTGAGACTTAGTCCATCCCGAATGAGTATAATATGATATTAGTGGTTGAAAAACACTGTGTTTGATATAATTGTGGGCTGTAAGCCATGTTTGGGGCCTTGTGCCGACCTGTAGTATCCCTAGGGGATAGTTATATATGTGATAGCTATATTTGCTTAATCACTGATCTCAGTCCTTGTTTGAAAATACCGTATTGAAATGCTAAGTCACCTGTTTTGGGAAAATTAAATAAAAGTTAAAATATTTTCATAATTTATGAACTGGAACCTAGTAATAAATAAATTGAGTTGTTGTGTGACTTATATGTTTGTTGTGGACTGAGGATGGATCGGGCTGCACGCCGCAGTGGTTGATATGAGGATCGGGCTGCACGCCGCAGCGGTATTGCGCTTGGGCTGTAGGAGCCCCTTCGGAGTCTGTACACACCCCCAGTGAGCGCCGTCGACGTTAAATGGATCGGGCTATACGCCGTAGCGATTATGTGCATTGCATTGCATCTTTATCTGTTGAATTATTCTGTGGTAGCTGTATTGTACCGTTGATGCTAGTTCGTAGGAGGATCGGACGGTAGTTTAGCTTCATATTGTGGTATTCTGTGGATTTCCTACTTTCAGCTGCTTATATATATTTATTACTCACTGAGTACTAAGTACTCACCCCTACTCCCTGCACCTTTGTGTGCAGATTCAGGTACACAGGAGGGATAGACGAGCACTCCGGCTTTTATCAGTATTTATCCGAGTTGCTGAGGTAGCTGCTGGCATTCACAGGACCTGGCTTCTCTTCTTATTCCAGTTTTCCTTTGTATATTAATTATTCAGACTTTAGTATTTGATTTGGATATTGTTATCCGATCTTGTTTAGAGGCTCTAGACTCGTGACCCTAGATCTTTGGGTGGTTGTTCAATTTAGCTTTATTGTTGAAATAATATCCAGGTAATTGATTTGAGATTCATGCTCGGGTGAGAGTGTAAATGGTTGGGCTTGCCTAGCAGGTGTGTTGGGCGCCATCACGACCAGGATTGGGGTCGTGACAAGTTGGTATCAGAGCCTAGGTTACTAGGCCCATGAGTCTTGAGCCGATTGGTAGAGTCTCGTGGATCGGTACGGGGACGCCTGTATTTATCCTCGGGAGGCTGCAAACCTTTTATGAAACACTTCACATTTCTTGGAACTCTTATCGTGCGTACTTGATTCAGCATGAGATGTAATTCTTGGAAATTCCTTCCACACGTCAGTGTACGCTTCGCGTGCTCAATAATATGATTACCTTGATGGTTTGTGATTCCTTAATCGAGGGGCAAGATATAATCTCTGCGAGTTCATGTTTGGGCCAGTCGGGAGGACTTGAGGCCAGATCTTTGTTTATGACATGAGCACCAAAGTGCTGATTTTACAAACTGGTGTTATGAAATTTCGTGTGATCGGTATTGTTCTTAACTGTGGAAATGGCAGCTTAATAATGTACGAGCTGTCAGGTGTTAGATCCTTATTGTAATATGTTGTATAGCCCCGAGCTTTGGGCGTGTGAATATTTATCATATCTCTTAGTTGGAAGGTAAAGTGCCTTACATGTAGTAAAACGAGTTTAGACTCAGGAAGACTAAAGTGATTATGCTATGTATATCCTGGTGAAAGGTGTTGTACTGTAATACTAGATTGATGCAAATTAGGTGGGTGGATTCGGATGTGTAATTGAAGGGTATTTGATATGTGTTATGATGCGAGCAGGTGCAACGCATGTCCATGTATCATGTTTGATAATATAAGTCGTGTAGTATTGAGATTAATGTTGTTGATATACATTGTAATGTCTTGTTGAGTTGTGAATGTATTGTTAGGATGGTTTTGGTGATTCTATGGCAGGTGGATAGGCCAAATTACAAAGGAAACTCTGTCGAAATTTTTGGAAAATTTGGGACTTAGAAAAGATTTCTGTCACCTGAAGACCTGAAGAGAGTAGGCTTAACTATGGTGCGTGTATAAATGCAAGAATTGCAGAAGAGCTGAGGTCTCTGATGATTCGAGTCTCCGTCAAGGCTTGTAAATGACTTGAGTTTAATCTCACTATAATATTGTGGCATCATTTGAGTAAGAATGCTAAGAGTGGCTAAAAGTGCTTTGATGTACGGCTCCGAGCCAAGTTGGGGAGGTTGTTATTGATTAACTGATTGCACTGTTGTGTGCTATATTGGTTATGTCTCTAAGTATGTTGGGAAAATTCTGATAAGGGTTATGGTGCTTCGTGGATGTGATGAAATCTTAGGATGATTTGAACTGCTGTTGGTCAATAATGTTCGGTGTATAGAAAAGAAAGTCAGTTGATATATAAATTGAATAAGGGTGGATGACGCCTAAGAATAGCCTTGCGGTGTTCAAGACTTTGCTTGTAACGGTAAGGTGTCTTAAGATTTTGTATGTGGATAAAGATGGTGGTTTCATTAGAAGGGATCAAGACTTGTGTAATGATATGTGAATGATGGGATTCTATGTATCCGTATTGGAAGGTAATGATACGGAAAAAAAAAATCGCGGGAAGTTCGTCAAAATAAAGTATTGTAAAAGGTGGTACTCTGGGAAACATTTGAGAGAGTATCCAGCGGCTATGAGCCTTAGACCATGTGGTCTTGTGTATGAATCTCATATGGTAACATGAGTTGAGGTATTGTGATCCTTCAGTAAAGGAGAATATTAAATTAAAGATGAATTAGAAAGGAATTGGGTAAATGAAACAACTTGTTAACAAACTGAAACGGTATGATAAAGATAAGATTAACTCCTGGCATGTGTACGAAGTAATGAGTCTTGCAACTATGGTGCAACCAAGCTCTTGAGTGCTGGAAGTTGCGTTGCTCGATGGGTAAAAGGACTCAGTCCTGGCAGTTAAACTTATGCAATGAATTGGGAGAAAGAGTTTGTGATGTGTTCTACCGTGGTTTGAAAGTGAGTATATTCATGTTGGTATGCGAAGCTGGGAATGTGTAATGGGTTTTCCTCTATATGGAATCATGGAAGTCCTTGACTAGTTGAGTGCGTCGATATTTGCGGCGCAGAAAAGGGATAGAAGTTCCCATGTTATATTAGAGTGGTATGGTATATGCGATGTGTTATGTGAAGTTGATAATGGCATGTTTATGGTTTTGAGACCAATTCATAATATATGGGAAGTCATTAAAAATTATTGAGCAGCACGGGCAGTTGCAGGTAATTTAAGAACCGATCTTTCGGGTGATTAAGGGAAAGAAATGGTACTGCTATTCTAGTGATATGGCAGGGTATATGGTCCAAAGTACAAGGTAATGTAAACTGATAATATCTAGTGGTATGGGGGGTATTCTCTTGTTGGATCGACTGTGATGATTGAGTTATTGATGGCATAGGGAAATTTCTGAATGACTTTCGTGGTATGAATGGATGCTTGATGTGTGTTATGTATTCGTACAGTGGAGTGTGGAATCAGGCGTAGTAATTCATGTGTTATATAGGTGATGGAGACTAGAAGTTCTCGTAATCCACCTATGCAGTGGTTGTATATCATGTGTATCGGCACCGTTTAGCCATTATCGGAAATTGGAAGCCCTAATGGCTCTCTCTTAGCTTGATATGATGAATTTGGGTTATGATACCTTATTTCAGACTGGTTGACATAAGTCAGGTCGCCTAGACTAATGTGATATGGACTATGTCGGAAAATGGCACAAATTGCATAGAAGAGAGCATCAGAGTATGCTCCAACAAGGTAGTTGTACTCAGGACCAGCGGACGACGGGTATGTATTGCTTTGTCAGTGGGACCTTCGTTGCGGATATCAGTGCAGAGGTTTCTACTATTGATTCAGCTCCGGTATTGAGGAACTTTGTCAGATGCGTTTCATATGGCCGAGCTTGAGGCTATATATATGTTTGTTTTAATGAGCAACTTGACTCGATGTGCATTTCCTCTTGCGAGATTTATACGTGGATCGGGTGGCACGTCGCCACAGGTATGGTATCTAGATCGGGTGGCACGCCGCCACGGGTATGTTATTGGAACGGGTTGCGCGCCGCAACAGTGTGATGTGGAAAATATAGTGTCCTATATTACTTTGTATACAATACTTCCTAGCTTCTAAGGAATAGTCCGTATTGGGTACCGCTCGGGGAATAGCACATCGATTGTATCCATTCCGAATTTGATAGCATATATTAAATGTATCACCGTGGGTGTGATTGATTGCTTGAGTTCAGACCTAAATATGTGCGTGGCTGACCGTTTTGAGCATGGTGACTTGAGGTGCTCCATGAGTAATAGTGCTCGGATAGAATCGTGAGTCGTGGCAATGCCACGTGATGTTATGACATTCGAGGAGGGTTTAGGTACTCTAATTCTATGATGTGAGACGGGATCTCAGTTCTATGTTATGATGGTAGAGAGGGATTGAATTACAGCTCTTTTGTTTGAGTTAGTTATCATGATTGAGTATGTTCAAACGTTTCTTATTGGAGCCTGTGTTGTGCTCGTCGTGAATTAGGCCGGTGTTGAGGTGTCATATCACCAATGCAGTGTGTTATAATCAGAATGATCGTTGAAGCCATTAATGAGTGCAGGCATATGTGATTTCAACTGGTTAGAAAGGAAAACATCAAGGTTTGGCTCTGAAATATATTGTAATGTCAGTAAAAAAAAAAAGAAATGGATTCATGAATGGATGATCTGAGAGATGGATTCGATATATCGTATGTTCGGTTGCCGTGGGAAATATACATGAAGGTGTTGGAATAAGACTTCAGCTAACGAGAAAGTTTTTTTCAGTAGTAACTTGTTATCGTGGGAAATTGTGGTAATTAGAGGACATCGTCTCGAGTGATTTGTTTGTTTGGTACACCATAAGGTCTCACTCGGAGTGGCGAGTATGGACTATTACAGTTGGTTCGGGTGTATTCCGAGTATAGACGTGGGATCTAGATGTGGTATATGATTTCAAAAGGTGCAATGTGGTCTATGTTCCAGATGGACTGTGGAAGTTCAGCTATATGGCGTTAGCGGACTTATGATGGACAGGGTGATGTGGTACCACCCCGCATATATGCTTGGTAAGGTCATCCAGCTATTGGGTTGCTTCTGGTACAACTCTGGGTACGCTCGAGGACGAGCAATTATTTAAGTTGGGGAGAATGTAACGACCCGGCCCGTCGTTACGGGAGTTATCGCCCCATTTTCTCAATTTAATACTTCAATATGCTAATTTATATGTGTTTGGAGAGTTAGAAGCAAATCGGTGAGAATTAAAATAGAAATGAGGACATAAATCTCTTTACGAGAAGAATAGGTTGGAAAAGTCAACCGAATGTTGACCGATGAGTTAGACAGCTCGGAATGGAAATTTTAAGATTCGACTAGTTTCGGGGGATCATTTATGACTTAGGAAAGCAATCGGAATCGAATTCGGAGGTCCGGTGTAGTTTTAGGCTTGAATTGGCTAAGGTCGAATTTTGGCGTAATCCGAATGGTAGGTGAGATTTTGATTTGGGGGTCGAGATGGAATTCCAACAATTTCTATAGCGTCGTTATGTGATTTTGGCTATGTCTACAAAATTTCAGGTCATTCGGACATGGTTTGGTTGGGTTTTTGATTAAATGTGTGTTTTGGAAGTTTTAGAAGAACTTAGGCTTGAATTCGATGTAATTTGATGGTCTTGGCGTTATTTGATGCATGTCGATGATTGGAACAAGTTTGTATGATGTTTTAGAAGGTGTTGGTATTTTTGGTTGAGGTCCCGGGGGCCTCGGGGTGATTTCAGATGGTTAACGGGAACTTTTGAAGTTGGAAAACTTCATAATAGGCGAAGATGTAAATGAGTGTGCACAAGACCTCACTTTAAACGATCCTATCTAACATTATATAAAGTGTTATGCGACCCACAACCTATCAAATTAAAGCCCTTTGAGTCTAGTTTCCAATGCAATAAACCGTGCGTCATTTGGAGGTATATACAGAAAGTTATGACCATTTTACTGGGCATGTGTCAGTAGCGCGGCCTTAGCGCGGGAGCGCTAGTAGACCGCGCTAATGGGTTATTTTCTGCCTCAACCCGCGCTAATTAGCGCGGGCGCGCTAGTAGCAGGCCCTAAATATACATAAGGACGGGAAATGACAGAACTTGAGTCATTTCTCAAGCCTAGGGCTTCCCCAACACCCCCAATTCGACCAAGGCACTCAATTGCACTCCTAAGGTAAGCTTTTAAGTGTGTTTTCATGGTGATTTCTCTTCTCAATAACTAGTTACAACATGATTTTGGTTGGATTTCATAGGATTTCTTCAAAATCTCAAGAACACCACAAAGTTGTCTTTCAAGATTTGATCTACAAGAGGTAATCCTACACCTTAGACTTACACATATGGTGTTATTATGGGAATATGAGTATGAATCAAGTATTACAATTTATAGTATGGTTGTTGGAAGCCATAAATCCCCAATTTAAATACATGAACATGGTAGGGATTTAAATGTGTATATTTGTTGGAATTTCGTTGGTGTGGGTGTGAATGGTTGATCACACACATGATGTTAGGAGTATAAATTGCTAAAGAATGATAGGAAGATGAATTGTTGGTTAATGGTGATAGTTGGAGGAACCAATGCTATAGTTAAGAGGTGTAAATATTTATGCCTACAAGATGTTTGATAATAGGCCTAGATGGCACAAGTTATGGGATTTATGACTAATATTGGCCATATTGAATGTGGTATTGTAGATTGAAGTTACATAACTGTATTGGATCATTGTAGTATCATTAAGGGGCGAATTTCAGATATGTACGACTAAAACCCCATCTTTTAGAAATCGAACTTCATCGATGTTTGCATGAATTTGGATAGATTGGAAGCGCGAGGAGGCCGGTTGAGGAGCAAAGGCGTCGTGGACTAGAATTCTCACCGGTTCGAGATTCGGCGTCCGAGGTGATTGAATTGCAAGGCAAGCGCAAGGCCGACTAAGGCTTCTACCGTCTAGAGGTGAGTAGTTTGTGTATATGGTAGCCTGAGGGTTCGAAACCCCGGCTTAGCACATTGTGACGCTAGTAGGGCGTGGCTCGCACCCCGTGGCAGGTGTGGGATTGATTGTGACTGGGGATTGAGACTTAGTCCATCCCGAATGAGTATAATATGATATTAGTGGTTGAAAAACACTGTGTTTGATATAATTGTGGGCTGTAAGCCATGTTTGGGGCCTTGTGCCGACCTGTAGTATCCCTAGGCGATAGTTACATATGTGATAGCTATATTTGCTTAATCACTGATCTCAATCCTGGTTTGAAAACACCGTATTGAAATGCTAAGTCACCTGTTTTGGGAAAATTAAATAAAAGTTAAAGTATTTTCATAATTTATGAACTGGAACCTAGTAATAAATAAATTGAGTTGTTGTGTGACTTATATGTTTGTTGTA